>JAJKFI010011724.1:79826-124481 GCA_029204185.1 Lerista edwardsae
CTCTCTCTCTCTCTCTCTCTCTCTCTCTCTCTCTCTCTCTCTCTCTCCCCCCCCCACTCCATGGGCTTTGCTGCTGGGTGGTCGCAGGGAGAGCCACTGTGTGGGGAGGCAGAAGCAGAGGTTACATGGGACCTTGTATTGTAGGTGAGACCTTATTGGCTTTTCCTACGCTAGGTCCCAGTTAGGATGCACAGAACTTCATTACAACTCCACAGCACAGTGTCTTCTGAGCCTGCTGTAGAGCAGTGGACATTTGGCCAGCAGTTTGCTCCGCTGGTCGACTCTCACGGTAGAGGAACTGAGTAAATATCTGCAGAGTGAGTGATGTGGTGCTTATGTCTAAGTAAAAGGCATGTAGCCTACCTTGTGCACAGAGAAGGAACACATCCAACAGCCAATAGAATACATTTATTTTAATGGGCATTTCATGGTCATGGTTCCATTTGGTGGAATGATGATCATGGACGTGGAAATGCAATTCATGGAAGGAGGTGTGTGCCCAGGCTTGGGGTGCCATTCCTCCTCCAGGTTTCGGAGCTGTCTCCACCCACACTCAGAAGAACTGCAGATTGTCACTGCACCTGTCCTGACCAGAGCAGCAGCTGTATTTAAACCGGTATCCAGTCTCAGGATCTATCCCTTCAGTGCCACACTTGGAACCTTCTACTGAACAGTTTGGAGATTCTCTACTCCTATTGGAAGAAGTTCTAGTTTGGGAGAGAGAAGAGACATCTTTGTGTTACTGTTAATATTAGCTAGCCATGATGACCACTTTCCCTCCATCTCTAATCTCCTTTTCGGCTGAATCCCACCCACGCAGCGGTGGTGGCATGGCTGCTGCTGGATCACAGCGCACAGGCAGCGCAATCCAATGAAGCGCGCAGCTTTGATGCAACATGGTTGTGTCGACGCTGTGCAGTTAGCACCTAAGAGGGGGTGCTGAGCAGCACCCTTCCGTTGGTGCTAAGGCAATGGGACCAGCCAGTGGTGTCATTCAAATGATTTAGGAACAGGAACTCACTTTTGATTGGCATTTGTCGGGAACCCGGAACCAGCCACGGAGCCCGTTAGGATCCGGAACGCCCATTCTGGTCCGTTCCCCCTGAATGACATCACTGGGACCAGCACTGCCTGACGCTGGTCCTGTTGTGTCCGCGCTGCGCCTCCCTTGCATCAGCCCTTGCATCGGGCGGGCTGTGTGTGGCCTGGGATTTGGCCATAAGGATCGGGCCAAATCCTAAACCCGATCAGGAGGCCATGTGGTCTCCTCAGATCTGCGCCTGCTGTTTGGCAGAATCAGATCCGAGGAGTGCATAGAGGTCTAACTAACATGCCCTTGCCATGGGGAGGCTCCAGCCTCCCATATACTGTGCTGGATATAATATGGAGCCGGCCTCTCCGCCTTGCCATTCCAGCGCAGTATAGGATTGCACTCTCAGTTTCAAGGTTGCAGGGTTACAGCACAAAGTGCTCTACTTTGCTCCACTGAGACAAGGATCCCTCTTTTGCTTATGTGGGAGGACAAGGGGTGCACACAGGAACATCGATGGGGGATGGGGGCTCAAAATTCTCCCTCCCTTTGTGACCCTCCCTGCAAGGCCTCAGTCATTGCAAATGAGGCCTGGTCCTTTGTGCTTTGTTGCTCAGATCTTGGGTATCAGTTTAGGTGGCCGACACTCCCTGATTGGCCTGGAGTCCCCCAGACTCAGCATCACTCTCCAGGTGAAATGCAATAGCAAATGTTTCAATAGGGGTAATGCATGTTATATCATATGTGGGGCGGGGGGACGAAATCTCCAGGAATCACTTTGGCCAGAGTTGGTAACCCTCCAGTGCTGGTCTCACTTTGGCATAGTCGAATGCGTCACTAAAGAACTGCAGAGGGGGTGCAACAAGCTTTAGGGTGGCAACCAGCTGAGCTTGACACTAGAAAATTGGATATGTATGAATAATACCATCACATTATACACCAGTCGATGCAGCATTTAGGGCAGAATCTTAACCTGAAGTTAGGCCACACGGTTAGGCCAGCAGAGTTTGGTTGGGACAAGGGACACCGTAAAGTATGTTTGGAACACTCTCCGAGTCAGAAAGGCCAGCACACAGACATGAACAATCCTCCCTGACTCCGAGAGTGGTCCCAACATGCTTTATGGTGGCCTTTGTGCCAGCCAAACTTTGCTGGCCTAACTGTGCTGGTCTAACTCCAGGTTAGGATTGCGCTCTTAATTTACAGAATGCAATGAAACAAGCCGGAGTGTCGTAACTACAGACCTAGGATCTTCCTTTCCACATCAGAACAGCAGAGGAATCTAAACTTGTATCCAAACACAGGATGTGTCGCTCTGGTGCCACACTTGGAATCATGTATATAACAGCCCATCTCTTTTTGTACCCAACCAGCATCTAGTTTTGGGGAGAGAAGAGGCATCTTTCTGTTACTTCTAATATTTGCTACTGAAGAGTGCATCATGACTACTCTTTTCCCTCCAGCTTCTCTCTCCTTTTTGGCTGAATCCCACCCATACAGTGGTGGTGGCCACGGCTGATGCTGGTTCATGCATGCCTCCTTGAGGTCTCCTCAGGGTCAGGGGACATTTGTTCCCTTCCCCCAGAGTAAGATGCAGCAGGTGCTCTGGGTCAACTGCGTGAATCCATGAAGGTGGTTGAGGCCCAGGAAGGGGGTTAGGATTCAGCAGGCACTGCTGCCTCTCTTGGGTCTGATCCGCCCATCCTGGCCCTTGCTGCCGCCCTGTTCCATCCTCCCCCATCCCTTCCCACCTCCCACGCCATCTTACCTGTTTCAGTTGGTCATCCAGGATCCACCGGCATGCATAAGAATGTTCTGGCCTACCCTACAGCGCTCCGGCAGCCAGCGATGCCAGAGAATGCTGTACATCTGCTTTGCAGCTACCAGTGCCAGCGCAACACAATGCCCCTGTCTGTTCCAGATTGTGAACCTGCAGTCCAAAATGTGCATTTTTTCATGCCTGTACAGCGCTTAATGTAGATCAGGCACTTTTCTGAACAAGAGAGGTTGAGATCAGGCTGCAAGAAGAGCACATGGAAGTCCGGGTGCCCATGAGGAAGGACCAAGGCATTCAGTCTCAGGGCTGCAGGTCTACAGCACAATGTCCTCTAGTGTTCTACATTGCTCCACTGAAAAAAGGATCCCTTTTTTGCTCATGTAGGAGGACAAGGGATGCACACAGGGACATCACCAAGGGATGGGGGCTCAAAATTCTCCCTCCCAACCCTCCCTGATTGGCCAGGAGTCCTCCATACTCAGCATCACTCTCCATGTGAAATGCAATTCTGAAGGTTTTGACAGGGGTAGTGCATGTTATATCATATGTGGGGTAGGGGGACAAAATCTCCAGGAATCACTTTAGCCAGAGTTGGTAACCCTCCAATGCTGGTCTCACTTTGGCATGGTCGAATGCTCCTAGCACCACTCACGGTGACAGGGCCATTCCTCAAATGGAGGGGGACACTGGAGAAGGCTGAGGACTGTTTCTCCGTATTCGTTGCTGGAAGGGATTCAGTGAAGCCTGGCTATTTCCTTAGTACAGTGTACATGTCCCTCTCCTGCTGCTGCCCAAGTACAATGCTCAATGATCCATCCCTTTTTAAAATGCAGATGGGGAGTGTGTTCTGGCACAGTCAGTTCTGTCAGATTTGCTTCAGTCCATTGGCTCCTGCCTTGATCAGGTGCATCACTAAAGTAGTGCAGGGGATGCAACAAGCTTTTGGGGGGCAATCAGATGAGCTTGACACTAGAAAATTGGGTACGTATGAATGATACTATGTAAGTAAACAAAGTATAAAACAGAAATAGGTACATGAAACATAACTCTTTCATCACATTCCCCTGCTACATTTTGTTTGAGGGAGGCGGCATCTTAGCTGACTTCCAAAAGTGGGATCTACAATAAGGAAAGGATGACGTAGCAGGTCGACTCATTACAGCAACGTGGCAGGTCTCATAGTCACAGCCTTGCAGGGCACGGCTCCATCATGTGAGCTTCTATGTAGTGCCCTTGGAGGTCTGGAGCCACTGGAGAGGTGCATGCTCAGTTCGGAGTGTAAACGTCTGCCCCCGCAGGTAGGACCTCTCCATGGCATACACAACAGCGAAGCATTCCTTCTCTGAGACGCACCACTTGGCTTCTCACTCCGTCAGATTCTTGCTGAGGTAGAGTGCAGTTCCTTGTCGTCCCCTTCTTGTAATGGATTGGAAGACTCTGGAGAGCTGCACTTTCCTTCACAGTGGACTTCAGCAGGGCTGAGGGTGACTGCTTCCGGGTCTCCCTCTAGGGAGATGCCCACTTCCCCCAGTCTGAGCCTAGGGCGAGAGAGCATGCCTTCCCTAGTTGATATGTCCCCACCTCCTGGAGTTGGCCTTTCTCTCATGGGCACACTACCTCCTTTGACCAGGTGGGTCCCTTGGCTGAGAGGCATGGTGACAGGGCAGCCTAGGCGTGCTTTCCGTCTCCTTCCTGCGATGGGTGCTGCTTGGTTGGTGGCTGGCCCTCGCAGGTTACTGCCTCCTCGAGCCTTGGCATTTCGCTTCCAAGGAACAGCAGCCTTTTGCTCCTTCACAAACCTACAGAGCTCATCCCCCAGAATCACAGGGTTCCATTGTGGGCTATAGGCAATGATGGGTTGTAGCCTCCTTACATTAGTAGTAGGCTACTTCAGAGTACCAGGTGCAAGGGAGTGGCAACAGGATGCAAGCATCTTGTTGTCTCATGCCTCCCTGGGGCACCTGGTGGGCCGCTGTGAGATACAGGAAGCTGGACAAGATGGGCCTTTGGCCTGATCCAGCAGGGCCATGTTCTTATGTTCTGGGTGGTGGAATGGACCACAGCCACCCATTTTCCTTCCCAACTGGATGCCGTAGTGGTGACTCTGTGCTTCTGGCCTCTAGGTGGAGGAGGCGCTTCTTGTGTAGCCTTCCCGCTACACAACAGCATGCGCAGGGTTTTGCACCTATCTCCCTATCTAACCTCACTATCCAGCCGATCCAGAGAGATAGAAATAAACAAAAGGACTGTCTTGTCTTCTCCCAGCCTGCCTGTCATTTACAAGCTCTTTATTACATTGGGAGTGTTGCAGTTCCTCCCAAAATCAAAATTTGCCAAAATGTAAAAATGCCAATTCAGAAAATTCCAGATCAAAATCAGCTCAAAATTACTCTGCCAAGTTCAACAGAGATTGTGGGGGTTCAGATCCTCACAGCTGCCTACCATGTCATGAACGAAAGGGGGGTTGTTACCTGTGATCCCCCAGTTGCCCACTTGGTATGAACCCGCAGCTTAGTGGGGAACCGCTAAGTTCCAATTGATAGTTCCAATCCGCTGCCACCAGCCCAGGTACCAGGTTGCCAGAGGAGTTTCCTGGGCTAAAGTCTTCTCCTAGCCGAGGTTATTACCTCAAGGGTCTCTATACTCACTCTTATAGAGCGAGGAGGCTAATGAATCACTGTGAGCCGGAACAAGGTGTTGCAGTTTCACATCTCACAGTCCAGAACTGGTTGAAACTGGCATTCCGTCTCTGCTTCTCCAGATCAGATAGACACCTGTGAGTCCTTGAGCTGGTCAGCTTCCCAAGCTTGTTAGGGCAACTAGCTTTACTCCCTTTCCGATAGTGTAATGAAAGCAGGCAATTTCACACGGGAAGAGCTGGCTACAAACACTTTGCTTTCTCATGAGATCATAGTGTCCAAAGGGGCACCTCATTGGGTAAAATGGGGCACAAGGGTCTTCAGGTATCCACCTACCAGATATACTCTGGTTGCATCCTTTTGTTCTTGTGTTAGAAGAATTTTCTCACTGTGTGTGCACTAAGATGTAAAACCGCACTGAAGAGCCGCCTGCGCGCGGCACTGCCTTCGCCGGCTTTCCTAACCGGCAGATTGAACTTTTTCACCTTTCACACTTTCGCTACTGAAACCAATAAAGACTTTGATATTGAAATGTAGCGATCGCTTCGTTCCTTCGCTCCGGAGCGCTAAGGCAAGCGCTAGAATGGGTCCGCAAGCCCCCAACTCTGCTCTAACCAACACAAATTCACAACACAAGGCAAGAAGGGTTCTTAATTAAAAGATTGTTAAAGGTAAAAGGAGGTCGGGGTGCCGGAGATAACAATAGGTGAAAAGTACAAAACAGTTTAACATCTACTGGGCTGGTAGATGGAGCTGAATCACACAGGCCTGGCAAGACCTACACATGCGTGGCCCAGACCCAGATTGCCCTGAGAGGAAAAGGTTTGTAATCACATGGCCTGGGAACACACAGATTGAAAACAACGCAAAATCTAGCACGTGCTCACTAATACTTGGGTCCTGGTTCTAAATCCTCTCTGCTGGGCTTCTCCCAGCAGCCATCCACTCTGCCTGTCAGTCAACATTCTCCACAGCATTTCTCTTTGACAGCCACCAGAACCAGATGTTTCTCTTCAGACACGAACTAATAGGAACATAGGAACAGACCCACTGGCTCAGGCCAAGGCTCATCTAGTCCAGCTTCCTGTATCTCACAGTGGTCCACCAGGTGCCTCTGGGAACATGCAGGACAGCAAGACACTTGCTTCTCGTTGCCGCTCCCCTATGTGAGGAATTCTAAGGTAGTGCATTTACCCTCGCACTCCCTAGTGAAGGCACCAGACTTCAGCATGGGTTTAGCTTTATTAAATACAATTAATCATTTTTTTTAAAAAAAAAATATGAAACCTGCTGAACACACCATCCCTCCCTCACCAGTCTGGTATAGGCAAAAAACCCAGCCAATTTGGACTACAGCAAAAAATTCCTACCTGGCGCTCCTAATGAGCGACTGGCGGATCTCAGACTGGACATACACATCAACTTTTGTCACCTGTGATGGAGTTTTCCTCCAGAAATCTGCCCAATCACCTTTCAAAGACATCTAGGCCAGACCCCATCACTATCTCCTATGGCAAGGAGTTACACAGACTAATTACACACTGGGTAATGAAATATTTTCTTTCATCTGTTTTCACGCTCCCAACACGCCATTTTAGTGGCTTTCCCTTGTTCTGGTGTATTGTGATAAGGGACAAAGCATCCCTCTTTCTTCTCTATCCATGTCTTGCATAAGTTTGTACGCCTCAGTCATGTTCCCCTTCAGGTGCCTTTTTCCTAGACTGCTGCAGCCTTTCCTCATAAGGAAGGTGCCCCAGCCCAGTGATCATGTTGGTTGCTTGCTCTCTTCTTGTACAGTAGTTCACCTATATCCTTTTTGAGATGTGGCCAGCAGAACTGTACACCATACTCCAGACCTTACCAATAGCCTTACCATCAGAGGCAGGCCGGGCCGGGAGTACACCCCATGGCAAGGCAACGAAACCGCCCCCCCCGGCATGTCGTCCCGCCCCCGTGCATCTCCCAGCATCTCCCAGCTCCATTTCTGAGCGTTCCAGGCACAAGGGAGGGAGGGTGGGCCAAAAAGCGCCCAGACTCCACACAATGGCACCCCGCTGCCGCCCGCCGCCCATGCGGCTTGCCATCCCTGCACCCCCCTGGATCTGCGACTGCTTACCATTGATTTGTACAATGGCCATTCTGTCCTCATCCCCACCCTGCCCCACCCCTGTGCTGGGTGTCTTTTGCTCATTTGGAAACGAGTCTTATTATTTTCCATGACATTTCCATTATAGTCCATATTTCTTGGGCCCATCTTGTCCAGCTTTCTGGAGCTGCAGTTCTATTCAGATACATCTGGGAGTAAGCCCCATTGACTATAATGGAACTTACTTCTGAGTAAACATGTATGGAATCAAGCTCTGTATCTCACAGTGTTATTTTTAAAATCCTAGGACAGTGGTTGAGGCCCATCTAGTCCAGGCTTCCTGTATCTCACAGTGGCCCACCAGATGCCTCAGGGAGCACACAATACCACTAGATACCTGCATCTCGTTGCCACTCCCCCACACCTGGCATTCTGAGGTAAATTCTGAGGTTAACGCACTGGTGGCCTGTCAAGATTCTCCACAGCATTTCTCTTTGACAGCCACCAGAACCACACACTCCTCTTCAGACCTGTACACATAGGAACATCCCCACTGGATCAGGCCAAGCCCCATCTAGTCCAGCTTCCTTTATCTCACAGTGGCCCACCAGATACCTCAGGGAGCACACAAGATAACAAGACGCCTGCATCCTGTTGCCTCTCCCTTGCACCTGGCATTCTGAAGAAACCTACTACTAACACAAAGAAATTGCACAACCCATCATGGCCTATAGCAGTTTAGAACAAATATCTCTGTACTGGGACCCACTTTTTTTTAATGACACTCTATGGGGACCCACCTAGCTTTTCAAGACCTTTGAAAAAAGTCTCACTTTACCCGCTGCTCAAGCCTCTGTTTTTATCCTTTTGACTGTGGTGGTGGGAGAACCATCTTCTGGAGCATTTGATGAGTTGCCTGGCCTGGCAAAGGCACAAGGATCCAAGGCATATTTTTCTACTCACAAGGAAACAAGCATGTCTACTCACAAGGAAAGAAGCATGTGTGGCTCAGTTTCACTTTCCATAGGGCTCAATACATTATTCCTTGTCAGCAATCAGCGTGTCTGTTTCAGTTTTGCAACCCATCAAAAAATGGGCTGTGACCCACAGGGGTCTTGACCCACTGGCAAGAACTTTAACATCAGATCTTCTACCAATTAACATCAAATTACTAAATGGTCACTTCTGTTCTGAGCAGAACTTGCCAGATCTGTTTTGCTTCTTAATGCTAATGGTTCTTCCTTGAAAGCAAGTCTGGTTCATTTCCATGAGATTTGATCCATATTTAGGTAGATTTTTGTATAGGTAGATTCTTGGTATAAGTACAGCTTCCAATTCTGGAGCTGCATTCCACTGCATTCCACTCCTAATTTTGGAGCTGCATTCCACTATTTCTGATGAAGGCGTGAGAAAAGAAAGCCCCTTCCACCAGCTCCATATCCTTGTTTTTATAGCTGGCATATTTTGTTTGAAAATGCCAGAAGTGTAAAGAACGTTACACGCTACCATTGGATAATACTTCCCAACGCACTACACCCTGGAGTTTCATATATATGAAAATCCATGCATCATGTATTCATCAAAGTATTTTCTCTTTTTACCTGTTTGAAGAATTGAAGACTGCGTCTTTTCACTGTTTTGCACTAAAGTGTTTGACGTTTCTCAAGAAATTTTTAGTGATTGATCACATTCCACATGTTTTAGCATTTTTTTTCCTGTGCTGGTTTTCACCCACTGATCCATATCTGATAAGACACAAATTGATGACCAAGCAGCTTGTCAGAAGTGACACAACAAAACATTTGGAATGACACACCAACATTCACCAATGCTTGATGAAAATTGAGAGCGCAATCCTAACCTGGAGTTAGGCTAAAAAGTTTGGCTGTCGCAAGGGACACTGGCCAAACTTTGCTGGCTTAACTGTGCCGGCCTAACTCCAAGTTAGGATTGCGCTCTCATTTTTGTCAGGCATTGGTGAATGCTGGTGTGTCATCCCAAGCATGGTGGTGTGTCACCTCTGACACAGGTGGTTAGGATTGTGTCCTGATTTTGTTTTACTCTTTTTTCATTGTTATTATTTTATGTGTCTTTATATAATACATAGCACCACATATGATTGGACTGAATATGGTTTCTCTTTTGTTTTGGATGGGGGGTTGACACATCAGCAGAGTTGAACCTTTTCCTAAATTTGGACATGCCGAGCCCAAAGGGTTTGCCTTCACAGCACTGTACTTGGACACTTTGACTGTAGTTTTTTTTCATGATACTGCATCATGTCTCCTTCTTGGAGTCCTCTGAGGGGTGGTTCCCAATGTGAGCATCACGACACTCTGGGGTGTGGCAGGCAGAGCGGCAGGGTGAAAATAACACACTTGGAAAAAAAACCCCACCAACCTACGCTGGCCTCTTTACTGCCATTTTCAGGCTCCATTGACCTCTAAACCCAGAAGTCAGTGCCCTGTTATGTTAGCACATGACACGTTTCGTGTCATCGCAACTTACTTCTGGGTTTGGGCAGCACAAAAGCATTGCAAACCTAGCCATTCTGGAAAGTGCTGCTCTCAGGGTTTGGACTTAGTGGTCCTAGCAGAGGACTGCTTATCAACCCAAGAGCTTTTATTGTTGACTAGCTTTTTGTTACCCGGTGTTGCCCGGGTGTTTATGTCTCCCATCCCTGTCCCATCCCTGACCCATCTCCCAATTTTGGGCGTTTTCGACCATTTTCACCTGGGGACCCCTGCGCACCCCCACCCCCAGGGGCACTGGGGGGCCCTGACCCCCACAGTGTTTGTCACCAGGCCGCAAGGCATACGCATGCCAAGTCTGGCGCCAATTGCTCCAGGCTTCACAGTGGGGCATGGTGGACATCTCGTATCGCACCACTTCCCGTCCCCCACATTGGGGGGTGCGGACCCGAACTCCCACAGCGTCGCTGCTCGCCTCGGTGAACCCAGAAACTACAGAACCGAGGATGATTGCGTCCATTTTTGGCCATTTCCATGTGGGGGCCCTGGGCCCCCCGGGGCGCTAGGGAGGCCTGACCCCCAGAGTACCTGTCGCCAGGCTGGAAGGCACGCGCATGGCGAGTTTGGTGCACATCGGTCCAGGCATTCCAGCAGGGCATGGCAGATATTGTGTCTTGCACCCGTTCCCGCACCCCATGCCAAGGGGGGGTGAACCAGGACTCCGACGGTGTCAGGAGCATCGGCGTTCGTTCCGGCAACCTCGGAAACTATGGATTCTACACCGATTTTGGTCGTTTTCGACCATTTTCACTTGGCCCCCCCGTGCACCCCCACCCCCGGGGGCGCTAGGGGGGTCTAACCCCCACAGTGTTTGTCGTCAGGCCACAAGGTGTACGCGTGCCGAGTTGCGTGTCGTTCGGTCCAGGCGTTCCAGGAGGGCATGGCGGATGTTGTGTCTCGCACCCCTTCCTGGCCCCCACGCCGAGGGGGGGTGACCCTGAACTCGGACAGCGTTGGGACCGTCGCCACTCGTCCCGGCGACCCCGGAAACTATGGATTCGACACCGAGTTTGGCCATTTTCGATCATTTTCATGCGGGGCCCCCACGCACCCCCCAGGGGCTCCAGGGGGGCCTGACCCCTGCAGTGTTTCTGGCCAGGCCACAAGGTGTATGCGTGCCAAGTTTCGTGTCGCTCGGTCCAGGCGTTCCAGCAGGGCACGGCGGCTGTTGTGTCTCGCACCCCTTCCTGCCCCCCACGCCGAGGGGGGGGGAACCTGAACTCGCACAGCGTTGGGAGCGTCGCCACTCGTCCCGGCGACCGCGGAAACTATGGATTTGACACCGATATTGGCCATTTTCGACCGTTTTCAAGTGGGGACTCCCATGTACCCCCACCCCCGGGGGCGCTAAGGGGGCCCCAACCCTGCAGTGTTTGTGGCCGGGGTGCTAGGCTTCCACATGCCGGGTTTGGTGCCAATCGGGCCAAGCGTTCCGGCATGGCATGGCGGACGCTGTATTTTGCACCCCTTCTTGCCCCCCACATGTGGGGGGCAAACCCAGATGTCAACTGCGCTGGGAGCATCACCACTCATCTCGGCGACCCCGAAAACTGTGGATTTGACTCCAGGTTTGGCCGTTTTTGACCGTTCTCACGTCGGCCCCCCGCGTACCCCCACCCCCGTGGGCGGTAGGGGCCCCCGACCCCCGGAGTATTTGCGGCCAGGCTGCTAGGCTTTCGCATGCCGAGTTTGGTGCCAATCGGTCCAGGTGTTCCAGCAGGGCATGATGGACGCTGTGTTTTGCACCCCTTTTTGCCCCCCACGTCGGGGGGGGGGCTGAACCCGGACTCCAACGGCATTGGGAGGGTCGCCACTCATCTCAGCGACCCCGAAAACTACAGATTCGATGCCGATTTCGGACGTTTCCGACGATGTTCACGTGAAGACCCCCGCGTACCCCCACCCCCGGGAGCGCTAGGGGGGTCTGACCCCCGCAGTGATTCCTTCCAGGCTGCAAGGTACGTGTGTGCCATGTTTCGTGGCTGTGGGTCAAGGCACGGAGACGCCTATAAATAACATACATACATACCCACATACACACATACACACATACATACACACACACGTCCATTTATATATATATAGATTCATTATTGCTTCCCCCCCCCCAAAAAATGTGGCTTTTCACCAAACTGTTTTGTTGTCATCACAAAACCAGCACTTCCCAACACCTATATAATATATAATT
Organism: Lerista edwardsae; assembly: GCA_029204185.1. Taxonomy (NCBI): domain Eukaryota; kingdom Metazoa; phylum Chordata; class Lepidosauria; order Squamata; family Scincidae; genus Lerista; species Lerista edwardsae. The sequence goes on from JAJKFI010011724.1 coordinate 92,078, forward strand.
CACAGGTTCTCCACGTTTTTTCTGCAAAACGTCCCTGCTGTTGGTCCACAACACTGTTTCCCCACCAGTTTGGTGACCCCTTCATTGGGGACTTGTTCTTGGCTTGTATGCATCTAGCTCATCTAGCCGCCTGCAGCTTGGAGATGGGCCAGCATTTCAGAGGCATAGCCCGATTTTACACTCAGTAACAAATGGCTCAAACTGATGCATGTATCTAGTAGTCTTGTGTGCTCCCTGAGGCATCTGGTGGCCCACTGTGAGATTCAGGAAGCTGGACTAGATGGGCCTTTGGCCTGATCCAGCAGGGCTCTTCTTATGTTCTTACGGTACTGGAGAAATGCCTGAAGAGTTATATGTTGCTTATGAGTAACTAAAAGGCAGGTAGAAAATCAAGAGAATGAGCACAACCAACAGAGAAGGAAGACAAGCATAAGAACATAAGAACATAAGAACATAAGAAGAGCCCTGCTGGATCAGGCCAAAGGCCCATCTAGTCCAGCTTCCTGTATCTCACAGCGGCCCACAAGGTGCCCCAGGAAGGCATGAGATTACAAGATGCTTGCATCCTGTTGCCACTCCCTTGCACCCGGTACCAGTAGCCCACCACCTTTGTAAGGAGGTTGCACAATCCATCATTGCCTATAGCCCACGATGGACCTTTCCTCCAGAAATCTGTCCAATCCCCTCTTGAAGGCATCAAGACCAGATGCCGTCACCACCTCCTGTGGCAAGGAGTTCCACAGATTAACTACCCGCTGGGTAAAAAAGTACTTCCTTTTATCTGTTTTAACTCTCCCAACCCTCAGTTTTAGCGGATGCCCCCTGGTTCTGGTGTTTTGAGAGAGGGAAAAGAACATCCCTCTATCGACTCTATCCCTTCCATGCATAATTTTGTATGTCTCAATCATGTCCCCCCTCAGGCACCTTTTTTCTAGACTGAAGAGCCCCAAACGCTGCAGTCTTTCTTCATAAGGGAGGTGCCCCAGCCCCGTAATCATTTTTGTCGCTCTCTTCTGCACCTTTTCCAACTCCACTATGTCCTTTTTAAGATGCGGTGACCAGAACTGGACACAATATTCCAGCTGTGGCCTTACCATCGATTTGTACAATGGCATGATAATATTGGCTGTTTTATTCTCAACCCCTTTTTTAATGACCCCAAGCATGGAATTGGCCTTCTTAATTGCTGACGCACACTGGGTTGATACCTTCATTGAATTGTCCACCAGCACCCCAAGATCTCTCTCCTGAGCTGACACAGACAGCTCAGAACCCATTAGCCTATAGGTAAAGTTTTGGTTTTTTGCCCCAACGTGCATCACTTTACATTTGTCTACATTTGTCAATTGTTTACAAATGTAAAGGCAACAGCCAAGTCAGAGTGCAGTTTGCTGAGACGTTTATTTTAATGGGCATTTCATGGCCATGGTTCCAATTCATGGGTAATGAATCTGATCATGGAAATGGGAACACAATTCATGGAAAGAGGCTTGCATCCAGGCTCAGGGGTGCAACTCATCCTCTAGATCTCACGTTCCACGTTACTCTTTTTTCGTTGCAATAATCCCGACCAGAACAGCAGGTGTATTTAAACTTGAATCCAGTCATAGACTCTTTCCCTTCTTTGCCACACTTGGATCGATCATCATGACAGCCCTTATGTTTTTCTATAGCAACACCACCTAGTTTTGGGGAGAGAAGAGACATCTTTGTGTTACTGTTTATATTTGCTAGTGAAAAGTCCAGCATGATGACGCCTTTCCCTCTGGCTTTCTCTCCTTTTCATCCAATCCCAGCTCACACCCTGCATGGCAATGAAGTAGTGATCGTGCAGCTGCTGGACCCTGTGGGAGCGTTTTGTTGCTGGGAGTTTCTGAGGAGACATTTGTCCTCTTGCCCCAGGCTAAAGAGCAAAATCCCGCCCTCGATGTAGTTCGTTGCATCGGCACTGCATCACTACTGCTGCTGTGGGGGCGTCGAGCGGCACCCCCGCATCAGCGCTACAGTGCGTGGGCCGATGTTGCTCGTAGCATCGGCCCGAGAATGCTGATGGGCAGCCGCCCATGCACCAGCCCAGAGAGGGGCGGGGCCAGGACGCAAATGTTAGGGTGCATCCAAGGCCTTGTTGGGAGGCCATGCAGCCCTGATTCGGGGCACGCAGCTTCCTTGGTTCTGCAACTGCTAAAAGCAGGTACAGATCTGAGGCTGCCTTGGGGCAGCCGGAGCCTCCTATGAGGCAAGGGGATGCTCGCCAGCCTCGCCCATCCAGTGCAATTTAGGATTGCGCCCCAAGTCTCTGCAGCTGCCATGGGTCAACGTGGGCCTGTGTCAGGACAAAACTAGTGTCCCCCAGAGGCAGCATCCATCTCCAGGTGACTCTTGAACAGGAATTCTGAAGGTTTCAACAGTGGTAGTTCATGCTGTATCTGAGGACAAAAAAGACTCTATCTCCAGGAATCACTTTGCCGGAGTCGGCAACCCTCAAACTTTGGTCTCACTTTGGCATTGTAGAGTGTTTGTCGCACCACGAGTGTGGGGTCTTTCCTAAGCTGTCAACTCACTCAGAAGACAAAATGGAAAAGGAAGATGCAGCATTTTTCAAGCAGGGCTCAACCATCATGACCTAAGCTGACCTTTTAATACATTATAGGAACCGAGCTTTTTTGTGGTTGGAGATACACTGAGTTCTTACAGGATTTTTGACCATATGCAGTCAGTTTAGATCTTCCTAACATTTCGTCCTCAAATATGTAGGGCAGTGCTCTTCAAATGGTTGGTCGCGCCTCACCATTGAGAGCAAGAAAGGGCCATTCCCCTTTAAGGGAAGTGGCTCAGGAATGGGGGCCCCAATGCGCCATACCTGTCATGTGTGCTGGATGCTTGCAGCCTCAAGAAAGGGCCATTCCCCTTTAATGAGAGCGCCACACCTATCATGTGCTGGATGCTTGCAGCCCCCTCTGCGACCCTCTGCACTGCAGAAATGAGCTCCGAATTGCAATAGGAACTCACTTTCTACTTGGGATGGATCCTATTTGATCCATGATTCCTTGGATATATGGAAGGAAAACCCTACATTCCTCTGTGTTACTTCTAAGAATCTGGCCAGCTTCTGGAGAAGGCCACAGGCTGCTTGCATGCGACTCATGCCTGAAATGGATGCAGGGAAGCCTGGGTATTTCTCCAGTGCCAGAGACTCTTCCCTCTCCTGCTGCTGCCTGAGTATAATGCTCAGAGTGAATGCTTTGGAAATACAGTTGGGGAGTGTGCTCTGGCATAGTGGATGCTGCCAGGGAAGCTTCAATCCATTGGCTCCTGCCCTGACTCTGCCTGTGTGTAAAACATTCAGAATTAGGGATCTGTACAAGCAGCTCCCCCTTCCAAGTATGGGGTTCGCCTTCTCCTAATAGCTTGAAGGTCTTGTTCATCCAAATTAAGGGGATCAAAGATTTGGTTGTGTGTGAGCATTTGGGGTTCTTTAGTCTAGAAAAATGGCCCCTGAGGGGGAACCTGATTGAGATGTACCTAATCATGCAGAGAATGGCTAGAGTGGGTAGAGGGATGTTCTTTTCCCTCTCATGTGACACCAGAAGCAGAAACTTCCACTTGAGTGTGTATTTAGTCTGTGGAACTCTTTGCCACAGGATGGATGGGTATATGTGCATATTTGTGTGACATGGTGGCGCTGCGGGTTAAACCGCTGCTGCTGAGCTTGCTGACCGGACGTTTGGCAGTTCAAGACCGCGAGACTGAGTGAGCTCCCGTCTTTTGTCCCAGCTCCTGCTAATCTAGCACTTGAAAAGCATGAAAAAATGAGAGTAGATAAATAGGTACCACTTTGGTGGGAAGGCAATGGCGTTCCATGCGCCTTGGTGTATAGTCATGCCGACCACATGACCATGGAAACTTGTCCTCGGACAAATGCCCGCTCTTCTACTTAGAATGGACGTCATGATAGAGCCCTACAGTTGGTCACGACTGGGCCATTTGGTCATGGAGAAACCTTTCCCTTTACCTTTTTTTACCTCAGAGTGCCAGGTGCAAGGGAGTGGCAACAGGATGCACATATCTTGTTGTCTTGTGTGCTCACTGAGACACCTGGTGGGCCACTGTGAGGAATAGGAAGCTGGATTACATCGGCCTTTGGCCTGATCCAGCAGGGCTCTTCTTGTGTTCTTATGTTCAGTGGGGCTCACTCCCAGGAAAGTGTAGATAGGTTTGGAAGCTCAGGGCCCAATCCTATTCTTGTCTACTTGGAAATATGTCCCATTATAGTCCATGAGGCTTAATCCGAGGTACGTGTGGATACGTTTGCAGCCTCAGACTGATTTGGTGGCCTTGACTAACAGCCTGAACTGTTCCCAGCAAAGCAGCAGAGCAGGGGACATTTTCAAAAAATATGTTCATAGAACCTCATCCCCTGTTCTCCAATATCAAGTCAAACAAGTTCTGAAAGGAACTTTCGGTCCAGCTTGTGAGGGATCCACCATCTTAGACTGTCAGAATGCCCTCAGGAAGGACTCTTTTGGCCCCTGAAAGATAAACACATCCATTCTGAGGTAAATGTTCTTTGGGTGGATGCAGTTTGTCACACAGGAGTGAAAAGGGAGGGGCCTGCCAAAATTCTCTCCTCTCCACAACCTGGCCAGAGACCCTGAACTCCATTGGTCCTGGTCACACTATGGCCTTCGTAAGAGAGCAACACATAAGAAAGGATGCAGCTGAGAAGCACTCCTTACCTTTGTCATATATTGTCATAACTGTGCACACACCCCCTCTGACGCTGCACTGTGATCCTTGTGGTTCGCATCTCCCTTTTCCGATCACAAGTTTGCACCAGCGGCATTTAAGGGCCTGTACTGCGGAAGACACACATTTGTTAACTACTCCCTGCCAAGACAGCCATTGATAGGATAATAAACATGTCAAAATGTTCATTGTATCATTGTTCAATTGAGATTGGGATCCCATGTGTTGGAACCAGAGATGGCCTGGAAGTTCGGTCAGGAGTGCTCAAACCAAGTAACGCCTCAGTTTGCTCCTCTGAAAGCAGAATCTAGACCAGCCATTTCCAACCACTGGGCCACAGAGCATTGGCGTGCCACGAATGGTCCACAGGTTTGCCGCAGGAATTTGGGAGAAGGTCATTTATTAGTAGGGCCAATGAGGATGTAAGCAGTATGGGGTGCCTTATCAATTGTCAAAAAACTGATGATGTGCCTTGACAATTTTAGTGCCTTCTCGGTAGAGGCATAGGGAGGGTGCCATGGGGAGACATGAGCGCAGTGGGTGCAGGCTGAGGTGTGGCGCAACAGCGCAGAAAATCCTGTGCGTTTTTCAGGCCTCCCACCATCCCTTGTGCTTGGATCTCTCCTAAATGGAGTAATTCCGGGTGGGGGAAGATGTGGCTGGGTGACACAGAGGGAGGGCTAGCAGCACAGGGGAGTGCGGTGATGTCGCCCCACCATGATGCGCTGCAAGCCAAGTACGGCTCTGTTTCACAGAGAGGAAACCAACCCAGCACTGTATTGGCAAAGCTGGCCAGCCAGCACAAAATGCAATGCTGGGTTATGAATGCTGGAGTCTCCCTGCGACAATGGCATGTTCACTTCATCCTCCCAAATGCACTCCTAGGAATTGCGCCTGCTAAATGCGCCTGTCCGAACATGCTTAGGATTCCCGCCCAAAACCTCCCACCTAAAACGTCCCTACTTGCGCCAATTCCATCTGGACACAGAGCCTCCCTTGTGCCGGCTGGCTTCGATCACGTTGCTTGAGCGTAGTGTCAACACGATGGGTGGGCTAGGATTGCACTGCCCGTGTGCCATGAGATGAAAAAGCTTGAATATTGTTGATCTAGATGAAGGCAGGTGCCTTTCAAGGGCTCACATTTTTTGAGTAACTGAGAGTGCTGCTCAAAAGCTTTACGGTAAAACATTGACCAGCTGCTGGTGTCAAACTCTCTTGACACCACTTTCGCTTATGGGCAGTGATGGTGCTCTGGGATGAAGATGCACCCAACATCACCCAGCACCCAGGCCATGATGGTTAGTGCAACCTCCTTACTTTAGAGGTAGGCTACCTTGGAGTGCCGGATGCAGGGGAGTGGCAATGAGATGCACCTATCTAGTTGTCTTGTGTATTCCCTGAGGCATCTGGTGGGCTGCTGTGAGATATAGGGAGCTGGACGAGATGGGCCTTTGGCCTGATCCAGTGGGGCTCTTCTTATGTTCATCAGGAGGTGGTAATTAATTAAAGCCTACTATTCTCTGCTTTTTCCAAATGAAGAAACGTGTTCTGAGAAAAATAACTTGAATGGCAAGTCCAGGGTCGGCCAACTCTCTCTCTCTCTCTCTCTCTCTCTCTCTCTCTCTCTCTCTCTCTCTGTGTGTGTGTGTGTGTGTGTGTGTGTGTGTGTGTGTGTGTTCTGATATTTTACTCCAGTACTAAGGAGCTATTGCAAGGGCAGGAGCAGTAGGGGGGAAGGTATTATGCCGGGGGGTAGAGAAATAGTTTCCTATTCATACGTTTTGGTATTTGGTACCAAATTTGGTAATGTTAGACATTTTGGGTTCTGTTCCAATGCTGACCTTGATCCCTGCACTGCATCTTCTCCTTCCCAACCAATGCTGAAGTGACAGTGCAGGAGGGCCTCTGCGCTCACAGGTCTGGAATCTGCTGATCCAGTTAACCAGGAGTCCTCCCACATGTCTCCTGTGTGCCCATTAACTTTATGCAGAGTCTAAGTGGGGCAAAAACGTTCTTCCTTTTGCAATAAGTATTCAAGTTTATAACATTGGATAGACAGGCTATGGACAGCCTGAATGTTTGAAGAGGCGAGACCAAATGTGAGCAGGAATGAGTTAAAAGGATGTTAATTGATTCCTGTTCATATGTTATCTAGTCTGAGCTCCTAGCTTAGCTCTTATGATGGAGACAGAGTTTCCCCATATCCACCATTTCTATATCTGCAGGGGGAGCCCCTGGAACGGACCCCCCACAGATGCAGGGGCTCACCTGAACTTCCAGGACTATATTTTGGGAGTTGGTCACATTTTAAGAAGCAGAGGTAATACTGCTCTTTCAAGCAGGTGGGACATACCTTCTGTGATGACGGCAAGGAAAACACAGGCCACAAGCAACCAAGACTGCATCATTCGGAGTCCCCGAGTCTCCTTTCTCCAGTGGGATTCCATTGAATGACCTTTGGACATGGAGAGCAAATCTGACTCTCCCAGGTGAACCACGGAGGTTTTAGTTGACAGCTAGACAATGTGTCAATTCGGTAGGCTTTGGCAGGGCTTCCAAGCAGACACTGAACCTGCCCAAAGCAACAAGTGAATCAAGCAAGGCTACAGCAGTTATATGAGTCCAGATGGGATGTTATTGGCTGCTCAGGCCACCTGATCCTTCTGGTTTGGAAAGCTGCAGTAACGCTCCACCTAGCTACAGAAGTGATGATGCTCCACAACAGCAGGGATGTGGCTAAGGAATGAGTCATGCATGCAAACTTCCTTGGTTGTTCAAGAAGTATGGTGCTCAAGGTCCACTGAAGGGACCACACAATCCTATGGTTCCAATCCCCTGTAGGAGCAGCAGTGCCAAACAAATACTGCAGCATCCTGTGGTCTCAGAGGCATCCATATGGGGCACCTCGGGAGAAGGGGTTTCGTCTCCTTCCCTGGGTAAGGATTCCTGCCTGCCTGACAATGGGCCTCCCCAAGTCTGCACTGGCTGTATTTCTGGGTCAGATTTGAGGGCCACCGTGTCAGCCCCCCACCTTGTTCTGCCCCTCCCCCACCCAGTTCTGCCCTCCCCACACCCTCCCTCTCAAGAATGCTCACTGCCAATGGGGGTAACACTTACTACCGCTGCACTCTGGGTCTTCCAGTGGCAAGCCCTTTCCGCCAGTGCTAGAAATGCCTTAAGGCATTTTTAGAACATAATTCCCCCCCAATAATTTGACCAAGTGTGAAGCAGTCCAGGAGGATGCCAGCATGGTTAATGAGCAGAATCAGCACAATTCTAGAATGCAAGAAGAGTTCCATACAAGACTTGAAATGTCATCAAATGAGAACAGGAAACAGCACCAAGAATGGAGCAGCCCAATCCTGAACTGCCCAACTCCCATAGGAGCAGCGGTACAAAAATGGTGGCCATTTTTAGATGTGTATGACATACAGATGGATCATTGAGCATTGTACTCAGGCACCAGCAGGAGAGGGATAATAGAACTGTACTAGAGAAACAGCCGGGCTTTTCTGAACCCTTTCCAGCCATGAGAACAGAGAAACAGTCCTCAGCTTTCTCCAGTGTCCCCCTCCAGTTTAGGAAAGCGCCTCCTCCATCGGCAGCGCCTTCCAGTTGACCGCTGGCGTCGCTCACTCGGTGCAGGGCCTCCACGAGGGTGTTCCAGAGGCATTCCAGGAGCGTAACTGGGCGGCGCAGGAGGCGGAGACGTTGGTTATGACGCAGTTGTGATGCAGGATGGCCATAGTGCCATATCCTAACGCTGGTTCCCCGCCATGGTGGCCCCAATTCGGGCCGCTCCCATGCTCCGCTCTGCGCCTTCTATTTTGCCGGTGCAGATCCAAGCAGGCCCATAGGGGTTACTGGGGTTTACGCAAGTGCAAGGAGAAAACCACCCCTTGTCCTGTACGTTGCTGCTGATGCCTCCAAATGAGCCTGTGGATAAGGCCCTGCTATGTCAGCCTTACTAGGCCAGCATAAGGTAGGATTGCACTCTGAGAGTGGTCCAAACATACTTTGCGGTGTCCCTTCTACCAACCAAACTTTGTTGGCCTAACTGTGCCCGCCTCACTCTAGGTTAGGATCGTGCCCTCAATTCTGCATCGACTGGTATATCATGTGATGGTGTTATTCATACATACCCAATTCTCTAGTGTCAAGCTCATCTGGTTGACCCCCAAAAGCTTGTTTTATTTTATTTATTTATTTATTTACCTTTAATTGGCATACAACATTATCATAACATACAAATAAAATACAAGTAGCAATTACCAAAGGTCGTACCAAGAGAGACCATTAAACTAAAACACGTGTTCAGAAGTGCCATCGATACGCTGACTGTTAATTTTAATAATGTGCATCAGATAAAGAGCCAGTTGGTTAACCACTACCGGGTCTTCAGATTCGAGTAGAAAGTTTAGGGTCACCTCTTTGCTATCCACACCCAACTTGTTGATGAGAGGTTGAAAATAAAGCTCTCTGCTCTTTAAATGCAAAGGGCAATAAAAAAGTTGATGCACTAAAGTTTCAATGCTGTCTTGTTGACAAGACCCTTGAACCGACCCCACAGGACTTCGGAGGGAAATACATTACAATGAGCTAACGTCATCGCCCTACGCCTAACAGGAATATCCAGGATGTACAAATACGATGGTATTTGACCAATGTTAGTACGTAATTGATGAGTAAGGGGTGAGCAACGAGTGTTAGCCATCTTCAGTAGGTTACGGTCGTGCAAATCTAATAATTTCCCCTTGATCAATCTAAAGGCTTCCATCTGGGAAACCGAGCCGATTAGATCTGGTTCAATCCCCAAATCGGTAAGTTTAGATGACCAGGGCTCCGCGGAAAAAAAAGAGTCTGATAGCATGCACTGAATCAGATCGTTATCTGCCTGAGAATAGAAAACTGAAAGCCAGAGCTTAGTCACGCGGATCCAAGCAACCGTTTCAATCATCCTTAGTCCGGATTCTAAACACAAAACTGCATATGGAACGCAACTCGGCACCCCAAGGATCTTTCTAAGAAAAGATGCCTGCACTTGTTCAATTGAATAGTTAAGATCACGAATCCATAGTGGTATGCCATATAATATAAGGGCAATACATTTGGCTGAAAAAACTTTGATGGCCGCAGGGATAAATAATCCCCCTTTACTAAAGAAAAAGTTACAAATAGCCTGAGCAGACAAAGAAGCAGCCATACGGACATGATTGCATTGTGCAATCCAGGACAAATTATATGTAAAATGGAAACCAAGGTACTTGAATGATTTTACTTGCTCTAACTCCACCTTATTTAACCTCCATTTCCTTGGCTTCCATGTCCTGGCAAACACAAGAATTTTAGATTTCTCAAAGTTGAGTTGTAACTTATTTCCTGAAAAATACTCAAGGCATTTGCTTAGTAACCTTTTAAGCCCGATACGAGTGAGGGATATAATCACCGCATCGTCGGCGTAAAGAAGAATCGAGACATGGCGATTTCCCAATTTAGGAGGATGGCCCTCGGGTATATCTAAACAGGGTGCCAGATCATTCAGAAAAATATTGAACAAGATCGGGGCTAGCAAACAACCCTGTTTAACCCCTCTATTTGTGGGAAATTCCTTTGTTAAACTCCCAGATGAAGAGGTACGAACTTGGCACATATTATTTGAGTATAGCCCCTTAATAAGATGTAAAAGTCTTTTATCTATTCCAAGATTTTGTAGTTTGTGCCAAAGTAGGTCCCTATCCACACTATCAAATGCCGATTTGAGATCGAGAAAGGCCACAAACACTTTAGTTTTTTGATTGATGACATATTTAGTGACCAGATGTTTCAATATAAGGCCGTGATCAATTGTTGCACCCCCTGCACTTCTTTAGTGACGCACCTGATCAAGGCAGGAGCCAATGGACTGAAGCAAATCTGGCAGAATTGACTGTGCCAGAACAAACTCCCCACTTGTATTTTAAAAAGGGATGGATCATTGAGCATTTTACTTGGGCAGCAGCAGGAGAGGGACATGTACACTGTACTAAGGAAATAGCCAGGCTTCACTGAATCCCTTCCAGCCACGAACACGGAGAAACAGTCCTCAGCCTTCTCCAGTGCCCCCCTCCAGTTGAGGAAAGGCCTTGTCACCGTGAGTGGTGCTAGGAGCATTCGACCATGCCAAAGTGAGGCCCGCATTGGAGGGTTACCAATTCTGGCCAAAGTGATTCCTGGAGATTTCGTCCCCCCTGCCCCACATATGATATAACATGCACTACCCCTGTTGAAACCTTCAGAATTGCATTTCACCTGGAGAGTGATGCTGAGTCTGGGGGACTCCTGGCCAATCAGGGAGGGTTGGGAGGGAGAATTTTGAGCCCCCATCCCCCGGCGATGTCCCTGTGTGCACCCCTTCTCCTCCCACATGAGCGAAAAAGGGATCCTTTTTTCAGTGGAGCAATGTAGAGCACTAGAGCACATTGTGCTGTAGATCTGCAGCCCTGAGACTTGAGTGCCCTGCCCCTTCCTCGTGGGCACCCGGACTTCCTTTTTTTAAAAAAACCAAGGTTTTTTATTTTAATATATAAGACATAGGTAAGGGTACAGAAAGCAAAAACGGTAGGGGACTAAACAAGGAACAAACAAAAGGTAATTATTGCAATGTGTCTCACTCAGCTTAATAATCATTTCTAGCAAATCTTTATATTCTATCCAAAGCTTCTTAATTCATATTTAACTCGCTATATTCTATTAATTCTATCAATTGTTAACATTTAGTATCCATCCATTCATAAAATAAACGCCAGTATTGATCTATTTTTTTCATCTTCATCTCATGCAGCCTCTCTGTTAACACATCCATTTCAGCCACTTCATAAACTTTAGTTATTACTTGTTCCATATTTGGCGTATTTTTAATTTTCCACTCTCGTGCATATATCAATCTTGCTGCTGTAGTAACATGTATTATAATATATCTTTTTTCTACATCTGAAATATCTTGTAAAATATTTAATAGAAATATTTCTGGTTTAAATGGAATTGAACAATGTAAAATCTCTTGTAATATAATATGTACATCTCTCCAGAATTTTCTTGCTTTTATACAGGTCCACCACAAATGATAATAAGTTCCTTCAACATTTTTACATTTCCAACACAAGTTTGAGGAATTTTTATATATTCTAGCAATCTTATCAGGAGTAATATGCCATCTATAAAACATCTTAAATATATTCTCTCTAAATGACACCGCTTTTGTCATCCTAATATTATTTCTCCAAACTTTCTCCCATTCTTCTAAAGGTATTGAGTAACCAAATTTATTTGCCCACATCGTCTCCTTAACTACTTCATCATCCATTCTTAAATTCAATAAAATTAGATACATTCTTTTAATAAATTTCTCTTTTTCTTCCAACAGAATTTTATCAAATTCTGTATTAGTTTGGTAAATTCCAGTCTTAGAGTCTTCTTTAAGTCTTGACTTAATCTGCACAAGAGAACACCAATCCAAGATAATATCTTTTGAATCTAATTGCTCTTTAGTTAAAATTTTATTATTCCCATCAATCAGCTCAGCATATGTTCTATTTTAATCCTCTCTAAACCATTCAGGCTTTGAACCCACCTCCAACGGTTTCACCCAGCATGGAATCTTATCATAAATCTTATATCTCAATTGGTCCCATACCCAAAGTAAAGCTTTTCTCAAACAATGTTGTTTGAAAATGTGGGCACCCGGACTTCCATGTGCTCTTCTTGCAGCTGGATCTCAACCTCTCTTGTTCAGAAAAGTGCCTGATCTACTTTAAGCGCTGTACAGGCATGAAAAAATGCACATTTTGGACTGCAGGTTCACAATCTGGAACAGACAGGGGCGATGTGTTGCGCTGGCACTGGTAGCTGCAAAGCAGATGTACAGCATTCTCTGGCATCGCTGGCTGCCGGAGTGCTGTAGGGTAGGCCAGAACATTCTTATGCATGCCGGTGGATCCTGGATGACCCACTGAAGCAGGTAAGATGGCGTGGGAGGTGGGAAGGGATGGGGGAGGATGGAATAGGGCGGCAACAAGGGCCAGGATGGGCGGATTAGACCCAAGAGAGGCAGCAGTGCCTGCTGAATCCTTTTTGGAGATGATTTTATTGATTTTATAATTATAAAGATACAGGAAAAGGATAGTCAGCTACATAGGATGGGTAAACATAGGATTAAACAATAGGAAGTGAGGCAGTACGAGAGTAACATGTAAATGCAAAAATTAGTAATTTCCGTTATCATATATTCCATCTGAAAGGATATAATCATTATGATTCACAAAACTACGTCAATTTTCATTATTCATTCAAATCTTCAATAATTTCAATAATTTCACAGTTACTTAGCAAACTCAAGTAGGAAAAGTTAATTATACCTATAATTATCTATCTCTAATTTATAATAAAAGTCAATAAAATAATAAACTAAAAAGGAAGAACCTACTATATAAAGCACAGAAATAGAATAAACATAGATGAAGCTGGGAAGTCAAACTATTTAAACTAGCACTCTGTTGATCTCTTCATCTCTATTCATATTGCTTATATTATTTTTCAATCTTAATCTTTAATTAATCTTTGTTACAAAACTCATTCTATTAGAATTAAGACAGCCCATCTCAGAAAAAAAAATATGCCATAAAAATAAAGAGCATAAAGATATAACATGACATCCATCACTTCATAATCACCATTAGGCCTTAATAACATTTCTTTTTTTCTAAAATCATATCTTAATGTAAGCTTGAATTATCACGTACCTTTGTTAAAAAGAAAGAAAGAAAATAATCGCTTAGTTATATAATCTGACGCAAAATTACAAGCCTACAATTATCGCTTTTCAGATCAAGGCTCAATGCTAACCATTTCTTTCTATCACAAATCTCACAGGAAGGAATGAACTTTGTCACCTTTTAATCCTCATTTATATATATACCATTAATTCAATTTTTAAATCATAAATTTCATTAATCAGATTCCCCCCGCCCATTTATTATAAAAAGCCAAAAATTATACAAATCATTAAAAATTAACATCTGGTCAAAACCTTCCCCTCTCCTGCCACCAGAGGGGAGCCTGCTGACAATAAACACTCTCACTGTATTTGTCAGCAGACCATAAAAATATCTTGTTCATAGTTCAAAAATACACATTCTTCTTGTCCTTCCACCAAGTTCATTTCTCCAAGTCCTTCAACTCTGATTGTAGATCTGTCGGTTTCCTTCTCATTAACGCCATGTTGACTCAATTGCGCAGTAAAAAATTCAAGCTTTCTTTAAACATACAAATCAAAATACTCCCTATTTTTGTGTTCTCTTATCTCATTAATAAATCCTCTTGATCTGCAAATAGGACTGTCCGTTTTCAAGTAAATGAGCTCCAATTATAAATCTCCTGTTCGCCTCTCGACGCCATGTTTAATCTGCTACGCAGCAAAAAATTCAGCATAGAACAGAGTACTTTTTTATTCCATATTTCAGCTTCCCACGCCACATCAAAGCATTTAGAAAAGAAAATAGAAACAGAAGCAGAAAAAAAAACAGCGATGCACTTCAGTGGATATCTTGTGTTGAAGATTAAGCAGGTTTAATTCCACTGACCTCATTGGCCCGCAGCCAACTCTCCAGTGCACTTCACGCCAAGATGTTAAACATTTACGCCTACACACCACTTCTTCTTCCCACACGATTGTCTTCATTAGGGGGACTTCTGAAGACCTTCCAGACGCTGTAATCCATTATTCTCTCTCTGATGTTGTCACTCTCCAAGTCAGAGACCGTCCACACGGTCTGCCAGAAGGCAGAGTCTCTTCTGCTCCCCAGTCACAAGCAAACATCATTCACCTCCGGAGTTGGCCACTATCCAGAGGCTAGATGTTAATGCTTACCCCCAACCCAGTTCTACTACTGGAGTTGGGCCCGAACCCCTTGCAGAGATTCAGGAAAGAACACAAGCCCCAGCCACTCATAAAAAGCGACTGCCATGTTCAAGTCTCTGGCTCCTCCCCCAGTGCCTGCTGAATCCTAACCCCCTTCCTAGGCCTCAACCACCTTCATGGATTAACGCAGTTGACCCATAGCAGCTGCTGGGTCTTACTCTGGGGAAGGGAACAAATGTCCCCTGACCTTGAGGAGACCTCAAGGAGGCAAGCATGAACCAGCATCAGCCATGGCCACCACCACTGTATGGGTGGGATTCAGCCAAAAAGGAGAGAGAAGCTGGAGGGAAAAGAGTCATCATGATGCATTCTTCAGTAGCAAATATTAGAAGTAACAGAAAGATGCCTCTTCCCTCCCCAAAACTAGATGCTGGTTGGGTACAAAAAGAGATGGGCTGTTATATACATGATTCCAAGTGTGGCACCAGAGTGTGTGGCATCCTGTGTTTGGATACAAGTTTAGATTCCTCTGCTGTTCTGATGTGGAAAGGAAGATCCTAGGTCTGTAGTTACGACACTCCGGTTTGTTTCATTGCATTCCGTAAATTAAGAGCGCAATCCTAACCTGGAGTTAGACCAGCACAGTTAGGCCAGCAAAGTTTGGCTGGCACAAAGCATGTTGGGACCACTCTCGGAGTCAGGGAGGATTGTTCATGTCTGTGTGCTGGCCTCTCTGACTCCGAGAGCGTTCCAAACATACTTTACGGTGTCCCTTGTCCCAACCAGACTTTGCTGGCCTAACTGTGTGGCCTAACTTCAGGTTAAGATTCTGCCCCGAATTCTGCATTGACTGGTGTATAATGTGATGGTATTATTCATACATATCCAATTTTCTAGTGTCAAGCTCAGCTGGTTGTCACCCTAAAGCTTGTTGCACCCTCTCTGCAGTTCTTTAGTGACGCATTCGACCATGTCAAAGTGAGACCAGCACTGGAGGGTTACCAACTCTGACCAAAGTGATTCCTGGAGATTTCGCCCGACACTCACGATATAACATGCATTACCCCTATTGAAACATTTGCTATTGCATTTCACCTGGAGAGTGATGCTGAGTCTAGGGGACTCCAGACCAATCAGGGAGTGTTGGCCACCTAAACTGATACCCAAGATCTGAGCAACAAAGCACAAAGGACCAGGCCTCATTTGCAATGACTGAGGCCTTGCAGAGAGGGTCACAAAGGGAGGGAGAATTTTGAGCCCCCATCCCCCATCATGTCCCTGTGTGCACCCCTTGTCCTCCCACATAAGCAAAAGAGGGATCCTTGTCTCAATGGAGCAAAGAAGAGCACTGGAGGACATTGTGCTGTAACACTGCAACCCTGAAACTGAGAGTGCAATCCTATACTGCACTGGAATGGCGAGGTGGAGAGGCCGGCTCCATATCTAGCGCAGTATATGGGAGGCTGGAGCCTCCCCGTGGCAAGGGCATGGCAGCTTGACCCCTATGCGCTCCTCGGATCTGATTCTGCCAAACAGCAGGCGCAGATCTGAGGAGACCACATGGCCTCCTGATCGGGTTTAGGATTTGGCCCGATCCTTATGGCCAAATCCCAGGCCACACACAGCCCGCCCGATGCAAGGGCTGATGCAAGGGAGGTGCAGCGGGGACACAACAGGACCAGCGTCAGGCAGTGCTGGTCCCAGTGATGTCATTCAGGGGGAACGTGTTGCAGTTTCACACCACACACTCCAGAACTGGTGGAAACTGGCATTCCGTCTCTCCGTCTCCAGATCAGATAGACCACCTGCGTGTCCTTGAGGTGGTCAGCTTCCCAGCTTGTTAGTGCAACCTGCTACACAGTAGCTGAACTCCCTTTAGATAGTGTAACATAAGCAGGCAATGTTTCTCACGGGAAGCGCTGGCTAGCAAACATCCACTTTCTCATGAGATCATGATGTTCAAAGGGTCACCCCATTGGTTAACATGGGGCACACGGGTCTTCAGGTATCCACCTACCAGATATGCTCTGGCTACACCCCTTTGTTCCTATATAACTTATATTTTTACTGTGTGCGCACTGAGACTGAGACTGTAACTGAGAATGTAACAACATGCGTTGAAATGCCGCTTGTACGCGGCAAGCCTTCGCCGGCTTTCGCTGACCGGCAAATAGAACTTCTCACTTTCTAACTATCGCTACTGTAACCAATAAAAGACTTTGTTATTGAAATGTAGCGATCGCTTCGTTCCTCCGCTCCGATCGCGCTAGGCAAGCGCTGAATGGGTCCACAAGCCCCCAACTCTGCTATAAACACTCCAAATAAACAACAGAACGGACCAGAACGGGCGTTCCGGATCCTAACGGGCTCCGTGGCTGGTTCCGGGTTCCCGACAAGTGCCAATCAAAAGTGAGTTCCTGTTCCTAAATCATTTGAATGACACCACTGGCTGGTCCCATTGCCTTAGCACCAATGCAAGGGTGCCGCTCAGCACCCCCTCTTAGGTGCTAACTGCACAGCGCCGACACAACCATGATGCATCAAAGCTGCGCACTTCATTGGATTGCGCTGCCTGTGCGCTGAGATCCAGCAGCAGCCGTGCCACCACCGCTGCATGGGTGGGATTCAGCCGAAAAGGAGATTAGAGATGGAGGGAAAGTGGTCATCATGGCAGACTTTTCACTAGCTAATATTAACAGAAACACAAAGATGTCTCTTCTCTCCCCCAAACTAGAACTTCTCCAAACTGTTCGGTAGAAGGTTCCAAGTGTGGCACTGAAGGGACAGATCCTGAGACTAGATACCGGTTTAAATACAGCTGCTGCTCTGGTCAGGACAGGTGCAGTGACAACCTGCAGTTCTTTTGAGTGTGGGTGGAGACAGCTCTGAAACCCGGAGGAGGAATTGCACCCCAAGCCTGGGCACACGATTCCTCCCATGAATTGCATCTCCACGTCCACGATCATCATTCCACCAAATGGAATCATGACCATGAAATACCCATTAAAATAAATGTATTCTATTGGCTGTTGGATGTGTATCTTCTCTGTGCACAAGGTAGGCTGCATGCCTTTTACTTAGTCATAAGCACCACATCACTCACTCTGCAGATATTTACTCAGTTCCTCCACCATGAGAGTCGACCAGCAGAGCAAACTGCTGGCCAAATGTCCACTGCTCTACAGCAGGCTCTCAGAAGATGCTGTGCTGTGGAGTTGTAATGAAGTTCTGTGCGTCCTAATTGGGACCTAGCATAGGAAAACCCAATAAGGTCCCATCTACAAGGTCCCATGTAACTCTGCTTCTGCCTCCCCACAGAGTGGCTGTCCCTGTGACCACCCAGCAGCAAAGCCCATGGAGTGGGGGGGGAGAGAGAGACTCTGCCAGTCCCATGATCCTTAGCTGGAACACATCTGATTGGCTGGCCGTTGCTCTCTCCCTCCCCAGCTGGGGCTTCCTGGCACGGCTCCATCATGTGAGCTTCTGTTTAGTGCCCTTGGAGGTCTGGAGCCACTGGAGAGGTGCATGCTCAGTTCGGAGTGTAAACTTCTGCCCCCACAGGCAGGACCTCTCCATGGCATACACAACAGCGAAGCGTTCCTTCTCTGAGACGCACCACTTGGCTTCTCTCTCCATCAGATTCTTGCTGAGGTAGAGTGCAGTTCCCTTCTTGTGATGCATTGGAGGACTCTGGAGAGCTGCACTTTCCTTCACAGTAGACTTCAGCAAGGCTGAGGGTGACTGCTTCCAAGATGCCCACTTCCCCCAGTCTGAGCCTAGGACGAGAGAGCTTGCCTTTCCTAGCTGACGTGTCCCTACCTCCTGGAGTTGGCCTTTCTCTCATGGGCACACTACCTCCTTTGACCAGGTGGGTCCCTTGGCTGAGAGGCATGGTGACAGGGCAGCCTAGGCGTGCTTTCCATCTCCTTCCTGCGATGGGTGCTGCTTGGTTGGTGGCTGGCCCTCGCAGGTTACTGCCTCCTCGAGCCTTGGCATTTTGCTTCCGAGGAACTGCAGCCTTTTGCTCCTTCACAAACCTACAGAGCTCATCCCCCAGAATCACAGGGTTCTGGGTGGTGGAATGGACCACAACCACCCATTTTCCTCCCCAACCTTTATATTTTAACCTCACCTCTGCCTTTGGGACTGAGATGGGCCCACCCTCATAGGGTAGTACTGCCAGTCTCTCTCCAGGCAGGATTTGAGCAACCCGTACCAGGCTGCTGTGGACGGAAGTAAACATGGCCCCTAAATCCACCAGCTCTTGTGTCTGCTCCCCATTTACCTCTACTGTTGCCTGATACTTGGGTGAGGGCAGTGATGTCATCCGGGCGCACCAGGAACCGGAACGCCCAGATGATTGACAGCCCTCCGCCCCTATGGTGGAGGGCTGCCACGCCTCCCTGTGCCTCACAGTGCCCGAATCACTCCATTTCAGAGCGATTCGGGACGCAAGGGAGGGAGGGTGGGCCCAGCAGCAGCTCGCCCATCCTCCGGAGAGGCGGCGCGGCCCGGGCCCTCCGCAGAACTAGCGGAACAGTGTACCGGGCCGTTCCGCCTGGCTGACACCTCTGGGTGAGGGGTCCTGTGGAGGGTAGGCTGTTAACAAGTAACATGGGTGCTGGTGCTGCCACATGAGATGTTGGTGTATTCTGGGGACAGTTAGGCTTGATGTGGCCCAACACTTGTAGCAGCGTGGAGCTGGCTTGTTCCCTGGTTGGGGACTGGGAGCTGTAGTAGCTGGCTTCAGAGCTGGCAAGGGGCCCCCCATGAGTGACAAGGGGCTCCTCTTGGTGGTTCAGGCCCCTCCCACAGTCTCTGGGTCTGTTTCCCCTGCCTGTTCTGGGTTGGCCTTCCAGGTTCTGCCGAATACTCTCTGCCATGTCTCCCGCCTCCCTGAGATTCTTAGGTCCCAGAGTGTGCCTAAACTCCTCAGGCATATTCCAGAGAAACTGCTCAACTTTGACAAGATTGAGGATCTTCCCTGCTGCCTTAGCCTCTGCCCCCCGCATCCACGTGTCACAAGCCTGACCCAAGTGGTAAGCATGTTGGGGGGTAGGGCTCATGGGCTTTTGGCTTGAGGCTGTGGAACCTCCTCCTGGAGCACTCTGAGGTGAGACCCAACCTGGCCCTTGCATTCTTTTTAAAAAACATCATACTTATTCCGGTCGGCAGGGCCCAACTTGGCTGCCACATCTGCCAGGGGCCCACTGAGCTGAGGTCAGATGTAGGCTAATTTGTGGGTGGATATGACAATAGGTGAAAAGTACAAAACAGGTTAACATCTACTCAGCTGGTAGATGGAGCTGAATCACACAGGCCTGGCAAGACCTACACATGTGTGGCCCAGACCCAGATTGCCCGGAGAGGAAAAGCTTTGTAATCACACGGCCTGGGAACACACAGATGGAAAACAACTCAAAATCTAGCGCGTGCTCACTAATACCTGGGTCCTGGTTCTAAATCCTCTCTGCTGGGCTTCTCCCAGCAGCCATCCACTCTGCCTATCAATCAACATTCTCCACAGCATTTCTCTTTGACAGCCACCAGAACTCCTCCATATCTGGCATTCTGAGGTAAATTCTGAAGTAAATGCATTGGTGGCCAGTCAAGGTTCTCCACAGCATTTCTCTTTGACAGCCACCAGAACCAGATGCTCCTTTTCATACACGAACTAATAGGAACATAGGAACAGCACCACTGGCTCAGGCCAAGGCCCATCTTGTCCAGCTTCCTGTATCTCACAGTGGTCCACCAGGTGCCTCTGGGAACATGCAGGGCAGCAAGATACTTGCTTCTTGTTGCCGCTCCCCTATATGAGGAATTCTAAGGTAGTGTATTTACCCTCGCACTCCCTAGTGAAGGCACCAGACTTCAGCTTGGGTTTAGCATTATTCAACACAAGTAACCATTTTTTTTAAAAAAGATATGAAACCTGCTGAACACACCCTCCCTCCCTCGCCAGTCTGGTGTAGGCAAAAAAACCCAGCCAATTTGGACGACAGCAAAAAATTGCTACCTGGAGCTCCTAATGAGTGACTAGCTGATCTCAGACTGGAGATACCCATCATTTTTTGTCACCTGTGATGGAGTTTTCCTCCAGAAATCTGTCCAATCTCCTTTTAAAGTCATCTAGGGCAGACCCCATCACCATCTCCTATGGCAAGGAGTTCCACGGACTATTTACACACTGGGTAAAGAAATATTTTCTTTTATCTGTTTTCACTCTCCCAACACACCATTTGGGACTTTCCCCTTGTTCTGGTGTATTGTGATAAGGAACAAAGCATTCCTCTTTCTTCTCTATCCATGCCTTGCATAAGTTTGTACGCCTCAGTCATGTTCCCCTTCAGGTGCCTTTTTCCTAGACTGCTGCAGGCTTTCCTCATAAGGAAGGTGTCCCAGCTCAGTGATCATGTTGGTTGCTTGCTCTCTTCTTGTAGTTCACCTATATCCTTTTTGAGATGTGGCCAGCAGAACTGTACACCATACTCCAGACCTTACCAATGACCTTACTATCAGGGGCAGTCCAGGCCGGGAGCGCGCCCTATGGGAAGGTGACGAAACAGCGCCCCCGGCATGTTGCCCCGCCCATGTGCGTCTCCCAGCCATGCCTCCCTGTGCCCGGAAGAGCTCCATTTTGGAGCGTTCAAGGTGCAAGGGAGGGAGGGCGGGCCAAAAAAGCACCCGGACTCCGCGCAATGGCACCCCACCGCTGCCCGGCGCCCATGTGGCTTGCCATCCCTGCACCCCCCTGGATCCATTATTGCTTACCATTGATTTGTACAATGGCCATTCCGTCCTCCTCCCCACCCTGCCTCACCCCTGTGCTGGGTGTCTTTTGCTCATTTGGGAACGAGTCTTATTATTTTCCATGAGATTTCCATTATAGTCCATATTTCTTGGCCCATCTTGTCCAGCTTTCTGGAGCTGCAGTTCTATTCAGATATATCTGGGAGTAAGCCCCATTGACTATAATGGAACTTACTTCTGAGTAAACATGTATGGAATCAAGCTCTTTATCTCAACGTGTTATTTTTAAAATCCTAGGACAGTGGTTAAGGCCCATCTAGTCCAGGCTTCCTGTATCTCACAATGGCCCACCAGATGCCTCAGGGAGCACACAATACGACTAGATACCTGCATCTTGTTGCTTCTGCCCTGCATCTGGCATTCTGAGGTAAATTCTTAGGTTAACACACTGAGCCCAGTCAAGATTCTCCACAGCATTTCTCTTTGACAGCCACCAGAACCACACACTCCTCTTCAGACCTGTACACATAGGAACATCCCCACTGGATCAGGCCAAGCCCCATCTAGTCCAGCTTCCTTTTCTCACAGTGGCCCACCAGATACCTCAGGGAGCACACAAGATAACAAGACGCCTGCATCCTGTTGCCTCTCCCTTGCACCTGGCATTCTGAAGTAACCTACTACTAACAGAAATAAATTGCACAACCCCTCATGGCCTATAGAAGTTTAGAACAAACATCTCAGTACTGGGACCCACTTTTTTTTTTAATGACACTCTATGGGGACCCACCTAGCTTTTCAAGACCTTTAAAAAAAGTCTCACTTTTCCCGCTGCTCAAGCCTCTGTTTTTATCCTTTTGACTGTGGTGGTGGGAGAACCATCTTCTGGAGCATTTGATGAGTTCTACATATTGGATCAGGACCATTATAGTGGCCGTGTGTTCCCCTTTGCCTGGAGTGGCAAAGGCACAAGGATCCAAGGCACATTTTTCTACTCACAAGGAAAGAAGCATGTGTGGCTCAGTTTCACTTTCCATAGGGCTCAATATATTATTCCTTGTCAGCAATCAGCGTGCCTGTTTCAGTTTTGCAAACCATCAAAAAATGGGGTGTGACCCACAGGGGTCTTGATCCACTGGCAAGAACGTTTACCATCAGATCTTCTACCAATTAACATCAAATTACTCAACGGTCACTTCTGTTCTGAGCAGAACTTGCCAGATCTGTTTTGTTTTTTAATGGTTTCTAATGGTTCTAATTTTAATGGTTTCTAAAGGTTCTGATTTGGAAGCAAGTCTGGTTCATTTCCATGAGGTTATTTTATGATCCATATTTAGGTAGATTCTTGTATAGGTAGATTCTTGGTATAAGTACAGCTCCTAATTCTGGAGCTGCATTCCACTGGCATTTATTTCTGATGAAGGCATGAGAAAAGAAAGCCCTCTCCACCAGCTCCATATCCTTGCTTCTATAGCTGGCATATTTTGTTTGAAAATGCCAGAAGTGTAAAGAACGTTACACGCTACCATTGGATAATACTTCCCCATGCACTACACCCTGGAGTTTCATATATATGAAAATCCATGCATCATGTATTCATCAAAGTATTTTCTTTTTTCACCTGTTTGAAGAATTGAAGACTGCGTCTTTTCACTGTTTTGCACTAAAGTGTTTGACGTGTCCCAAGAAATTTTTAGTGATTGATCACATTCCACATGTTTCAGCATTTTTTTTTCCTGTGCTGGTTTTCACCCACTGATCCATATCTGATAAGACACAAATTGATGACCAAGCAGCTTGTCCGAAGTGACACAACAAAACATTTGGAATGACACACCAACATTCACCAATGCTTGATGAAAACTGAGAGCGCAATCCTAAACTGGAGTTAGGCCAGCAAAGTTTGGCTGTCACAAGGGACACCGGCCAAACATTGCTGGCTTAACTGTGCCGGCCTAACTCCAAGTTAGGATTGTGCTCTTATCTCATTTTTGTCAGGCATTGGTGAATGCTGGTGTGTCATCCCAAGCATGGTGGCGTGTCACCTCTGACGCAGGTGGTTAGGATTGCGTCCTGATTTTGTTTTACTCTTTTTTCATTGTTGTTATTATTTTATGTGTCTTTATATAATACATAGCACCACATATGATTGGACTGAATATGGTTTTTCTTTTGTTTCGGATGGGGGGTTGACACATCAGCAGAGTTGAGGCTTTTCCTAAGTTTGGACATGCCGAGCCCAAAGGGTTTGCCTTCACAGCACTGTAAGTTTGTTAAGGTTTGGACACTGTGGCTGTAATTTTTTTTTTCATGATACTGCATCATGTCTCCTTCTTGGAGTCCTCTGAGGGATGGTTCCCAATGTGAGCATCACGACACTCTGGGGTGTGGCAGGCAGAGCGGCAGGGTGAAAATAACACACTTGGAAAAAAAAAACCACCAACCTACGCTGGCCTCTTCACTGCCATTTTCAGGCTCCATTTGGCCTCCAAACCCAGAAGTCAGTGCCCAGTTATGTTAGCACATGACACGTTTCGTGTCATCGCAACTTACTTCTGGGTTTGGGCAGCACAAAAGCATCGCAACCCTAGCCATTCTGGAAAGTGCTACTCTCAGGGTTTGGACTTAGTGGTCCTAGCAGAGGACTACATATCAACCCAAGATCTTTTATTGTTGATTCATTATTGCTTTTCCAAAAAAATGTGGCTTTTCACCAAACCGTTTTGTTGTCATCACAAAACCAGCACTTCCCAACACCTATATAATATATAATTCACAGGTTCTCCACTTTTTTTTCTGCAAAACTTCCCTGCTGTTGGTCCACAACACTGTTTCCCCACCAGTTTGGTGACCCCTTCATTGGAGACTTGTTCCTGGCTTGTATGCATCTAGTTCATCTAGCCGCCTGCAGCTTGGAGATGGGCCAGCATTTCAGAGGCATAGCCCGATTTTACACTCAGTAACAAATGGCTCAAACTGATGCATGTATCTAGTAGTCTTGTGTGCTCCCTGAGGCATCTGGTGGCCCACTGTGAGATTCAGGAAGCTGGACTAGATGGGCCTTTGGCCTGATCCAGCAGGGCTCTTCTTATGTTCTTACGGTACTGGAGAAATGCCTGAAGAGTTATATGTTGCTTATGAGTAACTAAAAGGCAGGTAGAAAATCAAGAGAATGAGCACAACCAACAGAGAAGGAAGACAAGCAACAGCCAAGTCAGAGTGCAGTTTGCTGAGATGTTTATTTTAATTGGCATTTCATGGCTATGTTTCCATTTCATGGGTAATGAATCTGATCATGGAAATGGGAACGCAATTCATGGAAAGAGGCTTGCATCCAGGCTCAGGGGTGCAACTCGTCCTGTAGATCTCAGACTTGATCCTTCCACGTTACTCTTTTTTCGTTGCAAAAATCCTGATCCCAACAGCAGGTGTATTTAAACTTGAATCCAGTCGTAGACTCTTTCCCTTCTTTGTCACACTTGGATCGATCATCATGACAGCCCTTATGTTTTTCTATAGCAACACCACCTAGTTTTGGGGAGAGAAGAGACATCTTTGTGTTACTGTTAATATTTGCTGGTGAAAAGTCCAGCATGATGACGCTTTTCGCTCCAGCTTTCTTTCCTTTTCATCCAATCCCTTCTCAGTCCCCACATGGCAGTGAAGTGGTGATCGTGCATCTGCTGGACCCTGTGGGAGTGTTTTGTTGCTAGGAGTTTCTGAGGAGACATTTGTCCTCTTGTCCCAGGCTAAAGAACGAAATCCCGCCCTCGATGTAGCACCGACGCAAGGTCGTTGCATCAGCACTGCATCACTACTGCTGCCCTGGGGACGTTGAGCACCCCCGCATTAGCGCTACAGTACTTGGGCCCAAGAGTGCTGATGGGCAGCCGCCCATGTACCAGCCAAACTTGCCAGCCTGGAGAGAGGCGGGGCCAGGACCCAGATGTTAGGCGGCATCCAAGGCCTTGTTGGGAGGCCACGCAGCCCTGATTCGGGACACGCAGCTTCCTTGATTCTGCAACTGCTAAATAGCAGGTACAGATCCGAGGAACCCCTTGGGGAAGCCAGAGCCTCCTATGGGGCAAGGGGATGCCTGCCAGCCTCTCCCATCCAGCGCAATTTAGGATTGCGCTCCAAGTCTCTGCAGCTGCCATGGGTCAACATGGACCTGCGTCAGGACAAAACTAGTGTCCCCCAGAGGCAGCATCCATCTCCAGGTGACTCTTGAACAGGAATTCTGAAGGTTTCAAGAGGGGTAGTTCATGCTGTATCTGTGTGTTTCGAAACCTTTATTGGCATATAAATAAACTTCACAACATAAATACAATTACAACACTGATCAGGGTAAATAGAGCAAAGTAAATAGAGGAATGAGCTCAAAACAACAAGCAAAATAATAAATTATGGGTTAGAATGGAAATTTCCAATAGGTATCCTGCAACAGCAGATGTAATGGAAGGACAGAGATCACTCAAGAACAAGGAAAGGGAATTGGGAAAAAGAGAAAGCCATGGTTCAAGGAATAGCTGGCGAAGGGAAAAGTGAGCCGGGCAATGAAATAAAATATGGTCCAAGATGTCCAGCACCAAGTGACAGAAAAAACAAAACCTACTGGCACAAGGGATATTGGAAAAATGGCCTACATGGACCGCAGAAGGAAAAATATGCAGGCGGGCCAACATGAAAGCTCTTCTCTGACCAGGATTGATTAATAGAGAGAAATAGTTAGAGGGGCGTCCTAAGGAGGGAGGAAGACTAAAGAAGAGGGGAGAACAAATAGGGTTCAGGTCAGCTGATAGAGTCTCGTACTCGAGTTGCCAGAGTTTGGATTTGATCAAGGAGTGTGCCTGTTGTATTCCAGTGTCAGTGAGGGATTCTAGGTTTAATTCTAGGGAAAGGAGTTTGGATTCAACCAGTTTGAGCCAGTTCTATGAATAGGAATCACTGAGAAGGTCGAGAAGGAGAGAATTAGGATTGGGGTGGAGATGAATATGGAACCAATATTTGAAGGTGATGGCCCAGGCAATGGTGGAAGGAAGGTGGGTCCCCAATTCAAGTACCAAGGTGGAAAGGCGGATCATGTTGGGGACACCTAGAATCTTCCTAAAAAAGTCAGCTGCAATAGAATCGAGGTCATAATTGACGGCCTATATCCAGATGGGTGCCCCATAGAGAAGGTGGGATAGAAGTTTAGACTGAAAAATATGCAATGCTGCTGGAATGAATTGATTGCCAGAAGAATAATGGAATTTCGAGATTGCATTGAGTTGAGAAGTTGATGAAGAAATAACCGATTTATTATGTGATGACCAATTTAATTTGTAATGAAATGTGAGCCCAAGGTATTTGAATGTTGGAACTTGCTGGTAGGTTTGTGTACCAATTGTCCAGGTGGACAATGGGCTAGATTTAGAAAAGACAACAATTTTGGTTTTGGTAGAATTAATACATAAATCATTGGTAGAACAGTAATCTTGGAATTTGGCTAAAAGAAGGTACAGGCCAGCTTTAGTGAGGGAAAGCAGGACTGCATCGTCCACATAAAGAAGAACTGAGAGAGGGGAGCCATTTAAAGAGGGGGAGGAGTGGGCAGCATTAGACAAGAAAAGGGGGTAGATCAGCTAGGAACAAATTAAACAGTAAGGGGGCTAATATACAACCTTGACGGTCACCCCTATTAATTGGAAACCTGTCAGATAGTGTATTGGAATTTGGGAGACGGATCTGGCATGAATTGGAGGAGTGGAGGTGCCTAAGCAGAAAAAGTCGGCGAGGATCAATGCCCCATTTGAATAGTTTGTCCCATAAAAGTGCTCTGTTAATAGAGTCAAAGGCTCCACAGAGATCTACGAAAGTGGCAAACGGCCTAGCTTTGTGGTGGATTGAATATTTTTCAACTAGATGGGACAGAAGTAGGGCATGAACAAGGGTAGAGGCCCCAGAGCGGAAGCCTATTTGTTCTTTCCCTGGTAGATTGATAGAGGAAGCCCATGCAGAAAGTTTGGAAAGAAGAAATTTGGAGTAAAGTTTGCCAATATAAAAGGCTGATCAGATGATAGTTGCTAGGGAGGGAGGGATCACCTTTTTTGAGAATTGGAATCAGGATAGAAGTTATCCAGGAGTCAGGAAAGATACCAGAGCGGTTAACTAGAGTGAAGAGGTTAGCCAGAGAATGAGACCACCAGTGAGGGTTGCTGGTCAGGATCTCAGTAAGAACTTGATCTGGGCCAGGGGCCTTACCAGGTTTCAAGGTGTTAATTAAATCCATTACCTCCACAGGGGTAACAGGAGGCCAGTCAGGAAGAACCTCCAGCGAAAAGTCGGGAGAGGAATTAAGATTCGGGGAGAAGAAAATTTTAGAGAAATAGGCTATCCATTCGACAGAGGAGATAGAGGAATTGGAAAAGAGAGAAGTAGTGGAGCAAGATACAAGAGACCAGAAGGACTTGTAGTTGTGGGATAGAATTGCTTGAAGCAAGTCGGACCACTTGCATTGTGCATAGAGGTGTTTTTTTAATCCAGGAATGATGAGCAGGACCTTCTGGCATTGAAATAGAGTTGTAGAGAAGCTGGAGAAGGGTTGAGACGGATAAAATGAAAAAGAGATCTAACTTGTTTCTTGGCCAGCCAACAATCAGAGTCAAACCATGAGGTGACTCGATTGTGGGAGGGAGGGTGGGTTAGACTGCTAAGGGAAAGAACTAAGGAGTCCATAAAGAGCGTTATAAGAGGTAATAGCAGTAGGAATAGAATCAGTTGTAGCAATGGTACGGTTAAGGTTGGAGATCTCAGGCAATCGAGTCCAGGAAAAAAAGTCAGTTTCTGTTTGGGGAGACCATTTGAGACAAAAGAAGTTGTAGCAATGGTACGGTTAAGGTTGGAGATCTCAGGCAATCGAGTCCAGGAAAAAAAGTCGGTTTCTGTTTGGGGAGACCATTTGAGACGAAAGAAAGATTGTAAAGGGGGGGTTGGGGAGGAGGGGAGAGGGGTAAGAGAAGATAGAGACAGTAGAAGAGGCAAGTGATCACTGTCAGAACGGGCTCCAACAGAAAAGTCAACAAGAAGGGGAAGGAGGGCTGGGGAAGCAAGAGCGTACTCATGCTGTATCTAAGGACAAAAAATACTGTATCTTCAGGAATCACTTTGCCAGAATTGGCAACCCTTAAACCTTGGTCTCACTTTGGCATTGTAGAGTGTTCGTCGCACCATGGGGCACGGGGTCTTTCCTAAGCTGTCAGCTCACTCAGCACTCAAAATGGAAATGGAAGACACAGCATTTTTCTTCAACTATCGTGACCTAAGCTGACCTTTTAATACATTATAGGAACTGAGCTTTTCGTGGGCAGAGATACCCTGAGTTCTTACAGGATTTTTGACCACATGCAGTCACTTTAGATGGTTCTCACATTTCATCCTCAAATATGTAGGGCAGTGCTCTTCAAATGATGGGTCATGCCCCACCGTTGACAGCAAGAAAGGGCCATTCCCCTTTAAGGGAAGTGGCTCAGGAATAGGTGCCACAACAGTGCCACACCTATCATGTGTGCTGGAGGCTTGCAGCCCCCTCTGCGACCCTCTGCACTGCAGAAATGAGCTCCAAATTGCAATAGGAACTCATTTTCTACTTGGGATGGATCCTATTTGATCCGTGATGCTTTGGATATATGGAAGGAAAACCCTACATTCCTCTGTGTTACTTCTAAGAATCTGGCCAGCTTCTGGAGAAGGCCACAGGCTGCTTGCATGCGACTCATGCCTGAAATGGATGCAGTGCTGCCTGGGTATTTCTCCAGTGCCAGAGGCTCTTCCCTCTCCTGCTGCTGCCTGAGTATAATGCTCAGAGTGAATGCTTTGGAAATACAGTTGGGGAGTGTGCTCTGGCATAGTGGATGCTGCCAGGGAAGCTTCAGTCCATTGGCTCCTGCCCTGACTCTGCCTGTGTGTAAAACATTCAGAATTAGGGATCTGTACAAGCAGCTCCCCCCTCCAAGTATGGGGTTCACCTTCTCCTAATAGCTTGAAGGTCTTGTTCATCCAAATTAAGGGGAATCCAAGATTTGGTTGTGTGTGAGCATTTGGGGTTCTTTAGTCTAGAAAAATGGCCCCTGAGGGGGAACCTGATTGAGATGGACCTAATTATGCAGAGGATGGATAGTGTGGGTAGAGGAATGTTCTTGTCCCTCTTGTGTGACACCAGAAGCAGAAACTTCCACTTGAGTGGAAGTTCCATTTAGTCTGTGGAACTCTTTGCCACAGGATGGATGGGTATTTGTGCATATTTGTGTGACATGGTGGCGCTGCGGGTTAAACCACTGCTGCTGAGCTTGCTGACTGGAAGTTTGGCAGTTCAAGACCGCGAGACTGAGTGAGCTCCCTTCTTTTGTCCCAGCTCCTGCCAGTCTAGCACTTTGAAAGCATGTAAAAATGAGAGTAGATAAATAGGTACCACTTTGGTGGGAAGGCAACGGCGTTCCGTGCACCTTGGTGTATAGTCATGCCAACCACATGACCATGGAAACATGTCCTCGGACAAATGCCCGCTCTTCGACATAGAATGGAGATGAGCATTGTCCGCTACACTTGGTCACGATTGGACCATTTGGTTGTGGGGAAACATTTACCTATACCTTTTTTACCTCAGTGCCAGGTGCAAGGGAGTGGCAACAGGATGCACATATCTTGTTGTCTTGTGTGCTCACTGAGGCACCTGTTGGGCCACTGTGAGGAATAGGAAGCTGGATTACATCGGCCTTTGGCCTGATCCAGCAGGGCTCTTCTTGTGTTCTTATGTTCAGTGGGGCTCACTCCCAGGAATGTGTATATAGGATTGCAACCTCAGGGCCCAATCCTATTCTTGTCTAATTGGAAATAAGTCCCATTTTAGTCAATGAGCTTAATCCCTCGTACATGTGGATACGTTTGACGCCTCAGACTGATTTGGTGGCCTTGACTAACAGCCTGAACATTTCGCAGCTAAGCAGCAGAGCTGGGGACATTTTCAAAAAAGATGTTCATAGAACCTCATCCCCTGTTCTCCAATATCAAGTCAAACTAATTCTGAAAAGAACTTTGGGCCCAGCTCATGAGGGATCCACCAACATACACTGTCAGAATGCCCTCAGGAAGGAGTCCTGCGGCATCTGAGACATAAACACATCCATTCTGAGGTAAATGGGTGGGTGCAGTTTGTCACACAGGAGTGAAAAGGGAGGGGCCTGACAAAATTCTCTCCTCTCCACAACCTGGCCAGACACCCTGAATTCCATTGGTCTTGGTTACACTATGGCCTCCTTAAGAGTAACACATAAGAAAGGATGCAGCTGAGAAGCACTCCTTACCTTTGTCATATATTGTCATAACTGTGCAGACCCCACTTGTGACGCTGCACTGTGATCCTTGTGGTTCACATCTCCCTTTTCCAACCAGGAGTTTGCACCAGGAGCATTTAAGGGCCTGTACTGCGGAAGACACACATTTGTTAGGGTCCCTTGTTAATGTTGCATTTTGATCCTGGTTGTCATAGCCCTCTTTCATGCAAGAGTTTGCACCCGTTGCAGTTAATGGCCTGTACTGCAGGAAACACACATTTCTTAACTACCCCCTACCAAGTCAGCCGTTGATAGGATAATAAACATACCAAAATGGTCATTGTATCATCGTTCAATTGAGATTGGGATCCTATGTGTTGGAACCAGAGATGTCCTGAAAGTTCGGTCAGGAGTGCTCAAACAAAGGAACGACTCGGTTTTCTCCTCTGAAAGCAGAATCTAGACCAGCCATTTTCATCCACTGGGCCGCAGCGCATTGGTGTGCCGTGAATGGTCCACAGGTTTGCCACAGGAATTTGGGAGGTCATTTATTAGTAGGGCCAATGAGGATGTAAGCAGTATGGGGTGCCTTATCAATTGTCAAAAAACTGATGATGTGCCTTGACAATTTTAGTGCCTTCTCGGCAGAGGCATAGGGAGGGTGCCATGGGAGACGTGAGCGCAGTCGGTGCAGGCTGGGGTGGGGCGCAACAGCGCAGAAAATCCTGTGCGCTTTTCAGTTCTCCCACCGTCCCTTGTTCTTGGATCTCTCCTAAATGGAGTAATTCCGGGTGGGGGGAGATATGGTTGGGTGACACAGAGGGAGGGCTAGCAGCACAGGGGAGTGCGGTGATGTCGCCCCACCCCGATGTGCTGCAAGCCAAGTACGGCTCTGTTTCACAGAGAGGAAACCAACCCAGTGCTGGATTGGCAAAGCTGGCCAGCCAGCACAAAATGCAATGCTGGGTTATGAAAGCTGGATTCTCCCTGCGACAATGGCACGTTCACTCCATCCTCCCAAATGCGCTCCTAGGAACTGTGCCTGCTAAATGCGACGGTCCGAACAAGCTTAGGATTCCGCCCACAATCTCCCACCTACAACGTCCCTACCACTGCCAATTCAATGTCCGTCTGGATACGGAGCCTGCCTGGTGGCGGCTGGCTTCTGTCACGTTGCTCGAGCGTAGTGTCAACACGATGGGCAGGCTAGGATTGCGCTGCCCATGTGCCATGAGATGAAAAAGCTTGAATATTGTTAATCTAGGCAAAGGCAGGGCTCATATCTTTTTGAGTAACTGAGATGGCTGCTCAAAAGCTTCAGGATAAAACATCGACAAGCCACTGGTGTCAAACCCTCTTGACACCACCTTCGCTTATGGGCAATGATGGTGCTCTGGGATGAAGATGCACCCAACATCACCCAGCACCCAGGCCATGATGGTGAGTGCAACCTCTTTACTTTAGAGGTAGGCTAACTTGGAGTGCCGGATGCAGGGGAGTGGCAATGAGATGCACCTATCTAGTTGTCTTGTATATTCCCTGAGGCATCTGGTGGGCTGCTGTGAGATATAGGGAGCTGGATGAGAGGGAGCTGGACGAGAGGGGCCTTTGGCCTGATCCAGTGGGATCCAGTGGGGTCCAGGGTCTGCCCACTCACTCACTCACTCACTCACTCACTCACTCACTCACTCACTCACTC
>JAJKFI010011724.1:124603-141975 GCA_029204185.1 Lerista edwardsae
GTGTGTGTGTGTGTGTGTGTGTGTGTGTGTGTGTGTGTGTGTGTGTGTGTGTGTGTATTCAGATATTTTACTCCAATACCAAGGAGTTACTGCAAGGGGGTAGAGCAGTAGGGGGGGAGGTATTATGCTGGGGGTTAGAGAAAAAAGTTTCCTATTCATATATTTTTGTATTTGGTACCAAATTTGGTAGTGTTAGACATTTTGGGTTCTGTTCCAATGCTGACCTTGATCCCTGCACTGCATCTTCTTCCCAACCAATGCTGAAGTGACAGTGCAGGAGGGCCTCTGTGCTCAGAGGTCTGGAATCTGATGATCCAGTTAAGCAGGAGTCCTCCCGCATGTCTCCTGTGTGCCCATTAACGTTATGCAGAGTCTAAGTGGGGCAAAAATGTTCTTCCTTTTGCAATAAGTATTCAAGTTTATAGCATTGGATAGACAGGCTATGGACAGCCTGAATGTTTCCAGAGACTAGACCAAATGTGAACAGTAATGAGTTAAAAGAATGTTAACTGATTCCTGTTCATATGTTATCTAGTCTGAGCTCTTAGCTTAGCTCTTATGATGGAGACAGAGTTTCCCCATATCCACCGTTTCTGTATCTGCAGGGGGAGCCCCTGGAACAGACCCCCCAGAGATGCAGGGGCTCACCTGAACTTCCAGGACTATATTTTGGGAGGTGGTCACATTTTAAGAAACAGAAGTAATACTGCTCTTTTAAGTAGGTGGGACTTACCTTCTGTGGCGACGTCAAGGAAAACACAGGCCACAAGCAACCAAGACTGCATCATTCGGAGTCCCCAAGTCTCCTATCTCCAGTGGGATCCCATTGAATGACCTTTGGACATGGAGAGCAAATCTGACTCTCCCAGGTGAACCACGGAGGTTTTAGTTGACAGCCAGACAGGTTGTCAATTCGGTAGGCTCTGGCAGGGCTTCTATACAGACACTGAACCTGTCCAAAGCAACAAGTGAATCAAGCGAGGCTACAGCAGTTATATGAGTCCAGATGGGATGTTATTGGCTTCTCCTCAGGCCACATGATCCTTCTGGTTTGGAAAGCTGCAGTAACGCTTCAGCTACCTGCTCCACAACAGCAGGGATGTGGCTAAGGAATGAGTCATGCATGCAAACTTTCTTGGTTTTTCGAGAAGTATGGTGCTCAAGGTCCACTGAAGGGACCACCCAATCCTATGGTTCCAATCCCCTGTAGGAGCAGTGGTGCCAAATGAATACTGCAGCATCCTGTGGTCTCGGAGGCATCCATATTGGGCACCTCAGGAGAAGGGGTTTTGTCTCCTTCCCCGGGTAAGGATTCCTGCCTGCCTGACAATGGGCCTCCCCAAGTCTGCACTGGCTGTATTTCTGGGTCAGATTTGAGGGCCACCATGTCAGCCCCCCACCTTGTTCTGCCCCTCCCCCACCCAGTTCCACCCTCGCCACACTCTCCCTCTCAAGAATGCTCACTGCCAGTGGGGGTAAAACTTACTATCACTGTGCTCTGGATCTTCCTGGTGCTGCGGCCTGGCACCTTCCCAATGCCCCTTTCTGCCAGTGCTAGAAGGATACCAGCATGATTAATGAGCAGAATCAGCAAAATTCTAGAATGCAGGAAGACTTTCATACATGACATGAAATGTCATCAAATGAGAACAGGAAACAGCACCAAGAATGGGGCAGCCCAATCCTGAACTGCCCAACTCCCATAGGAGCAGCGATACAAAAATGGCAGCCATTTTTAGATCTGTATGACATAAAAATTGTATATAATCCCAGTTCAAGTAGCAAAAATATCTATAAATGTGTTGAATAAATGCTGAAAGCATAAGAAACAAGAAGGTACTTTCAACCATATGTGGTGGACTTGTACTAAAGCAAAAAGATACTGGGCTCAGATACACCAGCAGATGCAGTTGATTTTTAAGGTAAATGTTCAAATGAAGCAGTAGTTTTCTTGCTAGGCATACTTGCAAGAATAAAAGGTATAGAGGATCAGGTATCAAAAGTCTTTGAAAAGATATTTTTATACATGACAACTGTGGGAATGCTACTGTATGCACAATACTGGAATGTCCCATAGATACCTTCCGTTGAAGATTGGTGGATGAAAATACTGGACTTAATGGAAATGGATAAGCACACGTACCCCTGGTGATAGGGCCTTCTGGATCGGGACCTATGTCAATAATATAATAACCCAAAAAGAGTTTTGGCTGTCTTTGCTCCAGAAGAGCTGGAGTCTTTTTGGCAGGACTTTGAGAATTCTTTTCATTTAGCCTATTACAAGGCAAAGGTTGTCAGGTATTACACTGGGGGATAGAAAGAGGGTGGAGGTGCCCAAGGCAAATCCCCCCCTGCTAAAGGGGCCAAGCCAGATTCAGCTTGATTGTTTATCTAGTCTGCTTGCGTGGTATCCAGACCACCAACCTGCCCTGTTGTTTTTATTAGAAGGTTTTGCTCTACGCTTTGGAATTCCCACCCCTCTCCCCACAGTGCCATATTTTGCTGAGAAACTCCGCTCTGTGCATGGCATGGAAGAAGTGGTCAAGCATAAAATCAGCAAGGAGCTGGAGCTGGGGAGGGTCTTGGGACCTTTCCCTTCTATGCCTAATTTGCGGGTATCAACTTTAGGCCTTGTCTGAAGGAGGCTCACACGGAGTTCTACCTCATGCATAATCTTTCATTTCCACAGGGGGAATTAGTGAACAATGCAATACCTGATCATTTATGTGCAGTTCCGTGGACCAGTCTGTCCGGTGGTTAGAAATTTTGGGTCTGGTGCCCTTATGGCCATTTGTGACACTGAGTCCACATTTTACCTGCTCCCCATCCACTCAGACGAGTTCTGCCTGCTGGGCTTCTCCTTTGAGGGGCAATTCTATATAGATATGTCCCTCCCGATGGGCTGTGCAGTTTCCTGTGCAGGTTTTGAAAGGTAGCACTCGATGCTGAAATGCACCATCAGGGAAAAACCTGGGCTGGTGTCCACCGCACATTATCTGGATGACTTTTTGAGGGATAATAGTACTGTGCTAGATACAGTAAATAGTGAGGCTTCATGGGATCCTTTCAAACCATGAGCACAGTCCTCAGCCTTCTCCAGTGTCCCCATCCAGTTTAGAAATGGCCTTGACACTGTGAGTGGTGCTAGGAGCATTTGACCATGCCAAAGTGAGACCAGCATTGGAGGGTTACCAACTTTGGCCAAAGTGATTCTTGGAGATTCGCCCCCCAACAAACACACAAAATATAACATGCACTATCCCTTTTGAAACCTTCAGGATTGTGTTTCACCTAGGGAGTGATGCTGAAACTGGGGATCTCCAGGCCAATCAGGGAATGTTGGTCACCCTAACCAAGACCAAGGACTGAACAATGAAGTGCAAAGGACCAGGCCTCATTCGCAATGACTGAAGTCATGGGGCAGGGGTAGACTTGCCAGGTGTCGCTTATTATAAGGGACCTCCGTATTTAAGAGTTAAAAATTGTGTCCCATATCACTTTTGAAAGGGACTTGAAATTCTGAAATTCTGCTACTGTTGCTGTTTGCTGCTGCTTTGCCACAGCTAGCTGCATGATTTGCATATTAATTCTGTTAACCATGGAATGGTTTGATAGAAAGCAGTATCCCAATAGTTGTGTGTCCCTTGTTGTCATTTTAAAAACCTGGCAAGTTTGCTGGAGTGCTGTGGTGTAGGTCAGAACTTTCTTCTGCCTGCCGGTGGATCCTGGATGACCCACCAAAGCAGGTAAGATGTTATGGGAGGTGGGAAGAGAGGAGGGGGATGGAACAGGGAGGCAACAAGAGCCAGGATGGGTGGATCAGACCCAAGAGGGTCAGCAGTTCCTATTCAATCCTACCCCCATCTCAGGCCTCAACCACCTTCATGGATCAATGCCATTGACCCATAGCAGCTGCTATGGGTCTTACCTTAGGGGAAGGGAGCAAATGTCCCCTGACCCTGGGTATACCTCAATCACCCAAAGTGCCCCTGCATGATCCAGTAGCAGCCGTGGCCACCACCGCTGCATGGGTGGGATTCAGTCGAAAAGGAGAGAGGAGCTGGAGGGAAAGGGGTCATCATGATGGACTGTTCAATAGCAAATATTAACAGTAACAGAAAAATGCCTCTTCGCTCGCCAAAACCAGATGCTTTTTGGGTACAAAAACAGATGGGCTGCTATATAGAAGATTCCAAGTGTAGCACCATAGTGAGAGATCCTGTGGTTCGATACCAGTTTAGATACCTCTGCTGTTCTGATCTGGACAAGGTCAACAAAGTCAACTTGTCTGTCATTATTACACTGTTTGTTTCATTACATTCTGTAAATTAAGAGTGCAATTCTAACCTGGAGTTTGGCCGGCACAACTAGGCGAGGAAAGTTTGGCTGGCATGAAGGGCACCGTAAAGCATGTTGGGACCACTCATAGAGGTAGGGAGGATGGTTCATGCAGTTTGCTACCCTCTCTGACTCTGACAGTGCAATCCGATACTCACCTTAGCGCCAGCACTGCTGACTTGCACCGGCCAAACACTGTCGTGAGCGTGCCATAAAGTGCATCGGCACTATGGCGCTCGGCCGCCGCAAGTGGCAGCGCCAACGCTCGGGCACCACTGCAACTGTTGGCAGTGCCAGCCATGTGCCAGTTGAGTGCCTCCATTGCTTGGTCAGCACAAGGCCTCCACAAGGGCACTCCAGAGGCATTTTGGAGGCATAACTGGGCGGCGCAGCAAGCGGAGACGGTGGGTATGACGCAGTTGTGATGCAGGATGGTCGTAGTGCCATATCCTAATGCCGGTTCCTGGCCATGGTGTCCCTGATTCGGGACACTCCCATGCACGTTCCTCTACACCTGCTCTTTTGCCGGTGCAGATCCGAACAGGCCCATAGGGGTGACTGGGGCTTATGTGAGTGGAAGGGGAAGACCTCCCCTTGTCCTGTACGTTGCTGCTGCTGCCTCCAAATGGGCCTGTGGCTATGGACTTGCTATGCAAGCCTTACTAGGCCAGCATAAGGTAGGATTGTGCTCTGAGAGTGGTCCAAACATAGTTTGGTGTCCATTCTACCAACCAAACTTTGCTGGCCTAACTGAATGAATGAATGAATGAATGAAACTTTTATTGGCATATATAAATACACACATTCATATATACAAAACTCATTAAAACTATAGTTCTAGTATATCAAATAGAATTCTGCCCACTAGCCCCTCCTACACTGTTGTACTTCACCACATGGTGCAAAAAAGCGGCTACCTGTCTTATTAGGCTTGGCTCCATCATCGAAAGTAAATATTTCAGCATCTCGGAGTCCGAACTCTGTTGCTTCGTTGATAAAATTGGGTCTAAAAATTTCTTCCGGGCCTCAGAGTGGAGGGGACAGTGAAAACTCAGATGAACAATTGACTCAACCTCACCAAGGGAACAAGGACAGTGTCTGTCATTATAAGGGATGCCCCTGAATCTGCCTATGATGGCATTGCATCTGGCGAGTGAAAAAGCCCTTCTTGCTTGGGGGCATTCTAACAGAAATAGATATGTTGTAGTTTTTCCAATTGTAACTGGAATTTGGAGGTTCAGCGGTGAACAGCTTTTATTCGCTGAGCTCAGTAAACTCTGTGCTTGAATATCCAGAAGCCTATGTTTAATGATTCGAAAGGCCTCGGATTGAGAAACTGAACCGAGTAAGTCAGCCTCGATTCCAATCTTTCTTATTTATTTCCCAGGTGCCAACATAACTGTGCCTGCCTCACTTTAGGTTAGGATCGTGCCCTCAATTCTGCATCGACTGGTATATCATGTGATGGTATTATTCATACATACCCAATTTTCTAGTGTCAAGCTCATCTGCTTGTTCCCCAAAAGCTTGTGGCACCCCCATGCAGTTATTTACAGCATTTCTCTTCGACAACCTCCAGAACGAGACTCTCCACTTCAGAAATGAACTAATAGGAAAAAAGGAACAGCTACACTGGCTCAGGCCAAGGCCCATCTAGTCCAGGCTTCCTGTATCTCACAGTGGCCCACCAGATGCTTCAGGGAGCACACAATACCACTAGATACCTGCATCTTGTTGCCACTCCCCCACACCTGGCATTCTGAGGTAAATTCTGAGGTAAATGCACTGGTGGCCAGTCAAGATTCTCCACAGCATTTCTCTTTGACAGCCACCAGAACCAGATGCTCCTCTTCAGACCTGTACTCATAGGAACATAGGAACAGCCCCACTGGATCAGGCCAAGCCCCATCTAGTCCAGCTTCCTTTATCTCACAGTGGCCCACCAGATATCTCACGGAGCACACAAGATAACAAGACGCTTGCATCCTGTTGCCTCTCCCTTGCACCTGGCATTCTGAAGTAACCTTCTACTAACACAAAGAAATTGTGCAACCCATCATGGCCTATAGCAGTTTAGAACAAACATCTCAGTACTGGGACCCACTTTTTTTTTTAATGACAGTCTGTGGGGACCCACCTAGCTTTTCAAGACCTTTAAAAAAAGTCTCACCTTACCCGCTGCTCAAGCCTCTGTTTTTATCCTTTTGACTGTGGTGGTGAGAGAATCACCTTCTGGAGCATTTCTTGAGTTCTACATTTTGAATAAGGACCATTATAGTGGCCGTGTGTTCCCCTTTGCCTGGCCTGGCAAAGGCACAAGGATCCAAGGCACATTTTTCTACTCACAAGGAAACAAGCATGTGCAGCTCAGTTTCACTTTCCATAGATAAGAGCTCTATACATTATTCCTTGCCAGCAATCAGCGTGTGTGTTTCAATTTTGCAACCCATCAAAAATTAGGGTGTGACCCACAGGGGGTCTTGACCCATTGGCAAGAGCTTTAATGGGTTTACCATCAGATCTTCTCTTTGGGACCTTTCCCCTCGCTATGTGAAGCACTATGTACTAATTAACATCAAATTACTAAATGGTCACTTCTATTCTGAGCAGAACTTGCCAGATCTGTTTTGCTTCGTAATGCTAATGGTTCTGACTTGGAAGCAACTCTGGTTCATTTCCATGAAGTTTGTTTTATGATCCATATTTCTTGGTATGGGTAGAATTAGGACTGTATAAGTCCTAATTCTGGAGCTGCATTCCACTGAATTTGGCATTTATTTCTGATGAAAGCATGAGAAAAGAAAGCCCCCTCCACCAGCTCCATATCCTTGTTTTTATTGCTGGCATATTTTGTTTGAAAATGCCAGAAGTGTAAAGAAGGTTTCACACTACAATTGGATAATACATCCCCATACAATACACACTGCAGTTTTGCATATACGAAAATCCATGCATCATGTATTCATCATGGTGATTAATTTTTTTACCTCTTTTTACCTGTTTGAAGAATTGAAAACTGTGTCTTTTCACTGTTTTGCACCAAAGATGTTAGACGTTTCCCAAGAAATTCTTACTGATTGATCACTTTCCACATGTTTCAGCATTTTGTTTTACTCTGCTGCTTTTCACCCACTGATCCATAACTGATAATACACAAATTGATGACCAAGCAGCTTGTCAGAGGTAACACAACAAAACGTTTGGAATGACACACCAACATTCACCAATGCTTGACATGCCGAGCCCAACGGATTTGCCTTCACAGCACTGTAAGTTTGTTAAGGTTTGGACACTGTGGCTGTAATTTTTTTTTTCATGATACTGCACCATGTCTCCTGCTTGGAGTCCTCTGAGGGTGGTTCCCAATGTGAGCATCATGACACTCT
The DNA here is from genome assembly GCA_029204185.1 of Lerista edwardsae. NCBI lineage: Eukaryota > Metazoa > Chordata > Lepidosauria > Squamata > Scincidae > Lerista > Lerista edwardsae. The sequence continues at coordinate 132,328 of JAJKFI010011724.1, forward strand.
GGGGTGTGGAAGGCAGAGCGGCAGGGTGAAAATAACACACTTCTTAAAAAAAAATCCCCACCCATCTACCCTGGCCTCTTTACTGCCATTTTCAGGCTCCATTTGGCCTCTAAACCCAGAAGTCAGTGGCCGGTTAAGTTCGCATGTGGCATGTTTCGTGTTATTGCAACTTACTTCTGGGTTAGGGCAGCACAAAAGAATTGCAAACCTAGCCATTCTGGAAAGTGCTGCTCTCAGGGTTTGGACTTAGTAGTCCAAGCATAGGAATTGTGTGATCAACCCAATATCTTTTATTGTTGGTTCATTATTGCTTTAAAAAAAAAGTGTTTTTTCACCAAACTTTTTTATTGTCATCCCAAAAACAGCACTTCCCAACACCTATATAATTTACAGGTTCTCCACTTTTTTTCTGCAAAATTTCCCTGCTGTTGGTCCACAACACTGTTTCCCCACCAGTTTGGAGACCCTTGTATTTGAGACTTGGGTCTGACTTCATCTAGCTTATAGCCACCTGTAGCTTGGAGATGGGCCAGCAGTTTAGTGGCATAGCCAGATTTTACACTCCATAATGAATGGCTCAAACTGATAAATGCCTGAAGAGTTATATGTTGCTTATGACTAACTAAAAGGCAGGTAGAAAATCCTGAGGATGAGCACAACCAACAGAGAAGGAACACAACCAACAGCCAGGTCAGAGTGCAGTTTGCTGAGCCATTTATTTTAATGGGCATTTCATGGCCATGGTTCCATTTCATGGAATGATGAATCTAAACATGGAAATGGAAATGCAATTCATGGGAAGAGGCTTGCATCCAGGCCCAGTGGAGCAACTCGAGATTTCAGAGTTGTCTCCATCCACACTACATGTTGTCGCTGCAATAATCCTTACTAGAACAGCAGGAGAACAGAGACCGGAATCCAGTCTTAGGCTCTTTCTCTTCTTTGCCACACTTGGATTGATCTTCAAGACAGCCCTTAAGTTTTTCTGTGGCACGACCATCTAGTTTTGGGGAGAGAAGAGACATCTTTGTGTTACTGTTAATATTTGCTAGTGAAAACTCCAGCATGATGACGCCTTTCCCTCTGGCTTTCTCTCCTTTTCATCCAATCCCAGCTCAGTCCCCGCATGGCAATGAAGTGGTGATCGTGCAGGTGCGGGACCTTGTGGGAGCATCTTGTTGCTGGGAGTTGCTGAGGAGACCTTTGTCCTCTTGCCGCAGGCTAAAGGGCGAATCCCGCCCTCGATGTAGCACCGATGCAAGGTCGTTGCATTGACACTGCACCACTACTGCTGCGGTGGGGGTGCCGAGCAGCACCCCCACATCAGCGCTACAGTGCTTGGGCCGACGCTGCATGTAGCATCGGCCCAAGAGCGCCAATGGGGAGCCGCCCATGCACCAGCCAAACTTACCAGCCTGGAGAGGGGCGGGGTCAGGACGCGAATGTTAGGCTGCATCCAAGGCCTTGTTGGGAGGCCATGCAGCCCTGATTCGGGGCACACAGCTTCCTTGGTTCTGTTAGCAAAATAGGGGCAAGGAGATGAATGCCCGCCAGCCTCACCAATCCAGTGCTCCAAGTCTCTGCAGCTGCCATGAGTCAACATGGACCTGCGTCAGGACAAAACTAGCGTCCATCAGAGGCAGCATCGATCACCAGGTGACCCTTGAACAAGAATTCTGAAGGTTTCAACAGGGGTAGTTCATGTTGTATCTAAGGACGAAAAAGACTGTATCTCCAGGAATCACTTTGCCAGAGTCGGCAACCCTCACACCTTGGTCTCACTTTGGCATTGTAGAGTGTTCATCGCACCACAGGTTGCGGGGTCTTTCCTAAGCTGTCAGCTCATTCAGCAGACAAAATGGAAAAGGAAGACACAGCATTTTTCAAGAAGGCCTCAACCATCATGACCTAAGCTGACCTTTTAATATATTATAGGAACCGAGCTTTTTGTGGTCGGAGATACCCCGAGTTCTTACAGGATTTTTGACCACATGCAGCCTCTTCAGATCTTCCTAACTTTTCACCCTCAAATATATAGGGCAGTGCTCTTCAAATGGTGGGTTGCGCCACACCACTGAGAGCAAGAAAGGGCCATCCCCCTTCAAGGGGAGTGGCGCACCTATCATGTGTGCTGGATGCTTGCAGCCCCCTCCGCGACCCTCTGCACTGCAGAAATGAGCTCCGAATTGCAGGAACTCACTTTCTCCTTGCGATGGATCCTATTTGATCCATGATTGCTTGGATATATGGAAGGAAAACTGTTATGATATTTGAGTAGTGATGATGATGATGTGTGTGGATGAATACTACTCCTGAGTGGTTTACTCAGAGATCCAACACACAGACAAGAAATAACTCAGAGACTTCTTTAACAAGAAATTCTGTATTACTCAAGTTAATCTTCCAGAAGGATCTCTCCATGTTGGGGGAATGGGCAGCCAAATGGCGGATGAGTTTCAACGTAGACAAGTGTAAAGTGATGCACACTGGGGCCAAAAGCCAAAACTTCACCTATAGGCTTATGGGTTCTGAGCTGTCTGTGGCAGCTCAAGAGAGAGAGATCTTGGGGTGCTGGTGGACAATTCAATCAAGGTATCGACCCAGTGTGCGGCAGCAATTAAGAAGGCCAATTCCATGCTTGGGGTCATTAAAAAAGGGGTTGAGAATAAAACAGCCAATATTATCATGCCATTGTACAAATCGATGGTAAGGCCACACCTGGAATATTGTGTCCAGTTCTGGTCGCCTCATCTCAAAAAGGACATAGTGGAGCTGGAAAAGGTGCAGAAGAGAGCAGCAAAAATGATTACGGGGCTGGGGCACCTCCCTTATGAAGAAAGACTGCAGCGTTTGGGGCTCTTCAGCCTAGAAAAAAGGTGCCTGAGGGGGGACATGATTGAGACATACAAAATAATGCACGGAAGGGATAGAGTCGATAGAGGGATGTTCTTTTCCCTCTCTCAAAACACCAGAACCAGGGGGCATCCACTAAAACTGAGAGTTGGGAGAGTTAAAACAGATAAAAGGAAGTACTTTTTTACCCAGCGGATGGTTAGTCTGTGGAATGCCACAGGAGGTGGTGATGGCATCTGGTCTAGATGCCTTTAAGAGGGGTTTGGACGGATTTCTGGAAGAAAAGTCCATCGTGGGCTATAGGCCATGATGGATTGTGCAACCTCCTTACATTAGTAGTAGGCTACTTCAGAGTACCGGTTGCAAGGGAGTGCCAACAAGATGCAAGCATCTTGTGTCTCGTGCCTCCCTGCGGCACCTGGTGGGCTGCTGTGAGATACAGAAAGCTGGACTAGATGGGCCTTTGGCCTGATCCAGCAGGGCTCTTCTTATGTTCTTATGTTCTTTACAACTGTTACAGCAACTCCATCAGACTCTGTACATAACTTCTATTAATCAATGATCAGCTCTCATCCAAAAGACTTCTCTCAAGCACACACTCTTTCAAAACCCTCTCTGAAGAAACACACACACATTGTATCCCTGGTCATGTTTATATATCATCCAATCATTACCATCACATGACCATATCTCCGGGCAGATTCTCTTGTTACTGAGCAAATCTACATGTTGCCATTCTAACTCTTATTACTGGGCAGATCTCTATGTTACAATTCATACTCATATCACTGGGCAGTTTTACATGTTGCCATTTTAGCTCCATGTCTCTAGGTAGAAACCAACCATACAGATCTGTAAATTTTTTCTGCCTCATTCCAATGTCCCAACAAAAACCCTATATTCCTCTGTGTTGCTTCTAAGAATCTGGCCAGCTTCTGGAGAAGGCTACAGGCTGTTTGCATGTGACTCATGCCTGAAATGGATGCAGGGAAGCCTGGATATTTCTCCAGCGCCAGAGACTCTTCCCTCTCCTGCTGCTGCCTGAGTATAATGCTCAGAGTGAATGCTTTGGAAATACAGTTTGAGAGTGTGCTCTGGCATAGTGGATGCTGCCAGGGAAGCTTCAGTCCATTGGCTCCTGCCCTGACTCCGCCTGAGTGTAAAACATTCAGTATTAGGGGTCTGTACAAGCAGCTCCCCCCTCCAAGTATGGGGTTCGCCTTCTCCTAATAGCTTGAAGGTCTTGTTCATCCAAATTAAGGGGATCCAAGATTTGGTTGTGTGTGAGCATTTGGGATTCTTTAGTCTAGAAAAATGGCCCCTGAGGGGGAACCTGATTGAGATGGACCTAATTATACAGAGGATGGATAGTGTGGGTAGAGGAATGTTCTTGTCCCTCTCGTGTGACAACAGAAGCAGAAACTTTCACTTGAATTCCTGGACGAAAAATAATAATAAAAAATTATTTACCCAGTGTTTATTTAGTCTATGGAACTCTTTGCCACAGGATGTATGAGTATATATGCGTGTGTGTGTGTGACGTGGTGGTGCTGCGGGTTAAACCGCTGCTGCTGAGCTTGCTGACTGGAAGATTGGCAGTTCAAGACCACACAACTGAGTGAGCTCCCGTCTTTTGTCCCAGCTCCTGCCAATCTAGCACTTAGAAAGCATGTAAAAATGAGAGTAGATAAATAGGTACCACTTCAGTGGGAAGGCAATGGCGTTCTGTGCGCCTTGGTGTATAGTCATGGCGACCACATGAAAACTTGTCCTCGGATGAACTCAGGCTCTTCAACTTAGAATGGAGATGAGCACCACCCCCTACAGTCGGTCACGACTGGACCATTTGGTCATGGGGAAACCTTTACCTTTACCTTTTTTACTTCAGAATGTCAGGTGCAACTGTTCTTAACAAAGTAGCAGTCCTGGGGACATTTTCAAAAAAAGATGTTCATAGAAACTCATCCCCTCAACAAGTCAAACAAGTTCTGAAAAGAACTTTGGGTCCAGCCTATGAGAGATCCACTATCTTAGACTGTCAGAATGCCCTCAGGAAGGAGTCCTGCAGCTGCTGAAAGATAAACACATCCATTCTGAGGTAAATGTTCTTCGAGTGGATGCAGTTTGTCACACAGGAGTGAAAAGGGAGGGGCCTGCCAAAATTCTCTCTTCACCACAACCTTGGCCAGAGACCCTGAACTCCATGGGTCCTGGTCACACTATGGCCTCCGTAAGAGAGCAACACATAATAAAGGATGCAGCTGAGAAGCACTCCTTACCTTTGCCATATATTGTCTTAACTGCACAGGCTCCCTTGTTGATGTTGCATTTTGATCCTGGTTCGCATAGCCCTTTCTCATGCAGGAGTTTGCACCCGTTGCAGTTAATGGCCTGTACTGCAGGAAACACACATTTCTTAACTACCCCCTGCCAAGTCAGCCCTTGATAGAATAATAAACGTACCAAAATGGTCATTGTATCATCGTTCAATTGAGATTGGGATCCCATGTGTTGGAACCAGAGATGTCCTGGAAGTTCGGTCAGGAGTCCTCAAACAAAGCAACGCCTTGGTTTGCTTCTCTGAAAGCAGAATCTAGACCAGCCATTTTCAACCACTGGGCCACAGCGCATTGGCTTTCCGCGAAAGGTCCACAGGTTTGCCACAGGAATTTGGGAGAAGATAACTTATTAGTAGGGCCAATGAGGATGTAAGCAGTATGGGGTGTCTTATCAACTGTCAAAAAACTGATGATGTGCCTTGACAATTTTAGTGCCTTCTCAGCAGTGGCGTAGGGAGGTTGCCATGTGGAGACATGAGCGCAGTAGGTGCTAGCTGCAGCGGGGCGCAACAGCTCAGAAAAACCCATGCACTTTTCAGGGACTACCTCTGTCCCTTGAGCTTGGATCACTCCTAAATGAAAATTGCTGACCTAGACAAAGGCAAGTGGCTCACAAGGGCTCACATTTTTGTGAGTAACTGAGAGGGCTGCTCAAAAGCTTCAGGGTAAAACATCGACCAGCCACTCATGTTGGTGTCTCTTGGCACCACCTTCGCTTATGGGCAGTGATGGTGCTCAGGGTTGAAGATGGACCCAACATCACCCAGCAACATCACCCAACATAACCCAGCACCCAGGCCATGATGGTTAGTGCAACCTCCTTACTTTAGAGGTAGGCTACCTCGGAGTGCCTGATGCAGGGGAGTGGCAACGTGGTGCACATATCTAGTTGTTTTGTGTGTTCCCTGAGGCATCTGGTGGGCTGCTGTGAGATATAGGGAGCTGGACGAGAAGGGCCTTTGGCCTGATCCAGTGGGGCTCTTCTAATGTTCATCAGGAGGTAGTAAGTAATTAAAGCCTACTATTCTCTGCTTTTTCCAAGTGAAGAAAAGTGTTCAGAGAAAAATAACTTGAATGGCAGGTCCAGGGTCTCCCAACTGTGTGTGTGTGTGTGTGTGTGTGTGTGTGTGTGTGTGTGTGTGTGTGTGTGTGTGTTCTGATATTTTTACAGAAATACCAAAGAGCTAAAGCAAGAGGGTGGAGCAGTGGGGGTGAAGATATTATGAAAGAAGGAGTAGAGCAAAATTTCCTATTTGTACATTCTGATAATTGTTTTAGACATCTCTTCCAAAGCTGACCTTTATCCCTGCACTGCATCTTCTCCTTCCCAACCAATGCTGAAGTGACAGTGCAAGAGGGCCTCCACACTCACAGGCCTGGAATCTGCTGATTCAGTTAACCAGGAGTCCTCTCGCATGTCTCCTACGTGTCCATTAATGTTACGCAGATGCTAAATGGGGCAAAAATGTTCTTCCATTTGTAATAAGTATTCAAGTTTATAGCATTGGATAGACAGGCTATGGGCAGCCTGAATGTTTGAAGAGATGAGACCAAATGTGAACAGGAATGAGTTAAAAGGATGTTAACTGATTCCTGTTCATATGTTACCTAGTCTGAGCTCTTAGCTTAGCTCTTATGATAGCGATAGGGTTTCCCCATATCCACCTGGAAAGGAACCCCCACAGATGCAGGTGCCCACCTGTACTTCCAGGACTATATTTTGGGAGTCGGTCACATTTTAAGAAGCAAAGGTAATACTGCTGTTTTAAGTAGGTGGGAGTTACCTTCAGTGATGACGGCAAGGAAAACACAGGCCACAAGCAACCAAGTCTGCATCATTTGGAGTCCCCGAGTCTCCTTTCTCCAGTGGGATCCCATTGAATGACCTTTGGGCATGGAGAGCAAGTCTGACTCTTCCAGATGGACCACCAAGGTTTTAGTTTAATTTAGTTTGCCAAGCAGGCTCTCACTTTAGTAGGCTCTGGCAGGGCTTCCAAGCAGACACCGAACCTGCCCAAAGCAACAAGTGAATCAAGCGAGGCTACAGCAGTTATATGAGTCCAGATGGGATGTTATTGGCTCCTCAGGCCACGTGATCCTTCTGGTTTGGAAAGCTGGTTTGAAGGCTTCAGCTAGCTGCTCCACAACAGCAGGGATGTGGCTAAGGAATGAGTCATGCCTGCAAGCTTCCTTGGTTTTTCGAGAAGTATGGTGCTGAAGGCCCACTGAAGGGACCACCCAATCCTATGGTTCCAAGCCCCTGTAGGAGCAGCAGTGCACCTCAAGAGAAGGGGATTTCATCTCCTTCCTCTGGGTGAGGATGCCTGCCTGCCTGACAATTGGCCTCCTCAAGTCTGCACTGGTTATAGAGACGATTGGGGCCACACTCAAGACAATGGCAGGGCAACGAAACTGCGCCCCCATCACGTCACCCCCCGTACGTCACTCTGCCATGCCTCCCTGCACCTGGAAGTGCTCCATTCTGGAGTGCAACGGACACCAGGGAGAGTGGGCGGGCCAAACGACACACCGGTTCCTCCTTGCTCTGCCACCTCCACCCTGCTGGAGCCCCCCCCGCTGCCAGCGCCCATGCATTCCGCACCCCTGGCTACACCCTCCCTCCACCTTGACTGGTTATATTCCTGGTGCAGATTTGAGGACCACCGTGTCAGCCCCCCATCTCGTTCTACCCCTCCTCCACCCAGTTCCACCCTCCTCATGCCCTCCCTCTGAAGAATGCTCACTGCCAGTGGGGGTAACTGCCAGTGGGGGTAACACATACTACCGCTGCACACTGGATCTTCCAGTGGCAAGCCCTTTTTGCAGTGCTAGAAATGCCTTACGGCATTTTTAGAACATAATTCCCCCCCATTAATTTGACCAAGTGTGAAGTAGTCCAGGAGGATGCCAGCATGGTTAATGAGCAGAATCAGCACAATTCTAGAATGCAAGAAGACTTCCATCAAGACATGAAATTTCACCAAATGAGAAAACAGAAGTAGCACCAAGAAATTAGGCAGCCCAATCCTGAACTCCCCAATCCTGAACATAGGAGCAGCAGTACCAAAGTGGCGGCCATCATTTGATGTGTATGATATATAGATGTTGTATAATGCCAGTTCAATTAGCAACCATGTATAAAAATGTGTTGAATAAATGCTGGAAGTGTAAGAAGATACAAAAAGGTACTTTCTATCAAATGTGGTGGACTTGTACTAAAGCAAAATGATACTGGCCTCTGATACACTAGCAGATTCAGTTGATTTTTAAGGCAAATTTTCAAATGAAACAGAAGCTTTCTTGCTAGGCATACTTGCAAGAATAAAAGGTATAGATGATCAGGTAGCAAAAGAGTTCGAAACTGAATTTTTATATATGACAACTTCGGCAAGGCTGCTGTATGCACAACACTGGAAAGTCCCAGGGATAACTTCCATTGAAGATTGGTGGATAAAAATACTGGATTTAATGGAAATAGATAAACTTATGACGTTACTTAAAGAGAAGTCAGCAAAGTCATCTATGAACAATTGTAAGCCACTCATTGACTCTTTGGGAATAGTGCAATGAATTATGGACACGATGAATAGGAGGTTGATTTAGACTCAAAGCACTTTACTGGGAATTAAAATAAATGACAAGGAGATTTTAAAAAAATAAGAAGTATTAAAGAAAAGAATAGGAGGCTGGCTAAGGGATACAAATTTTCATTTGACCAATTCTTAATGCTTTGTAGATTACAAAAACAAAATGACATTTGTCCCCTTCTGCCCACAGAAAGCCCTGTCACCTGCAATAGGGCTCTTTGGCTCACTGACAGCTATTTTGCCAGCAGTGAATGGCGCAGCCCAATTTCGAGCTGCACAAGCCACCGCTGGGGATAAGACCCAGTGGTGGAAGCCGCCACCTGGTCCCAGCCCCTCTCAGGGAACGTCCTGCCCATCCACCACCCCGGTCCCGGCACGGAAGTTTGCAAAAATTTTGCCCGCAGGACACACGTACCACAGGCGATAGGGCCTTTAGGATAGGGCCCTAAGCAAATAATAAAATAACCTAACAAAGAGTTTTGGCTGTCTTTGGTATAGATGGGGCCAGGGCCTCTGAAAAGGAGAAAGGAGGGGTGAAACAGAGTGGGGGAAGGGGGGCAGTGTGGTGTGGGCCCAGGTGGATGCTGCTTCCTGATGCGGAGCCCAGGTCTACATGACGACGACAAGGAAAACACAGGCAACCAAGCAAACAAGCAACCAAGTCTGTATCATTCGGAGACCCCGAATCTCCTGTCTCCAGTGCAGTCCCATTGAATAACCTTTGGGTGTGGAGAGCAAATCTGACTCTCCCAGGTGGACTCCCTGGGTTTTAGTTGGCAGCCAGGCAGTTGGCTCTCACTTTAGTAGGTTCTGGCAGGGTTCCTGGGTCCCCTCCTTTAGCTCCTGCGCCCCCTTTCAGACTCTGGGTC
>JAJKFI010011724.1:156735-171891 GCA_029204185.1 Lerista edwardsae
CTGGGTCCCCTCCTTTAGCTCCTGCGCCCCCTTTCAGACTCTGGGTCCAAGAAAAAATTATCACTTCACCCCTCCTCTCCTGGGCCCTGAGTGGATCTGCCAAGCCCGATTCAGCTTGATTGTTTGTCTATTCTGCTCGCAAGGTATCCAGACCAGCAATCTGCCCAGTTCTTTTTATTATACGGTTTTTCTCTAGGATTCCGTATTCCCACCCCTTTCCCCACAATGCCATGTTTTCCTGAGAAACTCTACTCTGTGCATGGCATGGAGGAAGTGGTCAAGCATAAAATCAGCAAGGAGCTGGAGCTGGGGAGGTTCCTGGGACCTTTCCCTCCTATGCCTAATTTTTGGGTATCAACTTTAGGCATTGTCCCCCAAAAGGCCCACGGGGAGTTCCGCCTCATCCATCATCATTCATTCCCAAAGGGGGAATCAGTGAACGATGCGATACCTGACCATTTATGTGCAGTTCATTATACCTCCGTTCTCCAGGCTGTCTGGTGGTTAGAAATTGGGTCTGGTGCCCTTATGGCCATTTGTGACAATGAGTCCTAATTTTGCCTGCTCCCCATCCAGTCAGATAAGTTTTGCCTGCTGGGCTTCTCCTTTGAGGGGCAATTCTATATAGATACGTCATTTCTGATGGGCTGTGCAGTCTCCTGTGCAGTTTTTGAAAGGTATTGCTCGATGCTGACATGCGCCATCAGGGACAGACCTGGGCTGGTGTCCACCACACATTATCTGGATGACTTTTTTGAGGGATAATAGTACTGTACTCGATAAATAGCGAGACTTCAGGGGATCCTTTCGAACCATGAGCACAGAGAAACATTCCTCAGCCTTCTCCAGTATACCCCTCCAGTTTAAGAAAGGTGCTGTCCCCGTGAGTGATGCTAGGAGCCTTCGACCATGCCACAGTGAGACCAGCATTGGAGGGTTACCAACTCTGGCCAAAGTGATTCCTGGAGATTCACCCCCCCATACACACACACGATATAACATGCACTATCCCTGTTGAAACCTTCAGGATTGCATTTCACCTAGGGAATGATGCTGAGTCTGGGGAACTCCAGGCGAAGCAGGGAGGGTTGGCCACCCTAACCAAGACCCAGGACTGAGCAACAAAGTGCAAAGAGATGGATGCAGCGCACTTCATACAATTGGTGCTCCCATGAAGTGAGCAATGAGATGCTGCACCCCTGGCATCGCAGTCAGGCAATGCCCCAAGTCATCCTCCATCCTCGTTGAAACGATCTGATCTCAACACGTAGTCACTACAGGTCAAGTCAGTGGTTGTTTAAGTCTGGTACCACTGAAGAATGGAGCAATTCTGCTTCCATCATTGGTCTGCCTGGCCTGCTGGCACTCTCTCTCTCTCTCTTCCCCCCATCACTCACTCAGCGAGGAACACAGCAAACCACCACCACCACCCCTGTCTTGGTTGCCTTTTGCAGGTACCTTCTTAAATATGATGTTTAGAAACTGGAGGCATACAGGAACCATCACCACCCCGCCTTGGTTCCCTTTTGCTCAGTTTCGTTTTGCAGATTTGGGGGGTTCCTTCCCTTCCCACATCGGGCTTCCTGGCACTCCTGGCATGGGGTGCCCTGCCCTGGCCAGTCAGCCACATCCCTGGCCCCTCCTCTCTCTCCCTGTCTCCTTGTCACTCACTCAGCGAGGAACACGGGAAACCCGCCCCCTGCCTTTGTTGCCTTTTGCTCAGTTTTGGTTTCCTATTTTGGGGGGTTCCCTCCCCTCCTTGAGAGTGTCCTGCAGCCCTTGTTCATGTGTCATGGTGGCACTGCCCCCTCCCCTCACAAGGAGGGCCTCCTCATGTCCTACTCGCCTTAGAGGACTGGCAAGCTGGGCCAAGGTTTGACACATCCGTGTAATTGGCTGGAAAACCAAAGATACTTTTTTGTAGTTCCTTTTTCCTTTGAACCACCCTCTCAGCCCTTCCAATGTGGCGGTGGCCCCCAATTTAAGCTGCTCCTGGTCTGGCACTTTCTGGTCTGGTTGGGGAGTGTCCAGCATCCCTCACCCTGAAGCCCCTACCCACTGATGGTGCTGCCCAATCTGACCTCCCTGCAGGCGCCACGGCCCAGGATTTTGTCTCTGAGCTGCATGGAGTACTCCGACGGCAGACTTTCCTCCAGAAGGTCAGAGAACACAAACACTTTGTTATGTGGCAGACCAGAACCATTTCAAAATTTTCTGCATATTTTTTGGGCTAGGGGCGTGGCTACGCATGCGTGAGAGGCATGGCTTTTCTACAGGGGTGTGGCTTGCATCAGGGGTGTGGCTTTGCATCAGGGGAGTGTCTTTGGGCCGAGCTGAGACTCAGCACAGGCTCTTCTGAATTCAAGTTGGCTCCACTGACTCCAGATGTGGCCTTACCATTGATTTGTACAATGGCCATTCCATCCTCCTCCCCACCCTGCCCCACCCCTGTGCTGGGTGTCTTTTGCTCCACCTGTGGGACTCCAGCCTTCTTCCTGCTCTTTTCCTTACAGCAATGACAGCAGCAACCCTTTTTTGCTAATTTAATTGTTGACTTATGTTTATTTCCGCTGCTTCGTCTTCTCACTTGGATGAGGTTTCTAGTCTGACGTGGAAGTCTTCTTGCATTTGATAGCTTTGCTGATTCTGCTCATTAGCCATGCTGGCATCCTCCTGGGCTCAGAGGCAGCTCTAAGGGAGGGCAAAGCTCTACGTTTTGCAAGAAGCCTTACCTTGCAGTGGAAATCACTCCTTTCCTGCACCGTTTTAGCCAATCCTCACAGGGAAAAGCAACATCTTGGCGTTGCTTCCTGGCTACAGCAGCAAGGGGGAGGAGGGATTTACATGACAGGGTAAGGCTTGTTGCAACACTTAGAGCTTTGCCCTCCCTGTAGATCTGCCTCTGCCTGGGCTACTTGGTATTTGTGGCCTAATTTTGGGGGAAAGGTCAGGGGTTCTTAATCAAAACCAAAGCATCACCTCATGACTCGTTTAATTTGTAGCTCTTTTATGCCTCCTTTTGCCTTCTAAAGACAGGTGCTAAGAGGCCCATCGCGAGAGCAGAGGAGAGCCATTCAGTGGATCTTAAGCACCATACTTCTTGAACAACCAAAGAAGCTTGCACGCAAGGCTCCTTCCTTAGCCACACGCCTACTGTTTTGGAGCATCGTCACTTCTGTAGCTAGGTGGAGCGTGACTGCAGCTTTCCACTCCAGGAAAGTGGCCTGAGGAGCCAATCACATCCCACTCTGGATTTACATAACTGCCTTAGCTTCTTTGTGTAGGTTCAGTGTCTGCTTAGGAGTCCTGCTGGAACCACTGAACTGTCAGCCTGCCTGGCTGCCAACTAGAACCCAGGTGGTCCACTCGGGAGGGTCAGGTTTGCTCTCCAAGCCCAAAGGTCATCCAATGGGACCCCACTGGAGAGAGGAGACTCGGGGACTCCGAATGCTGCAGGTTTGGCTGATTGAGTTAGAAAGAACAGATTCAATGGTTCCTCTATAAAACTGAATCAATCAGCATGTCTCTTTCAGTTTTGCAACCTATCAAAAATTAGGGTGTGTCCCACAGGGGGTCTCGACTCATAGTTTGGGAAACACTGTCCTAGGATATTATTTTGATAAGAAACGGCAAGAACTTTAATGGGTTTTCCTTCAGAATGTCTCTTTGGGACCTTTCCCCATGTTATGTGAAGCACTATGTACAAATTAACATCCAATTTTTAAATGGTCACTTCTATTCTCAGCAGAACTTTCCAGATCTATTTTGCTTCTTAATGCTAATGGTTCTCACTTAGAAGGAAGTCTGGTTCTTTTCCATGAGATTTGTTTTATGATCCATATTTCTTGGTTGACCAGGCCACACGTGAAATCAAAAGTTCAGTATGATCCTTGAAATTGTTTGGAGGCACATAGATTTTTGGTTGTTATTTTTAAATCAGGTTCAGCTGATATAAAATACTGTCAGTCCTCTTTCTATGCAAATAGGATTAGGGGCAGAATTGCTTCTTCCCTTGCTGTCTGCACCTCTGTACTCATAAATCACTATGCAGAGACTTTCGAAAGGCTGCATGGACCTTCACAGAATAAAGCCTGTGACCAGAGCCAACCTCTACTGGCCATGTTTAAGGGGTCCATACTGGTCACAGGGGCCGTTCTCATAATTCCTGCAGACTCTGAAAGGTCTCTGCTGCATTCTGGTATCCTTAGCACTTCCTGCTGAACTCTGCTGGCTTCCTGAGGGTCTCTGCTGGATTCTTCTGATGCCAGATAAGGTAACACCTGACCCACATTGTTCCCATAGTCTCAATATTTTGTTATATGCAAATTTGCTCTCTGCAAGGTTTTCCAGGAACCCAACCCTAGCAGATAATGAAGATGGACTGTATAAGTCCTAATTCTGGAGCTGCATTTGACTTACTTTGGTATTTATTTCTGATGAATGCATAAGAAAAGAAAGCCCTCTCCACCAGCTCCATAGCTCCATATGTTTTTATAGATGGCATATTTTGTTTGAAAATGCCAGAAGTGTAAAGAAGGTTTCACGCTACCATTGGATAATACTTCCCCACGCACTATACCCTGGAGTTTCGTATATATGAAAGTCCATGCATCACGGTGTTTTCTCTTTTTACCTGTTTGAAGAATTGAAGATTGTGTCTTTTCACTGTTTTGTACCAAAGATTGATCACTTTCCACATGTTTCAGCATTTTGTTTTACTGTGCTTGGTTTTCACCCACTGGTCCATATCTGATAATACACAAATTGATGACCAAGCAGATTGTTAGAGGTGACACAACAAACCTTTTGGAATGACACACCAACATTCACCAATGCTTGACAAAAACTGAGAACGGAATCCTAACCTGGAGTTAGGCCGGCACAGTTAGGCCAACAAACTTTGGCCATCACAAGGGACACCAGCCAAATTTTGCTGGCTTAGCTGTGCTGGACTAACTCCAGGTTAGGATTGTGCTCTCAGTTTTTCTCAGGAATTGGTGAATGCTGGTGTGTCATCGCAAGCATGGTGGCATGTGACACACATGGTTAGGGTTGCGTCCTGATTTTGTTTTACAATATTTTTCATTGTTGTCATTATTTGATGTGTCTTTATATAATACATAGCACCACATATGATTGGACTGAATATGGTTTCTTTTTTGTTTCGGATGGGGGGTTGACTCACCAGCAGAGTTGAGCCTTTTCCTAATTTTTGACATGCGGAGCCCAAAGGATTTGCCTTCACAGCACTAGACTTTCACTGAGGTTTGGACACTTTGCCTGTAAGTTTTTTTTATGATACTGCATCATGTCTCCTTCTTGGAGTCCTATGAGAGGTGGTTCCCAATGTGAGCATCACAACACTCTGGGGTGTGGCAGGCAGAGCAGCAGGGTGAAAATAATACACATGAAATGGCCACCCACCTACCCTGGCCTCTTTACTGCCATTTTCAGGCTCCATTTGGACTCCAAACCCAGAAGTCAGTGGCTGGTTAAGTTCACAAGTGGCATGTTTCGTGTCATCGCAACTTACTCCTGGGTTTGGGCAGCACAAAAGCATCGCAACCCTAGCCATTTTGGAAAGTGCTGCTCTCAGGGTTTGGACTTAGTAATCCTAGCAGAGGACTACTTATCAATCCAAGATCTTTTATTGTTGATTCATTATTGCTTTTCGAAAAAAATGTGGCTTTTCACCAAACCTTTTTTATTGTCATCACAAAACCAGCACTTGCCAACACTTATATATTTTACAGGTACTCCACTTTTTTCCTGCAAAATTTCCCTGCTGTTGGTCCACAACACTGTTTCCCCACCAGTTTGGAGATCCCTGCATTAGAGACTTGGGTCTGACTTTTATTCATCTAGCTCATCTAACTGCCTGCAGCTTGGAGATGGGCCAGCAGTTCAGAGGCATAGCCCGATTTTACACTCAGTAACGAATGGCTCAAACTGATGCATGTATCTAGGAGTCTTGTGTGCTCCCTTGAGGCATCTGGAGGGCCACTGTGAGATACTGGAAACTGGACTAGATGGGCCTTTCACCTCATCCAGTGGGGCTCTTCTTATGTTCTTATGGTACTGGATAAATGCCTTAAGAGTTATAGGATGCTCATGACTAACTAAAAGGCAGGTAGAAAACACCTGAGAATGAGCACAACCAACTGAGAAGGAAGACAACCAACAGCCAAGTCAGAGTACAGTTTGCTGAGATGTTTATTTTAATGGGCATTTCATGGCAATGGTTCCATTTCATGGAATGATGAACTTGATTGTGGAAATGCAATTCATGGGAAGAGGCTTGCATCCAGGCCCAGTGGAGCAACTCGTCCTCTCGATTTCAGAGTTGTCTCCATCCATACTACATATTGTCGCTGCAATAATCCCGACCAGAACAGCAGGAGAACAGAGACCGGAATCCAGTCTTAGGCTCTTTCCCTTCTTTGCCACACTTGGATTGATCATCATGACAGCCCTTATGTTTTTCTAAAACATTACCACCTAGTTTTGGGGAGAGAACAGACATCTTTGTGTTACTGCTAATATTTGCTAGTGAAAAGTCCAGCATGATGACGCTTTTCCCTCCGGCTTTCTCTCCTTTTCATCCAATCCCAGCTCAGTCCCCGCATGGCAATGAAGTGGTGATCGTGCAGGTGCAGGACCCTGTGGGAGCGTTTTTGTTTTGGGGAGTTTCTAAGGAGAGAAACTGAGGAGTTTGGCTCTTGCCCCAGCCAAAGGTCGAAATCCTGCCCTTGATGTAGCCCCGACACAACGTCGTTCCATTGGCACTACATCACTACTGCTGATGTTGGGGCGCCGCACTGCATACAGATGGTATATAATCCCAGTACAATTAGCAAGCATGTATAAAAATGTGTTGAATAAATGCTGGAAGTGTAAGAAGAAACAAAAAGGTACTTTCTACCATATATAGTGGACTTGTCCTAAAGCAAAAAGATACTGGCCTCTGATACACCAGCAGGTGCAGTTGATTTTTAAGGTAAATTTTAAAATGAACAAGAAGCTTTCCTGCTAGGCATACTTGCAAGAATAAAAGGTATAGATGGGGGCGGGGAAGACGGCAAAACGAAGTGTGATGCAACGGGCAGGCTGCCGCTCACCTGTTCCTCCCGCCCAGCATACCAGTAGCATGATGCCCGAGAGTGCTGATGTACCAGCCAAACTTGCCAGCCCAGAGAGGGGCAGGGCCAGGACGCAGAAGTTAGGCGGCATCAAAAGCTTTGTGGGGAGGCCATGCAGCCCTGATTCAGGGCACGCAGCTTCCTTGGATCTGCGACTGCTAAATAACAGGTACAGATCCGACGAACTGCTTGGGGCAGTCGGAGCCTCCTATGGGGCAAGGGGATGCCCGCCAGCCTCACCCATCCAGCTCAATTTAGGATTGCGCTCCAAGTCTCTGCAGCTGCCATGGGTCAACATGGACCTGCGTCAGGACAAAACTAGCATCCCCCAGAGGCAGCATCCATCTCCAGGTGACCCTTGAACAAGAATTCTGAAGGTTTCAAGAGGGGTAGTTCATGTTGTATCTGAGGACAAAAAAGACTTTATCTCCAGCAACCACATTGCCAGAGTTGGCAACCCTCAAACCTTGGTCTCACTTTGGCATTGTAGAATGTTTGTAGCACCACGGCATCTGGTGGGCCCCTGTGAGCTACAGGAAGCTGATCCAGCAGGGCTCTTCTTATGTTCAGTGGGGCTCACTCCCAGGAAAGTGTATATAGGAGTGGAACCTCCTATTCTTGTCTATTTAGAAATAAGTCCCATTATAGTCAATGAGGCTTAATCCCAGGTGGATACGTTTGCAGCCTCAGACTGATTTGGTGGCCTTGACTAACAGCCTGAACTGCTCTTAGCAAAGCAACAGAGCAGGGCACATTTTCAAAAAAAGATGTTCATAGAACCTCATCCCCTGTTCTCCAATATCAAGTCAAACAAGTTCTGAAAAGAACTTTGGGTCCAGTTTGTGAGGTGTCAACCAACTTAGACTTTCAGAATGCCCTCAGGAAGGAGTCCTGCGGCTCCTGAAAGAAAAACACATCCATTCTGAGGTAAATGTTCTTTGGGTGGATGCAGTTTGTCACACAGGAGTGAAAACGGAGGGGCCTGCCAAAATTCTCACTTCTCCACAACTACGGCCAGCAGCCCCGAACACCATGGGTCCTAGTCACACTATGGCCTCTCTAAGAGAACAATACATAAGAAAGGATGCAGCTGAGAAGCACTCCGTACCTTTGTCATATATTGTCTTAACTGTGCAGGCCCCACTGGCACTGTTGACGCTGCAGTGTGCTCCTACTGGTTCGCATTGCCCTCTTTCCCGCAGGAGTTGGCACACGTGGCAGTGAAACGTGGCTTGTACTGCAGAAGACACACATTTGTTAACTATTCCCTGCCAAGACAGCCATTAATAAGATAATAAACATACCAAAATGTTCAGTGTATCATCGTTCAATTGAGATTGGGATCCCATGTTTTGGAACACAAGATGTCCTGAACGTTCGGTCGGGAGTCCTTGAAAAAAGAAATGCCTCAGTTTGCTTCTCTGAAAGCAGAATTAGACCAGCCATTTTCAGCCACTGGGCCGCAGCGCATTGGCGTGCCGCAGAAGGTCCACAGGCTTGCCACAGGAATTTGGGAGAAGGTCACTTATTAGTAGGGCCAATGAGGATGTAAGCAGTATGGAGTGCCTTATCAATTGTCAAAAAACTGATGATGTGCCTTGACAATTTTAGTGCCTTCTCAGCTGCGGCATCGGGAGGGTGCCATGGGGAGACATGAGCGCAGTGGGTGCTGGCTGGGGCGGGGGGGCAACAGTGCAGAAAAACCTGTGCGCTTTTCAGGTCTCCCACCATCCCTTGTGCTTGGATCTCTCCTAAGTGGAGTGATTCCGGGTGGAGGGAGATATGGCTGGGCAAAGCAGAGGGAGGGCTGGCAGCACAGGGGAGAGCGGTGATGTCGCCCCACCCTGATGCACTGCAAGCCGAGTACGGCTCTTCTTCATAGGGAGGAAACCAACCCAGCGCTGGATTGGCAAAGCTGGCCGGCGAGCGCCAAATCCAATGCTGGGTTATGAATGCTGGAGTCTCCCTGCGGCAATGGCACGTTCACTCCATCCTCCCAAATGCGTTCCTAGGAACTGTGCCTGCTAAATGCACCTGTCCGAACAAGCTTAGGATTCCCGCCCAAAACCTCCCGCCAACAACGTCCCTACCTGCACCAATTCCATCTGGACATGGAGCCCCCCTTGTGCCGCTGGCTTCAATCATGTTGCACTGCCCGTGTGCCATGAGATGAAAAAGCTTGAACATTTTTGATCTAGACAAAGGCAGGTGGCTTTCAAGGGCTCACATTTTTTTGAGTAACTGAGAGGGCTACTCAAAATCTTCAGGGTAAAACATTGACCAGCCACTGGTATCAAACTCCCTTGACACCCCCTTCGCTTATGGGCAGTGATGGTGCTCAGGGATGAAAATGTACCCAACATCACTCAGCAACATCACCCAACATAACCCAGCACCCAGGCCATGATGATTAGTGCAACCTCCTTACTTTAGAGGTAGGCTACCTCGGAGTCCCGGATGCAGGGGAATGGCAATGGGATGCACATATCTTGTTGTCTTGTGTATTACCTGAGGCATTTGGTGGGTTGCTGTGAGATATAGGGAGGTGGACAAGATGGGCCTTTGGCCTGATCTAGTGGGGCTCTTCTTATGTTCATCAGGAGGTGGTAATTAATTAAAGCTTACAATTTTCCAAATGAAGAAACGTGTTCTGAGAAAAATAACATGAATGGCAGGTCCAGGGTCTGCCAACTGTGTGTGTGTGTGTGTGTGTGTGTGTGTGTGTGTGTGTGTGTGTGTTCTGATATTTTACTCCAATACCAAGGAGATATTGGAAGAGAGTGTAGCAGTGGGGGTGAAAGTATTATGCAAGGGGGGTTAGAGACAGTTTCCTATTCGTACGTTTTCATAATTATTTTAGACATTTTGGGTTCTCTGACCTTGATCCCTGCACTGCATCTTCTCCTTCCCAACCGATGCTGAAATGCAGGAGGGCCTCCGCACTCACAGGTCTGGAATCTGCTGATTCAGTTAACCAGGAGTCCTCCCACATGTCTCCTGTGTGCCCATTAACGTTACACAGAGTCTAAGTGGGGCAAAAATGTTCTTCCTTTTGCAATAAGTATTTGAGTTTATAGCGTTGGATAGACAGGCTATGGACAGCCTGAATGTTTGAAGAGACTAGACCAAATGTGAACAGGAACAAGTTAACAGGATGTTAACTGATTCCTGTTCATATGTCATCTACTCTGAGCTCCTAGCATAGCTCTCATGATGGAGACAGGGTTTCTCCATATCCACCATTTCTGTATCTGCAGGGGAAGCCCCTGGAACAGACCCCCCCCACAGATGCAGGGGCCCACCTGAACTTCCAGGACTATATTTTGGGAGTTGTTCTCATTTTCAGAAGCAAAAGTAATACTGCTCTTGTCAGTAGGTGGGACTTACCTTCTGTGATGACGACAAGGAAAACACAGGCCACAAGCAACCAAGTCTGCATCATTCGGAGTCTCACTGAATGACCTTTCGGCATGGAGAGCAAATAAGACTCTCACAAGTGGACCACCGAGGTTTCAGTTGATAGCCAGACAGGTTGTCACTTCAGTAGGCTCTGGCAGGGCTTCCAAGCAGACACTGAACCTGCCCAAAGCAAAAAGTGAATCAAGCGAGGCTACAGCAGTTATATGAGTCCAGATGGGATGTTATTCGCTCCTCAGGCCACCTGATCTGGTTTGGAAAGCTGCAGTAACACTTCAGCTAGCTGCTCCACAACAGCAGGGATGTGGCTAAAGACTGCGTTTTGCTTGCAATCTTTCTTGGTTAACAAAGATGTATTGTGCTTAAGGTCCACTGAAGAGACCACCGAATTTTATGGTTCCAAGTCCCTGTAGGAGCAGCGGAGCCACACTACTATTGCGGCATCCATTTGGGGCACCTCAGAAGAAGGGAATTTCGTCCCCTTTCCCAAGTAAGGATGCCTGACAATACGCCTCTTCAAGTCTGCACTGGCTATATTTCTGGTGCAGATTTGAGGGCCACCATGTCATCCACCCACATTGTTCTGCCCCTTCCCCACCCAGTTCTGCCCTCCCCACGCTCTCCCTCCCAAGAATGCTCACCGCCAATGGGGGTAACACTGACTTTCACTCTGCACTCTTTCTGCCAATGCTAGAAATGTCTTAAAGCATTTTTATGACATAATTCCCCAATAATTTGACCAAGTGTGAAGTACTCCAGGAGGATGCCAACCTGGTTAATGAGCAGAAATCAGCAAAATTCCAGAATGCAAGAAGACTTCCATACAAGACATGAAATTTCCTCAAATGAGAATGAGAAGCAGCACCATGAAATGGGGTAGTCCAATCCTGAACTGCCCGTAGGAGCAGCGGTACCAAAGTGGCGGCCATCACTTTATGTGTATGACATATAGATGGTAGATAATGCCAGTTCAATTAGCCACAATATGTAAAAATGTGTTGAAAAAATGCTGGAAGTGTAAGAAGAAACAAGAAGATACTTTCTACCATATGTGGTGGACTTGTACTAAAGCAAAAAGATACTCGACTCAGATACACCAACAGATGCAGTTGATTTTTAAGGTAAATTTTGAAATGAAGCTTAAGCTTTCTTGCTAGGCTTACTTGCAAGAATAAAAAGTATAGATGATCAGGTACCAAAATACTTCGAAAGTGAATTTTTATGTATGACAATTGCAGGAAGGCTACTGTATGCACAACACTGGAAAGTCCCAGGGATACCTTCCATTGAAGATTGCTGGATAAAAATACTGGATTTAATGGAAATGGATAAACTTATGACATTACTTAAAGAGAAGTCAGTAGAGTTGTTTATGAACAATTGGGAGCCACTCATTGACTCTTTGGGACTAGTGCAAGGAACTATGGACACGATGAATAGGAGGTTGATTTAGACTCAATGCACTTTGCTGGGGATTAAAATAAATGATAAGGAGATTTTAAAAAATAAGAAGTATTAAAGAAAAGAATAGGAGGCTGGCTAAGGGATACAAATTTTCATTTGACCTCATTGTGCTCAGGCTCACAGGCTTGAGGTGCCCAAGGCAAATCCCACCCTGCTAAAGGGGCATTGTCCCCAAGAAGGCCCATGGGGAGTTCTGCCTCATCCATCATCTTTCCTTCCCATGAAGGGAATCAGTGAACGATGCGATACCTGATCATTTATGTTCAGTTCATTATATCTCCATGGACTAGACTGTCCGGTGGTGAGAAATTGTGGGACTGGTGCCCTTATGGCCATTTGTGATACTGAGACCGCATTTTGCCTGCTCCCCATCCACTCAGACGAGTTCTGCCTGCTGGGCTTCTTCTTTGAGGGGCAATTCTATACAGATACGTTGCTCCCAATGGGATGTCCAGTTTCCTGTTCAGTTTTGGAATGGTATAGCTTGATGCTGCAATGCGCCATCAGGGAAAGACCTGGGCTGGTGTCCACCGCCCATTATCTGGATGACTTTTTGAGGGATAATAGTACTGTACTAGATAAATAGTGAGGCTTCATAGAATGCTTTCCCGCCATGAGCATAGAGAAACAGTCCTTAGCCTTCTCCAGTGTCCCCATCCAGTTTAGGAAGGGCTGGGTCACCATGAGTGGTGCTTGTTGTTGTTGTTCAGTCGCTCAGTCGTGTCCGACTCTTCGCGACCCCATGGACCACAGCACGCCAGGCCTCCCTGTCCTCCACTAGCCTCCGGAGTTCGCCCAACTTCATATTCATTGCTTCGGTGACACTATCCAACCATCTCATCCTCTGTCGCCCCCTTCTCCTTTTGCCTTCAATCTTTCCCAGCATGAGGGTCTTTTCTAAAGAGTCCTCTCTTCTCATCAGGTGGCCAAAGTATTGGAGCTTCAGCTTCAGCATTTGTCCTTCCAGGGAGCAATCAGGCTTGACTTCCTGGAGAATTGACCGATTGGATCTCTTTGCAGTCCAGGGGACTCTCAAGAGTCTTCTCCAACACCATAATTCAAAAGCATCGATTCTTCGACGCTCTGCCTTTCTTATGGTCCAGCTCTCACAGCCATACATGGCTACTGGGAAAACCATCGCTTTGACTATGCGAACCTTTGTTGGCAGGGTGATGTCTCGGCTTTTGATTAAGCTATCTAGGTTCACCATAGCTTTCTTCCCAAGAAGTAAACGTCTTTTAATTTCATGGCTGCAGTCACCATCTGTGGTGATCTTGGAGCCCAGGAAAATAAAGTCTGTCACTGCTTCCATTTCTTCCCCTTCTATTTGCCAGGAAGTGATGGGAATGGTTGCCATGATCTTAGTCTTTTTAATGTTGAGCTTCAAACCAATTTTGGCACTTTCCTCTTTCACCCTCATCAAAAGGTTCTTTAGGTCTTCCTCACTTTCTGCCAGTAGAGTGGTATCGTCTGCATATCGGAGGTTGTTGATGTTTCTCCCAGCAATCTTGATTCCAGCTTGTGAGTCATCCAGCCCTGCCTTCCTCATGATGTACTCTGCGTATAAGTTAAATAAGCAGGGTGACAATATACAGCCTTGTCGTACTCCTTTCCCAGTTTTAAACCAGTCGGTTGTTCCATGTCCAGTTCTAACTGTTGCTTCCTGACCCGCATAAAGGTTTCTCAGAAGGCAGATCAGGTGGTCTGGAACTCCCATCTCTTCAAGAACTTGCCACAGTTTGTTGTGATCCACACAATCAAAGGCTTTAGCATAATCAATGAAGCAGAGGTAGATGTTTTTCTGGAACTCTCTTGCTTTCTCCATGATCCAGCGAAGGTTGGCAATTTGATCTCTAGTTCCTCTGCCTCTTCGGAAACCAGCTTGTACATCTGGTAGTTCTCGATTCACATACTGCTGAAGCCTAGCTTGTAGGATTTTGAGCATGACCTTGCTAGCATGTGAAATGAGTGCAATGGTGCGGTAGTTTGAACAATCTTTGGCATTGCCCTTCTTTGGGATTGGAATGTAAACTGATCTTTTCCAGTCTTGTGGCCACTGCTGGGTTTTCCAAATTTGCTGGCATATGGAGTGCAGCACTTTGACAGCATCATCTTTTAAGATTTTCAGTAATTCCGCTGGAATGCTGTCACCTCCACTAGCTTTGTTGTTAGTGAGGCTTTCTAAAGCCCACTTGACTTCACACTCCAGAATGTCAGGTTCAAGCTCAGTGACCGCACCATTGTGGTTATCAGGAACATTGAGATCGGCCTTATAGAGTTCCTCTGTGTATTCTTGCCACCTCTTCTTAATCTCATCTGCTTCTGTTAGGTCCTTGCCGTTTTTGTCCTTTATTGTGCCTACCTTAGCATGAAATTGTCCTTTGACATCTCCAATTTTCTTGAAAAGATCTCTAGTCTTTCCCATTCTATTGTTTTCCTCTATTTCTTTGCATTGCTCATTGAGGAAGGCCTTCCTATCTCTCCTTGCTGTTCTCTGGAAATCTGCATTCAGTTGGGTATATCTTTCCCTTTCTCCCTTGCTTTTGGCTTCCCTTCTTTCCTCAGCTATTTTTAAAGCCTCTTCAGATAGCCACTTTGCCTTCTTGCATTTCTTTCTCTTTGGGATGGTTTTAGTTGCTGCTTCCTGTACAATGTTACAGACCTCCGTCCAAAGTTCTTCAGGCACTCTGTCTACCAAATCTAAGCCCCTAAATCTATTTGTCACCTCCACTGTATATTCGTAGGGGATCTGATTTAGGTCATACGTGGAGGGCCTAGCGGTTTTCCCTACTTTTTTCAGTTTAAGCCTGAATTTGGCAAGAAGAAGCTGATGATCTGAGCCACAGTCAGCTCCAGGTCTTGTTTTTACTGCCTGTATGGAACTTCTCCATCTTTGGCTGCAAAGAATGTAATCAATCTGATTTCGATGTAGACCGTCTGGTGAAGTCCATGTGTACAGTCGCCGTTTGTGTTGCTGGAAAAGCGTGTTTGCTATGACTAATGTGTTCTCCTGACAAAACTCTATCAGTCTTTGTCCTGCTTCATTTTGTACTCCAAGACCAAACTTGCCTGTTATTCCTCTTACCTCTTGACTGCCTACTTTAGCATTCCAATCCCCTATGATGAGAAGGACATC
>JAJKFI010011725.1:0-15893 GCA_029204185.1 Lerista edwardsae
GATCTGATTTCAGGTGGGTCGCAGAAAGCTGGGAGCAGCCACCTTGGAAACTGCAGACCGTCCTCTTGTTACATTCCTTTTGTAAGTGTTAACGGTTGGAATTTTCAAGTGAGGGTTTTCAGAATTTTGTTTTTAGTTCAGTTTCTATTACATAATATTTTGTCCTATTCTTGCTTTCTGTCAGGGATGTTTCATAGCTGTAGAATTGCTGCAGTCCAAGAATGCCAATTTGCATTTCAGGAGTACCATTTTATTAGGTTCCAATGACAGCACTTCCTGCTTGATGATGTCATTTCCTGCCACAACATCACTTCCAGGCAGTAGCGCCAAGTTTGTGGTGACACGGGGGCCAGCAGCCTTCCCAATAATTTGAAGGTGTGTCCGTGGCCACACCAATATCTGCCCCCCGCACTCCCCTGAAAAGAGTTGATCGCGATGCAAGGTGACCACTGCGCATGCTCGAAGTAGAAGTAGTGAGAGCCAATGGGATGCGGTTGCATCCCAATGGTTCCTCCCCTTCGGCATGCTGATTGGCCAGAGGCTGGCTGCCCAGAGACTGAGTAGTCCTGCCCAGAGCTCCCTGCCTCATTCGGAGCACGTTTGTCAGAGGAGAAGGGTGGGAGTGGGAGGAGGGGAGATTCTTGCCTGCCATCCAGTGCCTGCCTGCACTGCAAGCCCAAAATATTCAGGCAGAGGCCGCAATATTGCGTGTGCTCTGCTGCCTGCCAGAGACGGGTCAGGGCCTTTTTCACTTTTCAATTTGATTCAAAAGAGTTGTATCTTTGGGGGTGCTGGTGTTGTGCTTCTTCAGATTATCTGTTTTTTGTTGGTTGGTGGGGGGCTTGCCGTTATAGTTCAATTTTGTTTAGGGCACTGGTGGTGAAGTTAACCCAACCTGCCTGCCCCAAGGGGCAGCTTTTATTTCTGGGAGGGTGTTTTGTGCCTCTCTCCAGCCCAGAACTGACTCCCACTTTGCTCCACTCAAGCTCTGTGTGTTGTGGGGTGAAAACAACCCGAGGGGCAGCCTTGGTCACAGTACAAGCAGGCGGCCAAGTTTCAAGCAGCTTATATTTCTCTGGGTGGGTCTTTTGTGCCTCTCTCCAGTCCAGAACTGACTCCCACTTCGCTCCCCTCAAGCTCTGTGTTGGGCCCTGCAGGTGGCTGAATACAACCCCGGCTGCCTGCCGGTTCTCAAAGTACAGCACAGCAGCATCAAGGCCGGGGCAGGGATGGACTGTTTTATTGAGAGGAGAACCGGAGCGCCTGCTGACAGCGGAGAAACCCCATCATCCAGCTCTTCCTTGCCACCCACTTCCCCCTTGCCATCCACCTCACCCAGAGAAAGCCAAGCTCCAGACTGCATAGAAGACACAGAAGACAGGTTCTGCCTCCTCCACCGGAACCACAGACGAGGGGTGAGCCAGTCCAGCAGTCAGGCACAGAATGCGGCGTGCGGGTCAGAACCTTCCGACCGCATTGGGTGAAGACGTATCGCTGGCTGCAGTACGATGATTCAAAGACAGCTGCCTTCTGTAGCATTTGCAAGTTGGCATTTCAGCACAACTGTGTGTGACATTCTCCAGTAAACTGAATATGAGCTTCATTGAAGGAGGGTTCCGTGGCTGGAAGAACGGTCTGGAAAGGTTCCGGAAGCCTGAGAGGTCTGAATGCCACTGTGAATCGGTGTTCAAAACCCGAGCCCTCAAATCTGGCCTGACCGTCTCGAGTCAGCCGTCCAGCGCCAACCACCAAGCCGGACTGGAGAACAGGGAAGCTCTGCTGAAGATAATGATGTCTCTGAGACATCTAGCCAGCCAGGGACTAGCAATTTGCGGCCCTGTGGATGCGTCCAGCAACTTCTCCACACTTCTGCAGTTGAGATGTGACGATTCCCCCCTCTTACAGAGATGGATGCAGCGCAACTCCTACAAGTGGTGCTCCCATGAGATCTGCAATGAGATGTTGGTGATAATGAGCCACCACGTCCCCCGTTCTTTGGTGTCTCGTATCTCGTTTGGTGTCTCCAAACATTACGTGGTGATGGTGGATGAGACATCCAGGAGCAGGTCTTCTGGATTGGCACGCCGGATCTGGAAGTTGAGGAATTGTTCCTGGGGTTCCATGTGACTTCCGATACCCGGGCAGAGACCATCTATCGTATCATCTTGGATGTCCTCAGCAGATTCAACTTACCAGTCTCCAACTGCAGAGGCCAATGCTTTGACCTGAACATGGCAGGGTCAATAAATGGCATGCAGGCCAGAATGAGGAACCCCGAGCTTTGTTTGTGCATTGCATGGCTCACAGCTTGAGCCTAACTGTCCAAGCTCATCAAAATCCTAGTGGGACTCCGAGCTCGACTGGATGACGCGACTTACAGGGAAGTGTGCCCCTTCAAGTCCCCAAAAGAGTTATACTGGCAAGTGTTCCATGAGGTTGTGGACACAACTGTGCAGTGTATCAGGACATGATTCCAATCTGAGGCGTTTGACCTCATGGCCAAGGCAGAGAAATTTCTCACTGGGGCTGAGCCTGGGTTTCATGAGTTCAGGGAACATTTCGGAAACGATGCGGATGAGAAGCAGCTACTGCTGCACAGAGACATGTTGCTAAATGCTTTAGGACGCGGGGATGAGACCGCGGTCAGTGTGGCTTCTGTGGCCATGTTTCTCAAGCAGGACCCGGGGGGGATCAGGGCCCTGCTCCCAGAGTTGGTGACCTTCCTGCGACAACGGCTGACAGTCCCCATCTCGACCTCCACCGCTGAAAGATCGTTCTCCTGCTTTCAAAGGCTCAAAAGCTACCTCAGATAACCCTCACCCAGCAGCGCCTGAACCATCTGGCCATACTGGATGTGCAGGTGGAGCTGGCCAAGGCGGCTGACCTCGATGTGATTGCGGACGAGTTCATTTCGCGGAATGACATGCGGAGGGCTACGTTCGCTACAAGTCCCCTCACCTGAATCTCTGTTCTTCATACCTGGCCAGTAGCCAGGGTTTATTTTGGGGGGAGCCAGGGGCGGGACATGGGTGGGCTTCGGATTCGGCCGTAAGGCTGAGTCGTAGGCCCGTTCGAGAGGCTGTGCAGCCCCAATTCGGGCCGCATTGTGTTCTCGGATCTGTGCCCACTCTTTAGCGGGTGCAGATCCGACGAGCGCATAGGGGAGGCTGGAGCAACGCATGCTTCCTTGCTGCGGGAGGCTCCAGACTCTCCCAACCCAGCGTCGGATATGGCGCTGGCTGGCCGACCTTTCCATTCCGGGGCTGGGTTGGATTGCTCCCTAAATCTCTGTGTACTTGTCTAAGATACTTTAGTACAGTGGTTCTCAAACATTTAAGCACCGGGACCCACGTTTTAGAATGACAATCTGTCAGGACCCACTGGAAGTGATGTCATTAACCTGAAAGTGATGTCATGGCCGGAAGTGAGATCATCAAGCAGGAACATTTTGAACATTTCCCATAGAACAAAATCAAATCTAATTGAGTAACTAAATTAAGTTTACAATAAATTAATTTTTTTAAAAAAATACAGAAGAACCCTGCTTTCTCATGGAGTTCTGATGCCCCTTTATAAAGTAACCTCCTTCTTCCTACCCCTGCCCCCATCACCATAAATGGATAACCAGAAACCTTCCCCTTTGCTTCAGGACCAATTCTGCAGCTGTCTGAGAGTTCTGAGGAGGGAGCAAGGGAGAATTCTAGCAACTAAAACAGGAACTGAAAAAGAAAGCCAAGACTTCCTTGCAAGAACTACTAAAAGTACTTGAAACTGAACAGCTTGAAGAACCCATTCTGTAAAAGTGTAATAGAGTTAAAATAGTCCCATGTCACCTGTAAAATAAAATAGTCTCCTGTCTCCACAGATCAGAGGCGTATCTAGGGGATTGCGGGGGAGGGCAAGAGCAATGGGTGCCATTTTCCAGGGGCTCTGTTTGCATGGCACCCCCCAACATGCCCTCCACAGAAGGTGCTACTCTACCTGACAGGGGTGGTGATAGGCAGCTCCTCCTTGCAAGAGGCTCCACATGGAGAGCCATGGCCGCCTGTCCACAGTTACAGGGGAGGTGCTAAACGCAGAGCTGCAGCTTCTTAAGGTGGACTGCTTAAGGTGGACCAGAGCTGCATCGGAGGCGATGCAACCCCCCACCCATGGCTGAGAAGCCCATTCAGGGGTTGGCCTGGCATGGTGGGCGGACCCTGATGCCTCTGGGATTCTGCACATATTCATTTGTATTCCACCCAATGGAATTTCATGGCTGAATGAGGATTTGATTGTAGAAAGGGGGTTTAAGTTACACTTGGGGGGATGCTGATCTTCCATTCTGTGGCTGGCTCTGATGAAAATGGGGATGTGCATTGTTTTAAGTGAATGTTTGTTCCCTTAGAGCTGCATGCCTTTACCCTTGACCTTCCTCATTTCAAGTCCTGGTTCACAGGAAATGCTGATGTCTGAAACCTATAGTCCTGAAACAGAGTTTTTGCCTCTTCTGTGAAGTCTTCTGCATGTCACTGCCTTAGAGAAACCGTAATGTGCATTTTGAACAATAAAGTGTTTTTGGTATGACTTGGTTGCCAGTTGTACTCTACTAGGTGACACTGAAACACCCCTTGTCGTTCAATGGCATAGGTGGTGCAATGAGAGTCTGCACGAGGTACCATAATCATTGCAGTGTAAGGTGGTGGATGAGAAATTGAAATGAGTCTGTGCGAGGACGTGTGCTTTATTCACAGAGCTATTTTACTGTACCTCACCAAGGTTCAAAAGTCCTATAATGTACATGGTCCAGAAGGTGTGTTCCAGGTGTTTTGACAGGGGCGCAATTTCATTGCTTGCCACGGGCGCCATTTTCCCTAGATATGCCCCTGCCACAAATGTTCATGGAAGATCATTCTAAAGATGGAATCTTGTCTTTTTTCTCCTACCCACAGCTGATGGGCCCAATCCTATGTTGCCTGTGTGCTTGGGTAAGGGCGCAAGGTGGACACTGTGTCTCCTTGCCACTGCGCTGGCTCTTTTGCCAGCATGGAGGCGAGAGCCTCTGTGTTGGGCCGATTGAGAGTTGCAACTGGTGCCACCCCTGTCCCACCTCTCCTCCTGCCCAGGAATGCCCTCCCTGCCCGCTCGGAATCCCTGCAACACCAGCTATGGTTACACTTACTTCTAGCCGGCTTGTGTTGCCTTTCCCGGGAAGTGGTGGGCTGGAGCTGACCTGGCGCTTGCAGTAAGGCCTTCCCAAGGCCTTCTCGCTGGCAGTGAAGGTGCTTTATGGTGCCTTCAGGACAGCAATGCTAGTTGTATGCTCATAAATCCTGCACTAACGCCCACAGGATCATGCCCCTAATCTTTGCAAAAAGTCAGATATGCCCTTCCTTGCAGGGCTGACCCTCTAATGCGTCCCAGCAAGTCCTTAGCCTCATATGAACAGCCTAATCCTATCTTGGGCAGCCGGAATGGCTCAAAGACACTTACGCTGTGTCCCTGCAGGGACCAAGGCAAATAAACTCTACTTGCCTCCTTGGCCACTGCCTGGTCCCCTATTGGACTCCTCAGTCTTGAGGAGACTTCTGGGGGTGTGTCTGGGGTGGAAAAGGCTTCTGGATTTGTATATATGGCAGCGCTGCTGAGATCCACCCCAAATTTGCCCCTATTCCAGCCTGATCCCAGCTTTGTTCCACCCCTAGCACCAGCAGGACTCCTTCATTGGCCTCTGTCAACAGTGTGTGGCCTTTGGGGTTCTGTTGCAGTGGTGTGCTGCATGGATAGGATTGGGCCATAGGAGGACCAACTCACTTGCCTGGTGAGTGGTGACGGTGTTGTGATGAAGGAGACCCTGGCAGATCCACTTTGCTCCAGCTCCTCCTGTATCCAGAGACGTCATCCGGGCACGCCAGGAATCGGAACGCCTGGATGATTGACAGCCCTCTGCCCCTATGGTGGGCAGCCACGCCCAGTGACGTCATCCGAGCGCGCCAAGTACCGGAACGCTCGGATGATTGACAGCCCTCCACCCCTATGGCGGAGGGCTGCCACACACCCCCAAGCCTCACTGTGCCGGAATTGCTCCATTTTAGAGCGATTCCAGATGCAAGGGAGGGCGGGTGGGCCCAGCAGCAGCTCGCCCGTCCTCCGAGGCAGCGGAGCGGCCCGGGACCTCCGCGGAGGAAGTGGAACGGAGTTCCGGGCCGTTCCGCCTGAATGACACCACTGGCCACGCCTCCCTGCACCTCACAGCATCCGAATCGCTCCATTTCAGAGTGATTCAGGACGCGAGGGAGGGAGGGCGGGCTCAGGAGCAGCTCGCCCGTCCTCAGGAGAGGCGGCGCGGCCCGGGCCTGTCCCCAGAACTGGCGGAACGGCGTACTGGGCTGTTCCGCCTGGATGACACCACTGCCTGTATCCCTTCCTGCCAGGTTTTTAACTAGGGATTTCCCACAACCTACTTGCAAAGGCTGACAATATTCCTGATTATCTCTCTCCTTTTCTCCCCTTTCCATCTACTTGTTGAGCTGGAGAAGGCAATTGAGATCAGAAGAGAGGAGCACATGGCCAGACTCGTGGAGGGACTTTCCTCACTTGAAGGTCTCATCCAGCAGATGGAGGAGAAACGCCAGCAGCCAGCAAGGGAATTCCTGCAGGTGAGAGAGTGGCAGAAATAGCCCAGGTTCCTCACCCGGAGAAGGAAACAAAATGTACTGTGCTTGGCCTACACAACAGTGAAAGGACTCGGGGCACAATCCTAACCAGGAGTTAGGCCAGCACAGTTGGACCAGCAAAGTTTGGCTGGCACAGGAGGCACTGTAAAGCGCATTTGGAATCAGGGAGGATGGTGCATGTTGGTGTGCTGGCCTCTCTGACTCTGAGAGTGTTCCTTATGCTGGCCAAACTTTGCTGGCCTAACTGTGCCGGCCTAATTCCAGGTTAGGATTGTATTCTCAGTGTATGAAACCTCTAATGCATAGAAGCATCCAAGAAAAACAAGAAAGCACATTTGACTTCACTGTGGTCTGGAGGTTCCAAAGATCATTCAATCTGTTCTAATGGCTCCTTCCTGACCACTGAGTTCCCTCCTCACTCTGCTCAATTTGGTCCTGCTGGCCTCAAGCCGCACTGGGGTGCTTCTGTGGTGGTTGAATGCAGCCTCCTGGTCATAAGAACATAAGAGGAGCCCTGCTGGATCAGGCCAAAGGCCCATCTAGTTCAGCTTCCTGTATCTCACAGCGGCCCACCAGGTGCCCCAGGGAGGCATGAGACAACAAGACGCTTGCATCCTGTTGCCACTCCCTTGTACCCGGAACTCTGAAGTAGCCTACCACTAATGTAAGGAGGTTGCACAATCCATCATTGCCTACAGCCCACGATAGACTTTTCTTCCAGAAATCCGTCCAATCCCCTCTTAAAGGCATCCAGACCAGATGCCATCACCATCTCCTGTGGCAAAGAGTTCCACAGATTAACTACCCGCTGGGTAGAAAAGTACTTCCTTTTATCTGTTTTAAGTCTCCCAACTCTCAGTTTTAGCGGATGCCCCCTGGTTCTGGTGTTTGGGGAGAGGGAAAAGGACATCCCTCTATCGACTATCCCTTCTGTGCATAATTTTGTATGTCTTTTGTAATTTTGTATGTCCACCTTTGGTGGAGGTGCAGGGAAAGAGAGACCCAGTTTATGACTCTTTCCTCTGCCCCCATCCTGGGATCTCCATCAACAGAGGAGGGGAGAAGACTCTGTTTACATTTCTCTTGTTGTTGAAACCAAGTGAATGAATGAATGAATGAATGAATGAATGAATGAAGGTAGGAAGGTACATTAGCTAGGTAGGTACCAAAACCTTTTCCTGGAATGTGGAGATGGCATTGCTGCCCTTTCATATCCCTCTCCCTTGCTCAGCTGATGATATACTGGATGCAGGGGAGTGGAAATGAGATGCATGTATCTAGTTGTCTTGTGTGTTCCCTGAGGCATCTGGTGGACCATTGTGACATACAGGAAGCTGGACTAGATGGGCCTTGGCCTGATCCAGTGGGGTTGTTCCTATGTTTCTATGAGTGCATGTCTGAAAAGGTTCTGGTGGTTGTCAAAGAGAAATGCTGTGGAGAATCTTGACTGGCTGCCAGTGTGTTTACCGGATGCAGGGGTGTGGCAATGAGATGCAGGTATCTTGTTGTCCTGTGTGCTCCCTGAGGCATCTGGTGGGCCACAGTGAGACACCGAAGCTGGACTAGATGGGCCTTTGGCCTGATCCAGCATGGCAATTCTTATGTTATGTCCCGAGATCACAGGATTGCTGCACCTTCCACCTCTCTTTTCACAAAAGCAGCAGCTTCCATCTCAAGCGCTTTACTGCTTCAGGCAGTTCGCAGCTCAGATTCCCTTTATGGGAACTGCAGCATTTCAGTCTCTGGAAGCACCTCCCCCTCATTGGTTCTTCAAGAGTTAATACAGTGTCAAGAGAGGAAGGAAATGTAGGGAGGTTTGATTTACAAGAAACACCACAGGGGGGTGGGGCTTCCACTCTCAACTATCTACTTGGACAAAGCAGGAAGTCAGTCTCAGCCACTCTCCCAGCACAACAAGGAGGCTCCAGAACAGTTTTCTGGCTGAGTCTGCCTACTAAGAGGTAAAAAAATGTTCCTTTATTGGGGTCCACATCCTGCTCATAGTTGCTCCTCGGTCGGAGGGAAGGAATAGAGGGGGGGTGTCTGTGATATCTGTGCGGACTGCAGGGTGACTTGCCTGCCTCGTGCGAAGCTTGTGGACACCACGTCTCATCTAGATAGGCTGGTAGAGAGTGCTGGGGAGGAGGTAGAGGTTGTGGTGCAAGTTGGCACCATCGATGTGGGGAAATGTAGCCGGGAGGTCCTGGAAGCCAAATTTAGGCTGCTAGGCAGGAAGCTGAAGGCCAGGACCCCCAAGGTAGCGTTCTCAGAAGTGCTCCCCGTTCCACGCACAGGGCCAGCTAGGCAGGCAGAGCTCAGGGGTCTGGATGAGACAGTGGTGTCGGGAGGAGGGGTTTAGATTCATTAGGCACTGGGGGACGTTCTGGGACAAGCCAGGCCTGTACAAGAGGGACAGGCTTCACTTGAACCAGAATGGAAACAGGCTGCTGGCGCTTAACATTCAAAAGGTGGCAGAGCAGCTTTTAAACTGACCCCTGGTGGAAAGCCGATGGGAGCTGAGTGGCATCTGCTTTAGGACTCTCCATCCCTACGGGAGGAGGAGGAGGGTGAAGGAGCATCACAGAGTGATGGCAGAGGAGGAAGGAGGACTGCAAGCGTGAGGGGAAGTGACAGTCGGTCCAGCAGAAAGGGAGGCGGGGAAAAGGGATCAGATAGGAGTTTCTCCTGAAGGAACCCTCTGTGTAGGTGTGATGATGCAAATGCCCGAAGTCTCCAAGCA
The DNA here is from genome assembly GCA_029204185.1 of Lerista edwardsae. Classification (NCBI taxonomy): domain Eukaryota; kingdom Metazoa; phylum Chordata; class Lepidosauria; order Squamata; family Scincidae; genus Lerista; species Lerista edwardsae. Next base: position 9,397 of record JAJKFI010011725.1, read on the forward strand.
AAGATGGGAGGACTGGAATGTTTGGTGGGTGAGGAAAAAAATTGATATTGTGGGCATACTGGAAACCTGATGGAATGCAGAGAACCAGTGGGATACCGCAATACCAGGCTATAAACTCTGCAGGAGGGACAGGGAAGGGCGTGTTGGCGGAGGGCTGGCATCTATGTCAGAGAAGGGGTAGAATCCAGTAGAGTAGAAATTGAAGGCGGGTCCAACTCCAATGTAGAGTGTTTTTGAACATTGCGTAATGATCTCGGGATTCAGCAGGAAGCGCAGCTAGCAGATTTGCAAGGTCTGCATTGACCACCAGGGCTCTCAGGATTGTACAGTGCAGCCCTTTGGGGACTTCTTCCTCCCGGCCCACTCGTTCAAAGTTCAATGCCGTTGCAGTGCCTTCCTTCTCAAATTTCGGGAACTTGCGTCTGTCCAAGTTGTCCCTGGGTCTGGCGTCTTCTGCGCGTCTCCGCTTCTGCGCGTCTGCAAGTGAAGTGCAGGCTTCACTTGCAGTGTCTGATGCTGCAGGCAGATCATGTCCAGTAGATCCCATGTGGCTGGGTCAGCTGCTGGAGTCGGTCCTTCGGCTGGAGGCTCCACAGCCCTGGCAGGAGCGGCACGTGGGGGAACGGGGGGCCCGACTGTCGAGCCGGCCTTCGGCAAGGAGGCAGCCTCATGAAACGGGTTGAATTCGCTTCTTCCAGGAGTGGCTCTCGCCTCCACTCCGCCCTTTCCTCCCCTCTGGCTTCTCCTCCTCTCCCCATTCGGCTTCTTGCTGAATCCTGGCAGCAGAGCGCAAAGCAGCTGGCCCCGGAGACTGGAGCGCCACTCGGCTGCTCCCCTCTCCTCCTCCTCCTCCCCCCATTCAGCATCCCAGAACGGGTTCAGGTCCAGGAGTTGGCTACGGATCAGGCCACGGCTCCGCTCCAACTGGGTCTGGTCCTTCTCAGCCGTCACACCAGTCACCTGGGGGACAGGCAAGCCTCTGTAGTCCTCCTCCATCTGTGGACTCGGGTCCACGGATGCCAGCGTGTCACTGCCCCCCGAAGCCCCCAGGGTCTCCTCCGCAAAGGACGGTCCAAACCCTGCCTCAAATGCAGCCATCCCACTACCCTGCACTCAGCCCACCGCAAGGCAAGCTGTAGCCCTGACTGGCAAAATAACAAACCACTAAGCCCTGTAGCTCCACCATGCCTTGAACATGGGAACAGAAGCCAGTCACATCCCACAGCAAAGCCACCATTTTACGATACATGGGGGCCCGGCCCTTCCAGACTGCCCCCAGGGGTCGTGGGATGATGTCCCCTCCTGGCCACCAGCACCCTCCAGTGGCCCAGGAGGCATTCCCTTAGCCCAACCGGTAGTGTAGCACAGCGTCAAGACTGGATTCAGCTTACCCCCACTCCCAGCCCATGAGGCACACCATGGAGTAAAATGTAATGATTTATTAAAACTACAAGTGACAGCATAATGAGGCCTTTCAAAGCAGGCCAAAGCAGGCCATAACTACATGATCCCTAAGGCAAAATAAAAAAAGCATCTCCTAGTCTCATTACATCCTAGCTGTCACTCACCCAGCAAAGGAGAGAACTAGGCTTCATGAGGGCAAAATGGTCTCTCCTCACTCAAGCCTCAAAATGGTCTGAGTCTTTCACTCCCCCCACATGCTGTCACCAGCCCCCCTTGTCAGCTAGAAATGACACAGCTCCTTGAGTGTGAGGATGTCCTTGGTAGGTTTCGTTTCCCTGCTGGGCCCCTTCTATTGCACTTTGGTGGTAGCTAGACAAAAGAGCCTCCAGGGAAAACTTTCTCACCGCCTGGATCCCAGAGGGGGATGGGAAAAGAAGGCCTCAAAATGGAACAGAGTTGACCCATTTCCCTGCTGTTCATGACACTGCAGCAGCTGCCATAAGTTGTCGATGCAACTGCCATTGCTGCTGTTGCCTCTCCCGTGCAGTGCTGGAAGCAAAGAGGAAGCCCCTTCTGTATCTGAGCATGTGACCGCTGTGTGTTTTTCGCCTTCTAGCACACTCCCCACTCTCACGATCTTTCTTTCTAGCTCAAAAGTGTCAAATGTTGCGGCCTCCATGCAGAGGTGGATAGGAAGGATGTGCCGCTGGGGTCATGTCTAGCAGGCTGCCGCCCCCACCCAAAAGTAGTTGCGGTGACATCATCATATCACCGCAATTCCTTCAACCCCCCCCTTTTAAAAACCCCAAAAAGCCTGTCGGACATTTGCATTGAAGGAGCAGGGGTGGGGTGAGCGAGCAAGTGGCTGCTCTGCTCGCCTCACCTGACCTCACAAACAAAGCCAGCTGGCTTCAGTTTGCTTTAAAATAAAATGAATCCAGTGGCTTCTCTTGGGTGGGGGGATGTATGCAAGGAGATGGAGCACATGCTCAGTTGCCCGCCCACCCCTTCAAGCTAAGTGAAGCCTATTGGGATATATGTTCCTTTTTACAAGGATATGGTATATATCCTGTGTATTTGAAGAAAGGGGAAAACAGAGTCGATTAAAGCATTGCGGAATTTCCCTGTAAAACAAGCACGTTTCTCTCTCATACACTTCTTGCTGCTAGACTGAAAAGAAGTAATCTGAAGGCACTTGGTAACTTTGTAACAAAAAACATTTTTTACTTTTGTAACATACTCTGACTTAGCTTCTATTAAACTTCAACTGGTTACATTTACAATTACTGTTTCTAGCTATCATATGCTGGCAATATCTATATATGGTTACACGGCATTTTATATATATAGCTACATTCACTTTCCTGACAGGATTTATAGAGCTAGTTTTGATTGCTCCCTTCTCCTACATGTCAGCAGACTGAAAAGACAACAACAACTGTCAACTTCTTCAGTTAAACTGTCAGAACCGACCACACCCATCTGGGCATTCTAAACAAGAAGCTGTTTCTGACCAATCAGATAGAGGTTCTATCTTTTACCGTATATACATGCAATACTGCCCCCTCTGAACAGGAGACGGAGTTGCCTATATATCCAACAAAGCCAGCCAAAGTCAGTCATAGTTGAGGGCAGATGCCAAATATCTGTGCGGAGGGTACAAACATAGCTGAGGGTTGATTGGGAGGGGTCCAAAAAAAAAACCCATGGTAATTTGGGGGCTAAAAATGTACCCTGAAGTGATTTTGATGCCCCTTTCTGTGTTGGTGGCCATTCAGGAAACAAGCCAGAAGCATGCCAGAGGCCCCCCTAGTGAGTTCACTTCCTGCTAGCTGAAGAGCAGGTGCAGCCTTGGCTTCCTCAGACCCAGAAGTGGGGGTGCTCTGGTTTTATGTGAGGGTGGAACCAATGGATCCTGGGAGCGAGGAGGAGGATCCACGTCTTGCTTGAGCAGGGGAGGACTGGAGCCTTGTGCTTCTCCTCTGTGGCAGGCTGGAAGGAGGAAGGAACAGCCTTGAGGTGAGGGGCACCCCAAATCCACCAGGCTCTTGTGCCCCTGTCAGTCGGCCACTCCTGCAAGTCACTTCCGTGAGAAGTATCCAGACTACAGTAGTTTCAGCTGCTTGGCTTCCTTCTTCTATCCCCCTGTGCTCCGCCAAATGAGATGAGCACCTGACGTTAAGTAGTAAACATGACAATCCTGTGCAAGTCTATTCAAAGAAATAAGTCCCATTGAGTTCCACAGAACTTACTCCCAAGAAAGTGTTGCTAAGATTCCAGTCTCAAGGCGCAATCCTAACCTGGAGTTAGGCTGGTACAGTTAGGCCAGCAAAGTTTGGCCAGCACAAGGGCCACAATAAAGTATGTTTGGACCACTCACGTCATCAGAGAGGCCAGCACACCGATGTCTGCCGTAACTTTGCAGAAGTTAGAACTTGACTTAGCCAGGTGAGGGCCTGTCTGAAGAAGGGAGAGAATGTTCCAGAATGTATGAGCTGGGGAGGCAGAGAGAAGGATTTGTGGGTGGGGCAGGTGGGCTGAAGAGTGTGGGGTGCAGAGAGGAGTGGACCCAGGGTGAGGGGCTACACAGCTATCCCTGGATAAAAAAGTTACAGGAGGTTTTACACAGTCCTATGTGCAAATCTGCCTCATGTCCTCAAATTTCATCTTTAGACCATCAGATGTGCAGGTTGTATTCAAGGGAATGGCACGAACAAAGGAGTTTCCTTGTCTGCAATGTCCCTGCAAATAAAGTCAGAACTGATGATGATGACTGTGAATCAACCCCCTCGTAGTCTGCAGCTTTCAAGCCATACAGAAAATCCTGGTTATTGGAAGGTCTTGAATGTCAGAGAAAGCCAGTCAGTGAATTGGCTGGATCTCCTTTGGTGATTAGTCCCAGAAACTGGGCATCACCTTGGAGCATTCACAGATCTTGTGCAATTGAGAGTCTGTCAAATAGTTATTCTCAGACATGTCATGTAGTGGGTACGCGGGGGTACGTGGGTACCCGTTCCCAGGATTAGGGCTGGCCCCGCCCATTTGCCCGCCCACCTGTCGACTCCGTCGGCGCTCTGCTCCGCCCCCTGCAACGTTTGAATTGCCTGCACGTTTGAGTTGCCTGCAGGTTCTCAGAGCCAGGCAGGCAGGCAGGCAGGCAGGCAGTGGAGTGAAGGAGACCTATGGCGGCAGCAGCAGCGTGAGCAGGTAGATTGCCTGGGGCTCCCTCCCGAGGAGGCGCGGTGGTTCCTGGGGGCGGTTCCTGGGTTCTGGCTATGACCTCACTTCCGGTGGGCGGGGCCCGATGCAATTGCCAATCAAAAGTGAGTACCTGTTGCTAAATCATTTAGATGCCATTACTGGTTATTCTCCATGTGGTATTTCTCCCTTTGCTCACCCACACCTATCGGGCTGTCCTTGTACAGGTCTCACAAGCTGCCTGAATCCATCCATCGGCCATGGCCACAGCCTCACCGTCCATGGATGTGAAAGAAGAACTCCAGTGCGCCATCTGCAGGGAGGACCTGACAGACCCCGTGACCCTGGACTGCGGCCACAACTTCTGCAGGGGCTGCATCTCCCGCTACTGTGAGACATGGGAAGATCTGGACTTGGACTTGGAGTGTCCCCTCTGCAAAGCCAGAATCAGGAATGGGAACTTCCGGCCAAACTGGCAACTGGCCAATATAGTAGACAAAATTAAACATCTACCCCTTAATCCAGGACAAGAGGATTTATGTGTGAGACACAAGGAAAAACTCCACCTGTTCTGCAAAGAGGATCAGGAATTGGTGTGTCTGATTTGTGAGCGGTCCCCAGAACATCAGTCCCACCCTGTCCTTCTCTTGGAACAGGCTGCTGAGGAATACAAGGTGAGTGGATACAAACCTCTGAGGCCAATGATGGAAGGAACCTGCAACATGATTCTGAGCAGTGTAGCGCTCAGCCTGGCTGGTGCTCTGTGCCCCCAGCTCTCGTCCCCCCTGTCCATTGACATCCCCTCCTGGCATGCCAGGCTCCACTTCGGAACTGTACGGGGCCAATGGAGGTGGTAGAGCGCAAACTACACACCTCTTTGAGTGACGAGGGGCCTCTTTGCAGCCTGCTGCCTGACCCAGGAGCTCTGCATCCATGAGCCCTTGTCTCCCCCCCCCCCCATGGTAGGACCGCAAGTGATTCAGAAAGAAGCCATTGAGGAGAGGCTGGTGACCTGGAGCTCTTGGCATAGGAAAAGGGTTTGCATCCTCCAGGAGATGAGAACTCACTCATTTGCAGGCACATTTAGGAAGGTGAGCCCCCCATCAGGTATCTTGACCTGGGCCCAATGCTGGCTCCAAGGCAGGGCCTGGTCAAGGACATTCTTCTCCATCTCAGGAAGGGATAAGCATAAACTTCAACTGGATCTAGAAGATCATTCAGGGCACAATCCTAACATGGAGTTAGGCTGGCACAGTTAGGCCACCGTAAATTATGTCTGGACCATTCTCGGAGTCAGGGAGGATGACACCCATCTGTGTGCTGGCCTCTCTGACTCTGAGAGTGGTCCAAACATGCTTTATGGTGGCCCTTGTGCGGGCAAAACTTTGGTGGCCTAACTATGCTGGTTGGGATTGCGAACAAACCTCCATCTCTTTGGACTCATGTAAGTTGTCCAAGTCCAGAGACCTCCCTGGAAGGCAATGCCATACCTGGTGGGGGTCAATCCCAGGTGGCCCCAGTCATGCCACCCCCATCCGCCACCTCCTCCTAGAGGGGTTCTGAGGGCTGGGGAAGCCCCTGTTCCTGGCCCCCACAAGGCCTTCTTGGGCCTCCAGAAGGCCTTCAAGTCTCACTTCCGATTTTCATCCGAAAACCTCCAGGGATGGGAAGCACCCCTGGAGATGGGCCTTCTGGTGCCTCCCCTTCAGGAATGCCACAAGCAGACATAGCAGCTACCTTTTCACTGTGATGGCGAGTTCTTCATGCACCTTTATACAGAAACATCCACCCACACCCTGTCACCAGAGAACGTGTCTTTTTCTTTGCTTCAGGGCCAATTCTGTCGCTGTCTGGAAGGTCTGAGGAGGGAGCGAGAGAGAATTCTGGAAGATAAA
>JAJKFI010011729.1:23136-33569 GCA_029204185.1 Lerista edwardsae
ACCCACACAGGGGAGAAACCATATACATGCTTGGAGTGTGGAAAGAGCTTCAAAGAGAGTGGAAAACGTACTATCCATCAAAGAACCCACACAGGGGAGAAACCATTTAAATGCATCAAATGTGGAAAGAGTTTCACTCAGAGGTCAAATCTCATTGTGCATCAAAGAACCCATACAGGGGAAAAACCATATACATGCTTGGAGTGTGGAAAGAGCTTCAGTGAGAGGTCAAACATGGCTCGACACGAAAGAACCCACACAGGGGAGAAAGAATATAAATGTTTGGAGTGTGGAAAGAGCTTCAGTCGGAGCTCAAGCCTTACTTGGCATCTAAGAACCCACACAGGGGAGAAGCCATATACATGTCTGGAGTGTGGAAAGAACTTCAGTTACAGGTCAAGTCTGTCATTGCATCAAAGAACCCACACAGGGGAGAAACCATTTAAATGCACCAAGTGTGGAAAGAGTTTCACACAGATGTCAAATCTCATAGTGCATCAAAGAGCCCACATGGGGGAGAAAGCATAAAAATTCCTTGAGTGGGAAAGCGCCTCAGTTTGTGCTCATGCTTTACTCCTTATGAATGAATTCACTCTGAAGTGTGGTTATTCTGCCACAGGAGAAGCCTTGAGGCACATCAAGCCCACACACAGTATTGAGACCTCATCCATGCACAAAAGCAGAGTGGGTAAAAGAGAGACACGATTGATGACAACAGTAGAAGTTAGTTAACTAAACAAAGAAGTTTTGAATAGTCAAACAAATCAGGAAAGTGGCTGGCACATACGTTGAGGAGAATCGTTTCAAAATTTCAGGAAGCAGAAAAAAATTTACCCAGAACAGGCTGTACAAAAATGAATTGTAAATTACTACATAAATGTATATTAAGGTCAGAAGGTAGAACTGGCAAGAATGAAAGATCTTCGTAAGCAAAACTTACCAAAGGTGTCTGAAGAACAAAAATAATATTACATGACAGAGCACAGTTAGAGACGTGGCTGAGGTGATTATGGTGAAGGAAATTGGGGTGTGGGAAGCATTTCAGTCAGCAGGCAAGGTTTACAGCACCAGGTCCAGATGGTTTGACAGGAAGGTTTTATCAATTTTTACCACTACAATATGCAATAAATGCTATTTTACAATTTTTCCAAAAAGGAAAAATGTCAGATTTATTGAAAGCGGCAAACGTGACTTTGATCCCCAAAGAAGGGCAAGTAATTGTCCCTCTTCACCCCTGTAAAGTGTCATTTCTAGTGGCTGTTGCTGGTGGTGTCCTGCATTTTTTTTTTTATATGGTGAGCCCTTTTGGGACAGGGAGCCATTTAACTTGATTATTATTATTTGCCTATAAATCATTTGTGAACTTTGTGTTGAAAACGGTATATAAATACCATTGATTGATTGATTTGCACAGTATAAAAATTATAGACCTATCTCTTTGCTGAATAACCTGAAATATGTTTATTTTATTTTTTGGATTCCAATCACCAAACTCAAAATTACAAAACACAAAATTTTTACAAAACATTCAGTTCTAAATATATGATGTCAGCGTGGAGCAGTACCTTTAAATTGCTTATATCCTTTACAATATACCAGTGATTACTTCTACTACAAATTGTGTCTCTCAAACAATCTAAATATATATTTTTCTTCTTTAACCTAACAATTTCAGAGATTATAACCTCTAACCTAACAATTTCATATATGATTTCTCTATTTATTCATCAAGTCCGTACTCTGTGGCTCTTAAAATTCCCTTCTCACGCGGAAAGTCCATGAGTGGTTTCCAGTTCTCCATAAACTTCTTTCCTGACTTCTCTTTAAGTAAAATCGTAAGTTTGTCCATTTCCATTAAGTCCAAAAAATTTTCCACCACTCTTCCATTGAAGGCAATACTTTCCAGTGTTGTGCATACAGTATCCTTGCTGCAGTTGTCATGTACAAAAATAGAGTTTCAAAATTCTTTAGTGCCTGATCTTCAATTATACCCAAAAAAGGCTTCTGTTCCATTTGTAAGCTTACCCTAAAAATACCTTGTATCTCTTGATGAATTTGAGCCCAGTATTTTTTTTTGCTTTTGTACACGTCCACCACATATGGTAGAATGAACCTTCTTTTTCCTTTGCTGAATAATGACGATAAGATATTGACATCCATTTTAGCGGAAAAATGAAGATGGAAAAAGTTTATACATAAAGATTATGATCTGAATATGCTAAAGCACCTAGCTTCTTTTCTTTGCGGTATTGTAAAATGTAATGCGGCCAGAGATTATGTATGGGACAATCTTAACTAGTTTTATTGATTGATTGATTTTTACTGTCATCAAGGTCATCATAGTTTTAGTTTATGTACTGATTGGGCAATGTTGCTTTCCCACTATAGTTTTGCTCAGAATGATAACATTGTGAGTGCCTTACTAGCGTATCCTCAAATTTTCTGGTTGGTGTTCAGTGTTTTTTACATGACAGGCGACTATGTTGTACTGTGTTTTGCTATGCCAATAAAGGTATTCTAAGTCTAAGTCTAAAAAGTCATAAAGATTAATGTGGTTCTCGGCAAAAGAGATAATTGAGTGACAATGTAAGAACAGTACTAGAGATGTTGGGATATTTTGATAAACTTATAAACAACCAATGAGCATTAATACTTTTGGATGCCCTTGCAAACGTGCCCTTGCACAGGGGAGGCTGCCCAGCTGCGCTGGATATGGTGCAGGCCAACAGGTTAGGACTGTGCTGGAGCTCATCACAGGGGTTTGGATCCGGCATAACTGCCAGATCCCTCTCCTCCCCCCTCCCCGGTCCACCTTGCCAACAGGACCGCCCTCCCTGCACCCCATTCCACCCTCCCTCCCGCCTGCACCCCACCCAGAAAAGCCCGCCCTGGCCAAACCTGGCCAGCTTACCTGCCACTGCCCTCGGCGCAGCTGGGCCGATGCTGCTGCTTTGTCGGCCCAACACACCTTGCGCTGAGGTGGACGTGCCTTACGCAATGCAGAATGCGCCCTCAGTTCTATACGATACAGCTGATTTTAAAAACAAACTTGCAGCAAGCAACCCTGCAACCTTTTTGTTGGGTATGTATCGCGATAGCCGGGCCCTGGGGCCCCCCCAGGCCACCACCCAGGGATCGCAGGATGCTGTTCCGTGCCCCCCCCGTCCACTGGCAAACCCCCAGTGGCCCTGGAGGCCTTACTCATGCCCCATCATCCCTCAGTAGTGTAGGCCAGGTCCAAGCCTGGATTCAGCCAGCTTCTATTCCCAGTAGATGAGGCACGCCAGGCTGTAGGATAAAGTATATTTATTAAAGCTAAAGTGTACAGTGCAAAGGCCGAAAGACACAGCCTGACTACTTGAAAGCCTAAGGCAAAATAACAAAAGACCATCTGGCTACATCTTACTACCTATCGCTCACCCATCAGAGCAGTCACAGGTGACTTGGGGTGCAGGATGGTTTTCTTTCTGCCGACTCCAAACCGTTCTCCGCTTTTCACCATCCTAAGCAGTGGTGGGATTCAAATAAATTAACAACCGGTTCTATGACATCATAGCCAGAGCCAAAAAAAATCCAACGCCAGCCGAGGTAAGCAAGTGGGCGGGGCCCGGCCATTTAACAACCGGTTCTATAGAACCTGGGCGAACCCCCTGAATCCCACCACTGATCCTAAGCCCCCTTCCTTCTGGCTACCCGCTCCTGCTTCCTCCCTCTTCCCAACCTGAGGTTCAAAGTAGTTGGTAGTGATAAGATCTGGCCTTGCGGCAAGGCCAGGACTCTGGAATGTGTCTCTCGCTCCCTCGGCCCTTGGGAATCGAAGCAACACATCCAACCCCTGTTGCTCTGTTCCCAGGAGGGGGATGGGAGAAACAGCCAAGCTAGTCCCCTGTCAGGTCTGGGGCCTACCTCGCTTACCGTGACACCCCTAATTATGAAAATTTGGAAAATGTAGTGAGAACACTTTAGGCACAGTACTGGAAAAATACAGAAATGCCTTCGGTTGAAGAACGGAGGATAAAAGTTTTCGACTTTGCAGAAATGGACAAACTTATGATTTTACATACAGAGAAGTCAGTAAACACTGTCATGAACAATTGGAAACCCCTCGTTAACATTCTACATACAAGAGAGAATAAAGATTTCATGATGTGTGGGCATATCCATCATATTAATGATGGAAATAGATTATAATGACTTGAAGAGGGAGAATTAAACTGAAAGTATAGGGAGGGGTGTTGGGAGATATATTTTGTCATTAGGAGGACTGTATGTAATTAGGGGTGCCGTCCTTAGCAACTTTCCAGCACCGGCAGTGTAGCTCTGATGTAAGGGAACAAACACTGTTTCGCTCTTGCTGTGTCTCCTGATGAACTTATGTATTGTATTTTCAGATAAATAAGTGAAATACAGGGTGTCCACAAAGTTTCTTTACAATGTCAAGAAATCACGAAAAATGCAAATGATGAGATACGTTAATGATATCACGCCCCTAGATTTCTTTCTGTGGGGCTACGTTAAAGACATTGTGTACAGACCCTGAAGCAAAGGATCACTGATGCCGTTGCCACCATTGATGAGACTATGCTACAGCGAACATGGCAGGAAATCGATTATTTCCTGCCTTGATGTGCTGCGTGCAACCAATGGTGCACATATAGAGGTTTATTAATTGATGCAAAATAAAAATATATACTCCTAATATTGTATACTTTCCATACATGTATCTCTTCATTTGTTTTTGTAATACAAGTTTGAAATTGTAAAGAGACTTTGTGGACACCCTGTATATCTTGAGAAAAACAGAACCAAGCACCATGTAGCTAGCCTATGAGAATCAGATGAGCTCCACCTGAGCCCAGCAGTTCCCACACCAAGCAGAAGGCCAGAAAACTGGTTCTTACTGGATAGGAGATTCAGCCAAAAAGGAAAAGAGGTCGATAGGAATGGAAATGTGGGAATGTCACTGGGACCACCCTGTATAAAGGGCTCAGCCCCTAAGGGGGCAGAAGGCTGCTTGCTCGTATGCCTGTGCATCAATGCGGAAGGCCTGGCCTAGAGGAGGGAGAGACCTGCCTGCCCGCCCATTGTGCAGCTCTCTTGGTCTCTCTTCTGCAGAATAAACTTGGAACCCTTTCACACTTCAAGCCTGGTGCGTTTCTGGTTTTGCCACACCAGGGACCGGCCGCAAGCCCCTTAGGTACCTGGCAGTGCTGTCCTTGCTGGGCAAGGGGCAAAAGGAGTATGTGGAGGGGTAGGTCAGAGCGAGATGGGGGGGACAGGAGCAGAGAAAGAAGAGAGGCCAAGAAGCAGGAAGAGGGAGACCAGCAGAGGGAGGGGGGCGATGTGGAAGTGGGGAAGAGGCAGGGGTGCTTGTGGAGGGGGTGGAGAGGCGGAAGAAAGCAGGCATGTGGGGAAAGGAGACCTGGTGGGGAAAGGAGACCTGTGAAATAAGGAGAAATGGCCCATCTAAGGAGAGGGAGGAATTGGGGAAAGTCCCAAAGGACTCTGGGAGTGCTAGAGTGGGTGCTCTGGGTGCTAGAGTGGGGGCCTCATGTCCACAGACCCCTGAGGTCCAGCCAGCACCAGGGCAAGCCCTTATGGTACCCTAAGGAGGGCTTAGCCTTATCACTTTCAACAGGCCCCATCCTGTTACTCTTGTGTCACCTCTGCTAGACATGGCCAAACTGCCCCTGCATTGAAGACCATCCAAATCTTCCAGCTGCCTCTTCCCCGCAGCCCAGGGTCCCAGTCTGCTCCTGCAGCGACAGGTGGGCCGGGCCCTGTGACACTCTGGCTGGCTACTCCGGGGGGGTCAGAAGATGGGGGGTCCTCTTGAAGGACCAGAGCCTGTAATTCAGGAGCCAGCCAGCCAGTGTGGTGTAATCCTGAGGGGTGAGCTTTCCCCGAAGTTGTGTTCTAAGGTGACCCAGGGCGTTAGAAGTCATTCTGTATGTCGGGGAGGCCATTTACTGCCCCCCTGGCCCTCAGAAGACTTTCCAGTTCCTTGAGACGCCCTCCATGGAGTTTCTGCCTGTCTCCCAACTGAGCCTGGTGGCCTAAAGTTCTCCTTTCTAATGAACTTAATCCTTTACCGTAACCCACCATCAAGCTTCTTTGCATGGCCAAAGTCAGCACCAGTCTTTCCCAGAGAGGCCACCCCAAGCCTCCCTACCCGACCCCCACTCAGACAGAGGAATTGCCCATACTGTAGGGATGCCAGCGTGGCTGATCGCGCCTCCTGGCTCTCGGCTGCTGGCACCCCACCCCCCTGCAAGCTGGGAGCAAGGGCGATTTTTTAAAAGCTGCGGGAGAAGGGAGAAGGGCTGCCCCCTCAGCGTGGAAGAAGCCCCCTTCTCCCAGGAGGCTCCTCCAGCAAGGAGCACCAGCCTTGGACTCTCCCAGAAAGTGATCCCAATCCAAATGAGAGCCATAAGAACATAAGAAGAGCCCTGCTGGATCAGGCCAAAGGCCCATCTAGTCCAGCTTCCTGTATCTCACAGCGGCCCACCCGGTGCCTATGGGAGTTCAGTAGACAACAAGATGCTTGCATCCTGTGGCCACTCCCTTGCACCTTGCACTCCCTTGCAGCCTTCCTCACCCTTGGCATCCCATAATGCCCACAGGCACCAAAGGGCCCCCCACAGCCACCTGGCCCCCATCCTGCCCACCCTCCCCACCTGTGTGCAAGAAATGTCACAGAAGGGCTAAAATCACACCAGGAGAGACACTGCGGGAACTGGGACGACTGAGGGAACAGCAGACGCCTCCCCCCATCTGAGGCTCACTCTGGGGCACAAACTCAGTGAACAGAAGGGCGGCAGAATCTTTCTCTCTCTCTCCAGACAAATAGGGCAGGCAGCAGCCTTTTACAACAAGGAAGCAGCTGGAAAAGGGCCTGAGAGCCCAAAGGAGCCCCATGCTGAGGGAAAGTGCTGCTGACAGGGGGCCCCTCAGAAGCTTCCAGAAGCCTTCCCAGACCAGGCGAGGCCCCTGCAGGCGGCCCCGAGCGTGTCAGTCCTCCCTCCGGTCCGAGACTTCGGCCACTGCCTTTCCCGCCTTTTTCCTGCCCATCTGTAGGGAGTGTTCGCACTTCGGCCACTAAACAAGTATTCTGAGGTAAAACTTCCCTGACAACACCACAGATTCCCACCTGGAGGCAGACCGCGGACCTCAGAGGAGGGGAGCCCCATGGCCGAGGGATAAGCCCTCCCTAGCCTGTTAGAAAACGGCCGTCCAGCCACAGTCATTGGCCACAGCCGAGTCTGAGGAGCTTCTCTCGCTCGTTTTTCCTCTCACTCCCTACTCAGCCGTCGTCTTCTTCCCTGCCCGCCCTGTGCGCAGGGCCGTATGAATAGGGCCCGTTCCGAAACTCGGTGCGCTTTTGGCCACCCACTTCGCGGGGGGCACCTCGGAGAGGGGAGGGCGGACTCGGAATCGCGGGACCCCCGAGAGACCCGCTTTGACTGGGGACACGCGGCCGGGCTGGGCGTGGAGGGCAGGAGCAGCCCCGGGAGGAGAAGCCGCGAAGTCCGTGCAGGAGGAGGAGGAGGCGGGGGAGATGCCTGGCAGGGGGGACGCGCCCCGCTCCCCGCCCGGCACGCCGAGAGTTAAGCGGAGCGACTCCGCATTGCTAGAGCGGCGAGGGGGGGGCGGCGGTGTAAATTGGGAAGCCACTTCCTGCTCCTTTGACGCCTCCATGCAGCTTGTGGGTCCAGCCGCTCCTCTAGTGAGTGCAAATCGCGATGGCTCCCATGGGGAGCCCCAGGTCCGCCGTGGGTCGCAAAGGCTCGAGAGGGGTCGACGAGGAGGAGAGCTGATGTTTGACTCCCCTTCGAGTCCAGGAGGGGGCTTTGAGCCGGCTTCACTTCGGATCAGCTCCTGGACGGCATTTCGGGGGTGGGGGCTCGATGGGGACCGTGTAAGAGCCAGAACAGAAAGGGGGAGGAGGAGGGCAAAAAAACTGCCATCCACTCTTCTCGCCAATGAAACGGACGCAAAGAGCAGCAGAATTGGGGGGGGGGAGAGAGAGAGAGAGAGGCGTACCTCGAGGGGGGTCGCAGCACTACGTTTTGCAGGCAGCCGCTGCCCCTCTTCTGCGCAGCCAATGTAGCCTCCGTTTTGCTTTGGCGGTGGGAATGGCTCCGAAGAGGAGGGGGAGCGGCTGCCTGCAAAACTTACTGCTGCGATCCCCTTCTAGGTTCGCCTCTGGTGGGAGAGCCGTTTGAGGACCCCCCCCCAGTCAATACTCATCCAGGAGGGGGCGGAACAGGCTGCAAAAGACCCTCCAAAGTGACCCTGATTACCGTGCCACAAACAGCTGCGTCTGTTAGAGATGCATGAGATTGATATCTGTGAACTGATGCCCATGGAGGAGGGAAATTGGGTCATAAGAACATAAGAAAAAGCCCTGCTGGATCAGGCCAAAGGCCCACCTAGTCCAGCTTCCTGCATCTCACAGCGGCCCACCAGATGCCTCAGGGAGCAGGCAAGACAACCAGATACTTGTGTCCTGCTGCCACTCCCCTGCATCTGGCATTTTAAGGTAGACCCTTGCACCACCCCCAAGGAAGACACCAGACTGAAGTTGGGGTTTAACTTTATTAAGCACATGTAACCTACTGAACACCCATCCCTCCCTCGCCAGTTTGGGGTAGGCAAAAAAACCTGCCATCCATACTTGGCCAATTTGGATGACAGAAAAAAAATTCCTACCCAGCCCTCCTGATGAGCGACCAGCTAATCTCAGACTGGACATACCCATCATATCTTGTAACCTGTAATGAAGTCTTCCTCCATAAATTTATCCAATCCCCTTTTAAAGGCATCCAGGCCCAATGCCATCACCACATCTCGCGGCAAGGAGTTCCATATTCTAATTACACGCTGGGTAAAGAAATAGTTTCTTTTGTTTGTTCTAACTCTCCTTAACACTCAGTTTTAAAGGATGTCCCCTGGTTCTGGTATTGTGTGAGAGGGAAAAGAGATTCCCTTTATCTACTCTATCCACTCCGTGCATAATTTTGTATGTCTCAATCATGGCCCCCCATCAGGCGCCTTCTTTCTAGACTGAAGAGCCCCAAACGCTGTAACCTTTCCTTGTAAGGGAGGTGCCCCAGTCCAGTAATCATTTTAGTTGCTCTTTTCTGTACTTTTTCTAATTCCACTATGTCCTTTTTGAGACGTGGAGACCAAAACTATACGCAATACTCTAGGTGTGACCTTACCATTGCCTTGTTCAATGGCAATACAATATTGGCTGTTTTATTCTCAATCCCTTTTCTAATTATCCCTAGCATGGAATTTGCCTTCTTCACTGCCGCTGCACACTGGGTCAACATTTTCATCAAGCTGTCCACTAACACCCTGAGATCTCTCTCCTGGTCTGTCACTGACTGCTCAGAACCCATTAACCTATATGTGAATTTTTGATTTTTTGCCTCAATATGCATTACTTTGCACTTATTTACATTGAAAAGCATCTGCCATTTTGTTGCCCATTCTCCCAGTTGTGAAGAGATCCTTCTGGAGCTCTTCACAATCCATTCTAGTTTTCACCACCCGGAAAGGTTTAGTGTCATCTGCAAATTTGGCCACCTCACTGCTTATGCCTGTCTCCAGGTCATTTATGAATAAGTTAAAAAGCACTGGTCCCAGGATAGATCCCTGGGGCATACCACTCTTCACCTCTCTCCACTGTGAAAAATGCCTATTATCCCCACTCTCTGCTTCCTGATCCTCAACCAATTCTCAATCCATGAGAAGACCTGCCCTCTTATTCCCTGACTGTGAAGTTTTTTCAGCAGCCTTTGGTGAGGAACTGTGTCAAATGCTTTCTGAAAATCCAGATATATAATATCTACTGGTTCACCGGCTCTACAGGCTTTGAAACGGAGATGAGCACTGCCCCCTACAGTCAGTCACGACTAGACCATTCGGTCGTGGGGAAACCTTTACCTTTTTTATGGTCCTTTTTATTTTCTTCCTTTGGGCAAGACTTCCACTTACGGAAGGAAGCTTCCTTACCCTTTACAGCCTCTCTAACTTTGCCAGTTACCCAAGCTGGCACCCTCTTGCATTTAGCTGAGCCCTTCTTTCTTTGTGGGATACACTTCCCCTGGGCTTCTGCTACTGTTATTTTAAACAACCTCCATACTTGCTCAAGTGTTTGGACTTTTTTCACCTTCCCTTTTAACTTCATCCGAACTAGTTTCCTCATTTGTGGGAAATTTGCCCTTTGAAAGTCAAGGGTTTTTGTATCAGATTTATTTGGCATATTACCCCCAACATGCATGGCGAAACAGATTGCAGCATGGTCACTGTTCCCTAATGGCTCTGTAACATTGACATCCATAACCAGGTCCTGGGTGTTATATCCAGAGTCGCCTGTTGCCGTGTACCGAAGCGAGGGAGAACTCACACAGACCAATGTGATC
>JAJKFI010011729.1:33579-48278 GCA_029204185.1 Lerista edwardsae
CCCGGGGGATCCTTTGGCTCGTTTCCTTTTGGCTGTCCGCAGCGATCCTACCCCGTCCGGGATGCTAACCTCGCACCTGTCCGCTGATTATTTCTAATCACGTCGGGGTCACCATTTGCCGTGTACCGAAGCGAGGGAGAACTCACACAGACCAATGTGATCAATAATAAAGTTCTGGTTTATTGATGAATACAGACTCATATTTATGGTTCAGTTTCCCAAGGCATTCGTTCATTAATTAACACATCAGAAGGCTGCATTGATTAGCTCAGGAAGTATCGGCAAACAAGCCTTTCCGCGCCTTGACAGGCTTAAGGTTAACCAAGGTAAACCGGCTTAGCGAAAGCAAATACGCGTATCTAGGTTAATGGGTTACTAGGTCAACAAGCTTAACAAGCGGTTTTGCCGGCTTTTCGCTATCGCGTCTCCTTGTTAGCGCAAGAATGCTTTGATGCCGATCTTCTTGTTTACATAGTATATGTCATTCATCGTTAACCCGGAAAGTTTCAATCAACACCTTGCAAATTGGTTTAACAAGCTTAGGAGCGGTAGACCGGCAGACAAGCTTAAACAGTTTCGCTGACAAGCTTAGGGGTTTGCTAACAGGCTTAAGGGTTTAAGGGTTTTATTAACTTTTCACAATCTCCTTTCCGTCGTTAGCGCAGGATGCTCCGCTTCGATCTCCTCGCCCCGTTCGCCATCGGGTTGCGCAAGGGTCAGCCGCGTCGCGCAAGGGCTATTTGATTGCAGCAGTCTCCCGGTTCGCTCTGGCCCATGCTCCCCCAATCCCATAGTCCCCAGCGAAAACCAATCTCTCCACAACAGCCTGTCCTCTGGTGGGCTCCATGACAAGTTGCTCCAAGGCACAATCATTTAGCATGTCAAGAAACCCCTGTCTCCCTTTCTTGACTGGAACACAAATTGACCCAGTCGATATGGGGATAATTAAAATCCCCCATTACCACAATCCTACCCCTCTTTGATGCCTCCCTAGTTAGTTTCCTTATCTCAAGGTCCCTTTTTTATTTAGGTTTTTGATCTGGGGGGCGATAACACCCACCCACTTACATCACTCCTTGAGCCTAATAGTTTAACCCACAATGCTTCTGTGGTAGAGTCAGACCCACCTTCATCCTCTGCGCTCCTGGAATCTATCCTTTCTGCGACATAGATGGCCACCCCACCTCCAACATGCCCCTCCCTGTCCCTCCCGTAAAGTTTATAGCCTGGTATTGCGGTATCCCACTGGTTCTCTGCATTCCACCAGGTTTCTGTTATGCCCACTATGTCAATATTCTCCCTAGCCACTAAACATTCCAATTCTCCCATCTATGCTCGAAGACTCCAAGCATTAGTATAAAAGCACCTGTATATGGGGTCCCCAAAGAAGTACTGCTTGCTTCCACCTTTAGCTCTACAGTCTCTTATTCTGCTGAATTCACTATCACTTCCCATCATGCTTCTACTCCTAATTCCCACACTATCATTACCTTGTTCTTCTGTCACCTTGCCACCCTTATTCCCTAGGGTGAGGAGTCCTGAACCGGATGCTACTCGGCTCCTGTTGGCTTTCCCCTGGGCTTTACTTTAAAAGCTGCTCTGCTACCTTTTTAATATTACGTGCCAGCAGTCTGGTTCCATTTTGGCTCAAGTGCAGCCCATCCTTCTTGTACAGGCTTGGCTTGCCCCAAAACACTCCCCAGTGCCTAATAAATCTAAACCCCTCCTCCCAACACCACCATCTCATCCACGCATTGAGACTTCTAATCTCCGCCTGCCTACCTGGCCCTGCGCATGGAACAGGCAGCACTTCTGAGAACGCTACCTTTGGGGTCCTGGTTTTCAACTTCCTCCCTAACAACCTAAGTTTGGCCTCCAGGACTGCCTGACTACATTTTCCCACGTCGTTGGTGCCAACGTGCACCACCACTGCTACTCCCCAGCACTCTCTATCAACCTATCTAGACGAGACGTGATGTCCACAACCTTCGCACCAGGCAGGCATGTCACCATGCGGTCCTCACATCTGTCACAGACCCCCCCTCTATATTCCTAACTATAGAATCTCCCACTACAAGAAGCCCGACCCCCCTCCCGCCGAGGAGTATCCTTAGTGCGACTGGATATGGGCCCATCACCTGAAGAAGAGGTCCCCCCTAGAGGATTGTTTCCCTCTTTTCCAGAGTGACGTCCTCCAGCCCTGAGATTTCCTACCCCAGCAGCCAAGGGGCTGCCCCTCTGAGGGTGGGACAAAGCCTGCAAGCCCCCGGAAGTCTCACCATGGACCCTCGCTGCCTGCCTCTGCTTCTCCAGGTCCGCAACCAAGGCCTCTAGGGAGCAGACGCGTTCCCTGAGTCCCTGGAGCTCCTTGCAGCGAGGACACACCCACGACTTATGCCCCAGAGGCATATAGTCAGTATTGTCATTCAGAAACGAGCTGCCGGAACGCGAGGCGGGACTTACCACCTGATTGGCTGCCCATTCGTGACGCGTCGCTGCCTGCCCGACCACCGCGCGGGCACCCCTGGCTTCGGAGGGGGTGCCCGTTTGCCTGGGGGGCGCGCTGGGTGCCTAGGTGAGCCGCGGAGGGGTGCGCCACCCAGAGGGAGCCCCCGCGGTGGGCAGGCAGGCGGCGACGCGTCACGGACTGCCCGTCAATCAAGCGGTAAGTCCCGCCTCGTGTTCCGGCAGCTCGTTACTGAATGACAATACTACATATAGTCATACATGTGGCACTCAGCGCAAAACACTGGATAGCCCCCACTCTGCTGCTGTCTGTCTGCCTGCATAGCTATATTAGATGTGGGAACTGGCTACTCCTCTTCTCATAGAAGCTGAAGGGCAGTGTTTTGGGGCCCTGGCTTACTCACCCTGCTGCTGAACTCACACAGCTGCTCAACTCGCCTACCTGGCACTTGGTTCCAAGGCACTTAGTTCCAGGACGCACTCACAGGTCTCCCCCTCCTCAGCCTGTTTTGAACACCCCCCAGCCTTGCAGGGCTGGTCTTCAGGCATCAGACAGAGCAGCTCACACAGGCTAGGTGGGAGCGAGAAAAGAAGCATTAAAAAGCCCCCAATGCCCCCTCCCAGCACCCCTTCTGGGCTGTAAGCAGTGGGGAGCAGATTGGCAGTATTTGTGGGCAAGTCCAGGGGGGTCACACAGAGCTCCGCACTGGGACTTCCTGCCCCAGGAGTGGAAGCAGAATCTGGAGGCGGAGCAGGAAGGTACCACTCCCAATTGCAGGCTAAACTGTGGGTCTGCCCTTGGATGCCTTTGTTTCCATTGGGGGGGGGGCGGTTATTAAGGACAGTGAAAACCGAGCAGGCCAGCAGGGGCCCTCTTGGATCCCGGAAATCCAAGCCAAAGACAGCAGGAGGTGGGAGAGACTCTGGAGAGTAGCGTTTTAGACCTGAAACTGAGGGTGCTGGTTTATTTTTAACTATGGCATGTGATTAATTCGCACTGTGTCTTCATGTCTTTCATATTGTGTATTTCTTAGTTTTCCATCTTTGCTCCTGGTTTTAACACAGGTGGGTGCAATAAACGTCATAGGAAAACCAGCCGGAGTTTGCAGCTGGAAAGGATCCTTCCAGCAACCATCCCTGATCCAGGAGGACCGAAGGGTTTGTTGGAGAGTTGATGTGCTCAGAAGGAGGAAATGAGGACGATGACGAGGGAGCTCCCCACCCACGGAGCAGATAAGATCCAGCCCCCAAGTCTGCCCTTCAGATTTGCAGCACATTTCTACATGTGTGTGTACAACAGAAGTAAGTCCTATGTGTGCAAAGAGGCTTACTCCCAGGAAAGTGTGTACAGGATGATAACCTCATGAGCTGATCTTCTCCTGGGCCAGCACTGCTGGTGTCTGGATTTTGAATTTGGCTGGATTTTGGAACAATAGATAATCTCATGAGAAATGCTTCCTCTTGCTCTTTTCACTGTTACGCATAAGGCCTCTTTGACATTTTTCAGCAGTGTCCGTACAGGTACACACAATAGAGCAGAGAACAGAACTAGCAGCCTGTGCTTGCACTGTAAGTGGGAATGAGCAGAAGAACAGGATTTTTTTAAATGTCTTGGTCCAAAGTGTCTGGATTCCACAATAATCTGGATTTCAGATGTTGAGAGAAGGCCAATCTATCCAGAGAAAGGTTATCCTATTGAGACACTATGAGGGTCTTTCATTCCAAACCACGTCTAATTCCATCCAGTTCTTCCCCAGGCCCAGTTCCCAGCTCCGCCCCCTCACCCTCCGGTCGCTTTAGCCTTTCTTCCAGGACGTCCTCTCTGAGATGGCACAACCCCCCCTGCCCTGGGCTGCCGCTTCTCTCCGCACAGCACACAGGCCAGGCTGGGGCTCAGCAGGGGGGAGGCGGAGGCCGAGGGAGGCATCGCTGGCCGGGCTCAGCTCTGGTGGTCCTCATCATCGTGTCCGCGACGGCACAGAGCAGCTTCCGCTTCTCCTGCTGCAGGCAGTGAACAGAGAGAACAGAGAGAAGCCGGAGGGCGGGAGGGAAGGGAACAAAGAGACGCGATTGGAGCACTGCACTGTCTTTCCGCCTCAGGCTTGCACAGGGCAGTGATCAGGAGGTGACTCAAGCCCTGGCTCTCAAGCATTTTAGCCCCGGGACCCGTTTCCATAATGATGCTCTGTCAGGGCCCACCAAGTTCTAGAAGACTTTTTTTTTATAAAGTTGATCTAGAAAGAATACTTTTATTTCTTTCATTTATTTATTTGCAAAAAATATGGATCCACTTCTTGCCGTGAGGGAGACGGGCAGCCCTGTCCGAAGCTGTGTTGGAGCAGGCGGGCGGGCGGGGCTACGCTGCACCCAACAGAGCTGACAGGGCGACTGGAGCCTCCCCAAGGTGCTCCTCGGAACTGCGCCCGCGAAATCGTGGGTGCAGAACCGAGGAGACGGCGAGGTCCAAATCAGGGCCGCATGGCCTGGGGATGAGGCCTAGGATGCGTCCCAGACGCAGCCCCTCTCTGGGCTGGACCCCCACCCAGTTCCGCCCACCCCCGCCCAGTTCCTCCCCCTCCCACCCAGAGCTGCCCCGGTGCCAGCCGAGTTCGACTAGCACAGGGGTGGCTCGCCCTCTGTGCTCCCAGGCCAGCGCTATAACTGGTGCTGATTTGTAGCATTGATCGCTTTTCCCCCATGTTCCTGCCTGGCTCCTGTTTGGTTGGGTATGATGCTTCACTGCCCCCAGGGCAACCGAATGCGAGACAAAGCAAGAGGGGTGACAAAACGGAGCCTGTGCAAATCCCCTGCTGATCTTCCCAGTGTGGCTCAGCTCAGTGCCATTTACGGAGTGTTAAACGCTCACGGAAAAGCCACACTATGCAGAACAGTGGACATTTTGACACTTATCATTAGGTAACGTGGAATTCTAGCTGCTGTGAGGCCTGTGAGATCCCAAAGGGAGGCCCCCTCTTGTGGCTCCTCCAGAGAAGGGTTGTCCACCAGGGCTAACAAAGCGGCCTCCATCCCAGGGCCAGGCCAGGCTGCAACAGGCGACACAGCCACAACTGCGCTCCTTTTCCAGAACAGCTAACTGAGAGTCGGTCACTGAGCGGGGCTGCGATCCTGGGCGTCCTTTCCAGCTGTTCCAATTCCCTATTGCACTGCTGATGAGGATTCGCTGTCTGTTCCAGGAAGCAACGGAAGAGTCAATGAAGATCTGAGGGAGCCAAGAGGGGTGTCGTCGGACATTGCCATGCTTGAAGCAGAGGAAGCGACTTTTTGAAACCACCATAGATCAGGGAGGGAAGAGGACTTGCCAGCCCCCTCTTTGGAGGACTAAATCTGTTGTTTGTCAGGGTTATGACTTCTGTAAAGTCCCAATCAAAGAGCAACATTTCAAAGGAAAAAGAAGGGAACGGTGTCTTTATTGGAGGCAGCCAACAGTTGTAAATGCAACCTTGATAAACACAACAAAATCCTCACAGATAAGAAACCATTAAAATACTCGGAGTGGAGAAAGAGCTTCAGCACAAGCACACATATTCCTCCTCATCAAAAGATGCGCACAAGGGGGAAAGCTGCTTATCAAGACAGAGCAAAGAAGCAGGAGGGAAACCAGACAGAGAAAGGGAGAAATAAGTCTGCTGTTTCTCAGGGTGATGATTTCAAAGTCCTGCCGTGGAATCCAGACAAAGAAACTGAAAAAAGGAAGGAGAAATGCCATCAGTGTGCAAAGACCTTCAAGAGTAAATCAAAACTTAGAGAACATCAAAGAACCCACACAGGCAAGAAACCATATAAATGCATAGCAAGTGGGAAGTGTTCTAGTCAGCAAGGACACTTGACTTCACATCAAAGAATCCATACTGGGGAGAAACCATATAAATGCTTGGAGTGTGGGAAGAGCTTCAGTGTGAGCTCAAGCCTGACTTTGCATCGAAGAACCCACACAGGGGAGAAGCCATATAAATGTGTCACATGTGGGAAGTGTTTTAGTCAGCAAGCACACTTGACTGTTCATCAAAGAATCCATATAGGGGAAAAACCGAATAAATGCTTGGAGTGTGGAAAGAGCTTCAGTGATAGGTCAAAGCTGGCGCTACATGAAAGAACCCACACAGGTGAGAAACCATATAAATGCATAGCATGTGGGAAGTGTTTTAGTCAGCAAGGACAATTGACCTCACATCAAAGAATCCATACTGGGGAAAAACCGTATAAATGTTTGGAGTGTGGGAAGAGCTTCAGTGTGAGCTCAAACCTGACTGTGCATCGAAGAACCCACACAGGGGAGAAACCATATCAATGCTTGGAGTGTGGAAAGAGTTTCAGTGATAGGTCAAGGCTGGCGCTACATGAAAGAACCCACACTGGCAAGAAACCATATAAATGCATAGCATGTGGGAAGTGTTTTAGTCAGCAAGGAAACTTGACTTTACATCAAAGAATCCATACTGGGGAAAAACCGTATAAATGCTTGGAGTGTGGGAAGAGCTTCAGTGTGAGCTCAAGCCTGACTTTGCATCGAAGAACCCACACAGGGGAGAAGCCATATAAATGTGTCACATGTGGGAAGTGTTTTAGTCAGCAAGCACACTTGACTTCACATCAAAGAACCCACACAGGGGAAAAGCCATATAAATGCTTGGAGTGTGAAAAGAGCTTCAGTAATAGGTCAAAACTGGCACTACATGAAAGAACCCACACTGGCGAGAAACCATATAAATGCATAGCATGTGGGAAGTGTTTTAGTCAGCAAGGACAATTGACTTTACATCAAAGAATCCATACTGGGGAAAAACCATATAAATGCTTGGAGTGTGGGAAGAGCTTCAGTGTGAGCTCAAACCTGACTGTGCATCGAAGAACCCACACAAGGGAGAAACCATATCAATGCTTGGAGTGTGGAAAGAGCTTCAGTGTTAGGTCAAAGCTGGCACAACATGAAAGAACCCACACAGGGGAGAAACCATATAAATGTGTAGCATGTGGGAAGTGTTTTAGTCAGCAAGGAAACTTGACTTTACATCAAAGAATCCATACTGGGGGGAAACCGTATAAATGCTTGGAGTGTGGAAAAAGCTTCAGTGTGAGTTCAAGCCTGACTGTGCATCTAAGAACCCACACAGGGGAGAAACCATTTAAATGCTTGGAGTGTGGCATGAGCTTCAGTGTGAGCTCTAACCTGACTGTGCATCTAAGAACCCACACAGGGGAGAAACCATATAAATGCTTGGAGTGTGGAAAGAGCTTCAGGCAGAAGGGAGACCTGACTCTGCATCAAAGAACCCACACAGGGGACAAACCGTATACATGCTTTGAGTGTGGAAAGAGCTTCAGTGTGAGCTCAGACCTGACTGTGCATCTAAGAACCCACACAGGGGAGAAGCCATATACATGCTTGGAGTGTGGTATGAGCTTCTGTGTGAGCTCAGGCCTGACTGTGCATCTAAGAACCCACATGGGAGAAGCCATATAAATGTGTCACATGTGGGAAGTGTTTTAGTCAGCAAGGATACTTGACTTTTCATCAAAGGACCCACACAGGGGACAAACCATATACATTTTTGGAGTGTGGAAAGAGCTTCAATGTGGGTTCAAGCCTGACTGTGCATCTAAGAACCCACACAAGGGAAAACCCGTATAAATGCTTGGAGTGTGGGAAGTGTTTTAGTCAGCAAGGAGACTTCACATCAAAGAACTCACATTGGGAAGAAACCATTTAAATGATTGGAGTGTGGAAAAAGCTTCTGTCAGAGTACAAACCTGACTGTTCATCGAAGAACCCATACAGGGGAGAAACTATCAATGTTTGGAGTGTGGAAAGAGCTTCAGTCTGAGGGGACACCTGGCTTTGCATCAAAGAACTCACAAGGGGGAAAAATCGTATAAATGCTTGGAGTGTGAGAAGTGTTTCAGTCGGCAGGCAATTATTCAGTCAGAAGTATTTTATATTATAAGGAGACGGATCAAAAAAAAAACCTTTGGATTTTTGCAAAGAGAATTACAGGAGACTGCAGTTTGAAAATAGTTCCAGCTGAAGAGGGGGATCAGTGGGTGAAGAAAGAAAGACAATTTAAATCCTGTGATGGAGATGCAAACAAAAACGTAATTTATGAGGGGAAATAAAGCTGCTTCACCAACTATGGTGACATCTATACAGAGAATTTTAACACAGAGAAAAAAAGAAGAGCTAGTAATTCAGAGATGATGGAAATAAAGGCATGGCTGAAGAATTGAAACAAAGGAGACATAAGAATGTCAGAAAAAAAATTGACTAAACGGATTGAACAACTATCGGATGAGATGAAGGAGATACCTCAAACACAACCCAAAAAAAAGTCAATAAAAATGAGAAAGACTTTAAGGAGATAAAAGAAGGCAAGAGAAAACTACAACAAAAGACAGAGAATGTGGAAGAGAAACTTACTAAAATGGAACAACATAATGTTATGAAATTGGAGGTGGAGAGATCATCAACACAGAACTTCCCAGAACAAAGGAATGAAAGGATCAAGGAGATAATTCAGAGTTGGTTGATACAAGAAATAGAAACTGATAATGAAATTATAGTGGGGGAATTTGAAGCTGTTTTCAGACGTAATTCAAACTGTGCTAGATCTCACAAGCTGCCTAGAGAATTGAGAGAATGGAAATATATTCGAAAAAGGAATTGTTAGAAAAAGGGGTTAAGTTAAATTGGTACTTTGAAGTACAGATAAGATCTAGATGGAATGAAGATAAGAGCGTCACAAAATATTCTGTCTTGGGTTAGATGGATAGTTAGTAGTAATGGGAAGATAAAAGGAATGGTTAGTTTAAAGTTTAAATGATTAGAAAAATGAAATATATATTTGACTTTTAAAGATATAATAACCAGATGTGTAGTTTAGAAAATGAATTTGCTGTTAATTGACAAATTCCTAATGTACTATCCTATGTACCCTTTACCTATGTAATTTACTTTCCTAACCCCAAACTGCAGATCTAGATATAAATAAATAAAAACGTTAATTTGGAGGGGGGAAAAGTTTGGAATGAGTTGAAGACCTGACAAGTCCTTGTTAGGAAGCATCTCTGTTATTAAGATGAATGCATTACTGAAAAGGCTATTCCTTTTTTAGACTATACCAGTTCTGCTTTCTGATGGGCTGAGTCCCCAAGGGGGCAGAAGGCTGCTTGCTCATATGCCTGTGCATCAATGCAAAAGGCCTGCCCCAGAGGAGGGAGAGACCTGCCTTCTTGCCCATTGTGCAGCTCCCTTGATCTCTCCTCTGCAGAATAAGCTTTGAACCGTTTTACACTTCAAGTCTGTTGCGTTTCTGGTTTTTCTGCCCCAGGGACGGACCTCAAGCCCCTGGCAATTGAGCTAAGGACCCAACTTGCCCTGGCAGGCTGTGGCACTGCGGAGGAGTGGCCGTGGCAAACAGCAGAGCTGATGGCACCTGGTAGTGCTGTCCCTGCTGGGCAAGGGGCGGAAGGATTGGACAGATTTCTGGCGGAAAAGTCCATCGTGGGCTAAAGGCCATGATGGGTTGTGCAACCTACCACCGCTCTCGATGTGGCCTTACCGTTGATGTGAACTGCCCCACAAGTGGGGTGCTTTTGGCAGCCACCTCATATCCCCACTTTTTTAAACAGCACTATTTCACTATGTCTGCACATTTACTGGGAAACAGATTCAGAATGGGCAGTTCGCAGCAATGGTAAGGCCACATTGAGAGCGCTGGTCACCACATCTCAGAGAAGACCTTCTGGAAAAGGTCCAGAAGAGAGCAGCCCAAATGGGGCAGGGGCACCTCCCTTGTGAGGAAAGGCTACAGCGTACGCAGGCGGTGGAGAGAAAGAGGGTCTTTTCCCACTTGCATCACACTAGAACAACGGTTTCCAAACCTCTCTTGGGACATTAAGAACAGAAGAAGAGCCCTGCTGGATCAGGCCAAAGGCCCATCTAGTCCAGCTTCCTGTATCTCACAGCGGCCCACCAGGTGCCCCAGGGAGGCATGAAACAACAAGATGCTTGGATCCTGTTGCCACTCCCTTGCACCCGGTACTCTGAAGTCGCCCACCACCTTTGTAAGGAGGTTGCACAATCCATCATGGCCTGTAGCCCACGATGGACTTTTCTTCCAGAAATCCGTCCAATCCCCTCTTAAAGGCATCTAGGCCAGTTCCCATCACCATCTCCTGTGGCAGAGAGTTCCACAGATTAACTACCCGCTGGGTAAAAAAAGTACTTCCTTTTATCTATTTTAACTCTCCCAACCCTCAGTTTTTATCTGTTTTAACTCTCCCAACCAGTAGCAGATGCCCCCTGGTTCTGGTGTTTTGAGAGAGGGAAAAGAGCATCCACTCTTTTCATTGGGACATCCATTCTGACATTGGGACAGCGGTAAGAGCTGGTGGGGCTGGGGAGGGAGCCTGACAGCGCCCCAGCGATCACAATGTCATGAGGTTGTCATGAGGGGTAGGACAGATACATGGAAATCTATCTTCAACCTCCAGGGTTTAGAGGTAGCTTACCTCTGCGCACCAGACACAGGAGTAGCAGCAGGGTACAAGTATTTCATGGTCTTGTGTGCTCCCTGAGGCACTTGGTGGGTGACTGTGAGATACAAGAAGCTGGACTAGATGAGCCTTTGGCCTGATCCAGTGGGGCTCTTCTTATGAACAATATTGGTTCAGGTTTACCTCAGGAATTTACCTCAGAGTGCCAGACAGAAGGGAGTGGCCACAGGATGCAGGCATCTAGTTGTCTTGTGTGCTCCCTGAGGCACTTGGTGGGTGACTGTGAGATACAGGAAGCTGAACTAGGTGGGCCTTGGCCTGATCCAGCAGGGCTCTTCTTATGACTCTGCTCCACAAATGTTGGAAGGGAGGGTCATGTCACTGATTCCAACCACTCATTTAGCACCACCAAGAGATGAACACTGAAGTAGGATCAGAGAAGGAGAAATTGGCTACCAGACGTACAGCAGGCCAGACACAGGGAATCCCATGGGAAGATACAAACACTTAGCAGAGTTGGTCTGGGGAGCAATGGCGTAGCTGCAGAGGGGGGCGTTGCTGTCGCTGGCCAGAATAGCTCTGAAGGCCACTTACATGGAGTGCCACAGCATCTGCCCCACTTGCAGTGGTGTCATCTAAATGATTTAACAACAGGTACTCACTTTTGATTGGCACATGTCGGGACCCGCCCACCAGAAGTGACATCATAAGCCGGAAGTGATGTCGTGGCAAGACGAGACATGAAAAAAGCCCTTTTTGAGGCCTCAGACAATCTTAAACAGACCCAACAGTTGCAACAGTATTCCACAGCACCCCCAGAACACGTTAAGGAGGCCTGGCATCATGTTAAAGTGACCCAACCGTTCCAAAACCCCAGAGCAGCTCATTTTTCAGTGGCAAGGCAAGGCAAGGCGCCGCTCGCTGCCTGCCTGGCTCTGAGAACGGGCAGGCAACTCAAACGTGCAGGAAATTCAAACGTTGCAGGGGGCGAAGTCAACGAGTGGGCGGGTGAATGGGTGGGGCCAACCGTAATCCTAGAAACCGGTACTCGCATACCCCCGCGTACCTCATAGTAGCCGATAAGGTGAGAGTCTCTGAACAGTGAATGCCAGAAACATAAAAGTTCAAGACCAGCTACTTTTTAGGTGCAGAAACTTTACCGTCTGAAAATGAACATAAGAGCATCACTTACAAATGAAACACTCTCCATTTTCTGGAAGCTGTTGATGCATGGATAAAATTCTGCTCATTACAGGGCAAACCGCAGGTGACATGAAATTGTTCTAAGTTATTTAGCAGCCCTGAGATTTCTTTGAAAACGTAATAATACGCAGAGGAAAAACATACACGAGTTTATTAGTAAGCAAAGGCATTCCAATATTAAGACAAGCAATTGCCAAATAAAATGTGCATCTCAAAATCAGTTACTCCCATGTATTTCCAAGGTAAAATTTTTGTATCCCAGTTGCAGACTCTAAAAAATGTCCAGCAGCTTGAAGCCTAGTTTTAAACAAGGCAAGAAATGTATAAAGCACAGTTTACACTTCCACTGATTAGAAAAGCTTTTGCTTCTCTGCCATCAAACAGGGGAATTCGAGTTTCAACCACAGGCCTCTGTCAGATTTCTGGATGTCCGGGCAATCTAATTCTGTTCTCAGAAAAGCCTGCGCTCAAAATCTTTGCGCAGCATCTCTGCAATGAGGATGCCTCAAATGGCTGCAGTTGCACAGTGGAAAAAGCTAAAACTTTGTCTGATTTTCTCCATGATCTACCTAAAGAGAATAAAAGTGCAATTAAAACATGCACACTAAATAAATGATCAGCTACAACATTCCCTTAAAAACTACCCATGATGCACCACAAACATTTAGACAGCAACTCGTACACAGGGCAACCATTTAGCTTGTGCAGGGACCTTGCAAGGTTCAGGGATGCAGACCCCAAACTGATCACTTCAGGGCACTGGGAGATACAGACAGGAGTTTCACCTGTGAGCTCATTCTTTTAAAAAAAGGAAGGTGTTGCTGTGCTGTGGTTGAAACTGGATCCACGTTCCTGACAATCACAGAGCATCTTCCTCAAGGCTTGATTCATCATTCCAGTTCTTGTCACAGCAGGGATTTTTAACAGCCTCCTCCAGACTTGTGTGAGTGGCTTGATGTCGCTTTAAGGTCCGCCTAGTTCTGAAGCTCTCTTCACACTTGGAGCATTTATAAGGTTTCTCCCCTGTGTGAATCCTTTGATGTCCTTGAAGGGTTTCTTTGTGCCTGAAGCTCTTTTCACACACAGAACATTTATAAGGTTTGTCCCCTGTGTGGATTCTTTGATGTCGTTGAAGGGTTGCCTTCAGCCTAAAGCTGTTACCACAGTCAGTGCATTCAAATGGTTTCACCCCTGTATGAATGCTTTGATGTACAAAAAGGTTATGTTTGCACCTGAAACTCTTATCACACTCAGAACATTTATAAGGTGTAACTTCTGTTTGGATTCTTAGATGCTTCCTAAAATTTGATGCAGCAGCAAACCTTTTCATACAGTCTGGGCATTTATATGACTTCTCTCCTGTGTGTGTTCTTTGATACACAGTGAGGTGACAAGTTTGAGTAAAACGTTTTCCACACTCAGAACATTGATAAGGTTTCTCTCCTGTGTGGATTCTTTGATGCTTTCTAAAAACAGATCCGTAAGCAAAGCTTTTGCTACAGTCTGGGCATTTGTATGGCTTCTCTCCTGTGTGTGTTCTTTGATGCACAGTGAGGCCATAACTCCAAGCAAAGCTCTTTCCACACACAGAACATTGATAAGGTTTCTCTCCTGTGTGGATTCTTTGATGCTTCCTAAAAGTAGATCTCTCAGCAAAGCTTTTACTACAGTCTGGGCATTTGTATGGCTTCTCTCCTGTGTGTGTTCTTTGATGCACAGTGAGGTGATGAGGTTGATTAAAACGTTTTCCACACTCTGAACATTGATAGGGTTTCTCTCCTCTATGGATTATTAGATGCTTCCAAAAACTTGATCTGTAAGCAAAGGTTTTGCTACAGTCTGGGCATTTGTATGGCTTCTCCCCTGTGTGTGTTCTTTGATGAGAAGTGAGGTTACGACTTTGAGTAAATCTCTTTCCACACTCAGGACATTGGTAAGGTTTCTCTCCTGTGTGGATTCTTTTATGTGCACTCAGGTTAGCACTGCAAGCAAAGCTCTTTCCACAAGCTGAACATACAAACCGTTTTTCTGCTGTTCTGAGAGCTCCACTTTCTGAAGTGCTCCTCGGAACGATGCTCTCCTCAAGCAACAAGGGCTTATTGAGTTCCTCCTCGGTGCTGATGCTGCTGTGAGTGCCTGGACTCCTGTCCTCCTTCCCTTCTGTTTCTATTTCTTCCAGACAAGGCATCGATTCGTCCATCTTCTCCTCTGTGGGGTTCTTTCCTTCTTGCCCCCTTGTGCTTTCCCAACCCTGAAGGGTCTCTTCTTCATCTCTTCCCAACAACCTTCCAGGTGGGCCCCCCTCATTTTCAGAGTCCGGCATGAGCCCTGCTGGAAGGAGGAGAGAAACGTGGTAAGACGTCAGCAGGGAAAAAAAGGCCCCTCCAAAATTAGGTATACGGTTTTGTCCCCTTTCTCTCAGCCTGTATCCCCCTGTTCCTGACCAAGCTCTCTCGGCGAGTGGCTGGTGTACTGTTTGTCCTTCCTCCCTCCCACTCAAAGGCTCAGTTGAGACCTGA
>JAJKFI010011729.1:76066-109090 GCA_029204185.1 Lerista edwardsae
CCTGGCCAGGCTCTTCCCAGGAGTGACTCTTTGTCCTTCCTCCCCCCCACCCGAAGGCTCAGTTGAGACCTGAATTCCCTTCCTGGTCCAGCTCCATTGCCTGAACCCAGGAGTGCCTCACAGGGGTCTGATCCGGGCAGCCCAATCCTAACCGACTCCCCGGGTGGCCCTGCAGCAGTGGGGGTCCAGCCTCCTCTGTTTCCCAAGGGGGGACATATTGACCCAGAAAGGCAGATCAGGCCCAGCAGGAGGGTCAGAATCCAGCATGTGCTGCCATGGCCAAACCTGCCCCCCTTCTTGGCCTGACCCCCAACACTGCCCCTTTGCATGGCAATAGAGAGGCCTGGAGGATGCAGAAGGGGAGAGCGATCAGGAGGCAGCTGCGAGGGGAGGAGCCCCTTCTGCGCTGTGGGTCAGGCTGCCCTCTTAGGCGCACTGCAGCTGCCTCTGGTGGAAGCAATACCCAGAGGAGGGGGCCTGCTCGAAAAAAAGGGGGCAAAGAGCCCCACTCTGGGGATGCTGGAGATACGCTGGACTAGTGCTGAGGTCGGCCCAGATGGAGTGCTCCGAAGTTGGGTGATAAAACGCGCCCTCCTTCTTACCCAAGAGGCTCTGCGCTCCGTCTCCTTCCTGTCTGTGGTCCGGAGGATTCTTCTGGCCCATGGAAGAGGAAGTCCCAGCTGCCACCTGCAGGAGCAGAGAGGGGCTGGGTCAGGGTACGTCAGCAGGCTTTGGCGAGGGTGGACTATGGGGAGGAGGACAATTCCACCCCTGCCTGGTCACTGTTGGATATATAGGCAACTCCATCTGCTGTCCAGAGGGGGCAGTGTTGCATGTATATACGGTAAGAGATAGCACCTCTATCTGATTGGTCAGACACAACTTGTTGTTTTAGAATGCCCAGATGGGTGTGGTCGGTTATGACAGTTTAACTGAAGAAGTTGACAGTTGACTTGTTGTTTTTCTTCTGTCTGCTGACATGTAGGAGAAGGGAGCAATCAATAGTAGCTCTATAAATCCTGTCAGGCAAGTGAATGTAGATATATATAAAATGCAGTGAAACAGTAATTGTAAATGTAACCAGCTAAAGTATGATTGAAGCTAAGCAGAATATGTTACAAAAGTAAAGAATGTGTCTTTCTTTGTTACAAAGTTACCAAGTGCCTACAGAGTCCTTCTTTCAGTCTAGCAGCAAGAAGTGTGTGAGAGAGAAACGTGCTTGTTTTACAGGAGAATTCCGCAATGCTTTAATCGACTCTGTTTTCTCCTTTCTTCAAGCACACAGGATATATACTTGTCCCTTTTCACCCCAGCACAGTCTTTCTAGTGGCTGTTGCTGGTGGTGTTCTCCATTCTTTTAGATTGTGAGCCCTTTTGGGACAGGGAGCCATTTAACTTTAACGTTATTATTTGCCTGTAAACCGCTTTGCGAACTTTATGTTGAAAAGCGGTATATAAATACTAGTGATTGATTGATATACCATATCCTTGTAAAAGGAACATATATCCCAATAGTTGCTGGGTCCAAGGGGTGCCTGGCTCCAGCCGTGGAAGCAATCTCGCACCTCTGGAAACTGTGTGTTTTTGCAAGGGGTGTCTGGATCCTCCCATACTCAGAGGGGATTGGGGCCGCTTTGGACTGCCTCCATCTCTCCCCTTCAGAAAAAGAGGGAAACTACACTGGCCTGAGCACCACAAGAGTGTGTTGCACCTCGACATAGATGTAACCCCTGGGCAGGTCCGTATGGAAGGAGGACTCGGGTCATCAGTCCCCAGATGGGTGAGGCTGCAGAGCGAGACCAGCACGAGGGCGAAGTGACCGATTTGGAACTGGGCACCTGGAGAACCTGCTCCCACACTCACCTGCCCAAGAAGTCACATCCAGGTGTGATTTCTACCTGATACCATCTCTGGTCCAGCACTTCTGCAGCCCAAAGACAACCAAGACCCAGACTGTGGTCCTCGTCTGCTGCCCGGAAACTCGGATGTGCAGGACTTCCGGAGTCCCTTCCAGGGATGGCACATCTGCCTGGGAGCATCAGGGGAAGGAGGGGAGAGACCAGCTTCCCCCTTGAGCACTTGGGGGGCAGATTATTGTGGCATTGGGGGAAAATGATGGGGGCAGCCATCAGGGGCAGAAGGTGGGGGCAGCC
This sequence comes from Lerista edwardsae, assembly GCA_029204185.1. Lineage (NCBI taxonomy): Eukaryota > Metazoa > Chordata > Lepidosauria > Squamata > Scincidae > Lerista > Lerista edwardsae. The sequence continues at coordinate 78,220 of JAJKFI010011729.1, forward strand.
CCTGCTTGGACCCCTTGTCTACTGCTGATGTTCTGCACATCTGGAGGATGTTTTAAAAGTCCATATTATATATTCATTATTGATTTCAATCATTTCTGCCCCACCTTTCCACCTGGCTTAGGAGTCTTGTTAACTCTGTATACTTTGCCAGCCCTCGGAGCAGTAAGAAGTCGGTGGCAACTCCTTCAGTTGGTCCCTGGCTAATGCCAAAGGAAACACCACTTTAGCCAGGCAATGACATCTGGCAGCTGCACTTCAGGAGTCCTGCACTTGGAAGGGTCTCACCAGGTCATCTAAATTAACTTCCTTCCTGCAGAAGGCAGACAGAGGCAGCAATCCTGGCAGCACACGCCCAAGGGAAAGGGAAACGGCTCACCTGCTTTTCCCGTCTCCGGGACTCCCGCTGCCTCCAGGAGAGAGCTTCGGCCAGGGCCCCCACCTGGGAGTGGTTCTGCAGGCCCTGTTCCCCGAGCCAGCTCCGCATCTCCAGTGGCAGGACAGCCAGGGTCAGCCCCACCTCCCGCCTCTCAGCCCGCTTCTCCCAGGGTCTCCAGTAGGCTTCAGGCTCTGGCTCCAAGGAGGCCAACAGGACCTTCGCCTTGTCCCAGAGAGCCTCCTCCTCCTCCTCCTCCAGCATCCCCTGGAACTTCAGTCTCTCCAGGAAGTCCAGCCACTGGTCTTCCCATCTCGGAGCCTGTCCTGCAGAGTGGTACTTTTCTTCCTCTTCTGACCGTGGAGGAGATGTGCTAATACTGCTGGGCTGTGGGACATGAGATGCTTCTCCTGTTCCTACTGGTCTCTCCTTTAGTGGTACTGTGGGATTCTGCTTCTCCATGGGACACCGCACAACAATGGCAGCCAGCTGCAGAAAGCTCTAGAAAAACAAAGAAACAAAGGGTCATCCAGTTTGGCACACTCAGCTTCTGGGAAACAACAGAAACAACAACGAGAAGGAACAAGCACCAGAAAGTGGCCAGTGGGCTTCAACAGGCTCTCTGCAGGACTACCTGCATCCACACTGAACGCAGGGGAAGTTGTATCAGGAGCCTTCTAGATGTTCCCCAGCATGTGATTATCCTGTGGAACTCTTTGCCACAGGTTGGGGTTGGCCCCTAAAAGCCTAGATGCCTTGAAAAAGGATTTATGGAGGAAATTCTATCATAAGATACAAGCCTTGATGAGTCTGTGGAACTCTTGGTTCTAGAAGTAGGTGGCTTCAGAATGCCAGGTGCAAGGCAGTGGCAACAGGATGCAGGGATCTTGTTGTCTGGTGTGCTTCCTGAGGCATCTGGTGGGCCACTGTGAGATACAGGAAGCTGGACCAGAGGGGTTCTTCTTAAGCTCCCCCAGTAGGGCATCTCTCAAGACAGTCTCCCACTTACAAGGAAGTGTAACAATGCCCTGGAACTTACAAGGGACTCAGTGCCACCGTCTTGCTGAAGATCAACAAGTCTGCACATGGGGACTCATAACCACCTGAGAAGAGCCCTGCGGGGTCAGAGCTGTGCTCCATCCAGTCTCCATCCATCCTGCCCCGCACTGTGGCCACCTGGTACCTCAAAGGCATCAATAACAGAAGATGGGGGCAGCCCCCTCTCCCATTCTTGCTCCCCAGCAAATGGCTTTCAGAGGTAGACTGCTTCTGAAGCTGGAGGTTCCATTTTGGTCCATGATGGGGGAGGGGCTTCACTTTCCCTAAAAGGTCAACACTTTCTTAGAAGCCTTACGGGACAAACTTTGTCAACAGTGTTTTTTGTAGCCCAAGTGATGTCTGCCACATCCTTCTTCATTTTTGTAACAGCTACTGGTATAAAACATCCTGCAGTAAGATGGCCATTAAAGAGAATTGAACATTGAACTATTTTATTCTATGAGCTGAAACTCAGAGTCTGCTCTTGGTTCTTTTCCTTGTTCCCAAATTACTGGGAAAGAAGCAGAATTGCTTGACTGCAATCAAAAGTGAGGAAGAAAATTGCTCCAGACTCCAGGCCCCCACAATGGACCAGCAAGCAAAGTGGAATCGCAGCCAACCCTCTCAAATAACCCAGCAGAGGCTGCTCTGAGTTCCATGAGGCCCCTTCAGTGTTAAGAACAAAGGCAGTGCAGAATTTTCCCCCTTCAGTGCTGAGGCTCCCAGGTGGGGCCCACAGCCAGAAACACCCCACAACCTGGACCACAGAACAACCACCTTACTTTTCTCTCCTGCTTTATCCGAAGGGTGGCAAGAAGCAGCTTCCCTCACCTACTTGCCTTGCCGGTCTCCTCTCTGGAGGTGCAAAATCTTCGCTTTCACTCACCTAAATCTCCACAAAGCTAAGGAAGGGAGAATGATCTGGATCCAGCCCCAAAGAAGCCACACCCTGCAGGAGGAGAGGACAGGTGTGGACACAGAAGCCAGTGCCTTTACCACCACCTCCTGCTGCTGCTCCTCCAGCTGTTTTGCCAGCTGTTTGTCATTTGGGATTTGCAGGGCCTCCTGGGAATTGTAGTTCTCCTCCAGAAGACACCAGGAGACACTACAGCACCTGTTGCAACACTAGCACTGGAAGGACACTCAGGCCCACCGGATTCTGCTCCTCCTTCATTTGCTGCCAGTCCATTTCATGGGCAGACCCCGAGAATTCCTGGGGAGGGATAAAAACGCTTTTCTTTTCCCTCTTGCCTCACACTAGAACAGGGGTTTCCACACCTCCGGCTGAGACACTGGGACAGCTGGAAGTGCTGGTGGGGGAGGAGACTGACATTGCGAGCATCAGAGTGATTGCAGTGCTGAGGGATGCCTCCCCCCCCCCAGGTTCTTACCTCATGCAGGAGGATAGCCAGGGGTTAAGCCTGAGCAGGAAGGCTGGAGGGGTGGAGCTAATCATCCCTCCAATCAGGAGCCCTGAGCATATGAATCCTGAAGAGTGAGAAAACAGGGGGTGGAGTTAACATTATTCAGGGGGTTGGGCTGTTGCCTGTTGTAATAAACGTTCAAGCTGCACCTACCTTGTCTGAGTTGCTATAGCTTGGAACCCAGTATATTGGGGGTGGGGGGTGTCACACTGATCTCTTGCATGTCCTAGGAATCCCACAGTCCCCTCTGTGACCCTCCCCGCTGAGGAAAAAAACTATTTTCTGCTGGCAAAGCAGTTCCACGTTTCACATGCAAACAGGAACACATTCTTGAGCCCCTCCCCTTAAGGGGGAAGGGCCCAGGAACATTTCCCAATGGGGGGGTCAGACCCCCTAGGTTGGGGAAAACTGCTCTAGAACCAGGGGACATCCAGTAAAATAGAGTGGCAGGAAGACCTGACTAAGAAAGTACAGTATTTCTGGAGGCATCATGTAATTCACCTGTGGAACCCCTTGCCAATGGAAAAGGTGATGGCACCTGAAAGCCTTGAATCAGGGATAGGACAGATGGAGGGAAGAGAAATCCCTCACAGGTTACAAGCCACGATAGCTACAGTATATGCAACCTCCAGGCTTTAGAGGAAGCTTAGCTCTGAGTGTCAGGGGCAAGGGAGAGGAAATGGAACGCAGACATCTTGTCCTTTGTGCTCCCTGAGGCTTCTGGTGGGCCACTGTGAGAAACAGGAAGCTGGACTAGATGGGCCTTTGACCCGATCCAGTGGGGTTCTTCTGGGTCTCTGCTCCACAAATGCCTAACTGGACCTCTCCCACAGTCTCAGAATAGCCAATAAGGTGAGTGTCTCCAAACAGTTAATGTCAGAAACATTAAAGTTCAAGACCAGCTACTTTTAGGGGCAGAAATGAAACACGCCATTTTCTGAAAGCTATTGATATATGGATAAAATTCTGCACATTATCGGGCAAACTACAGGTAACATGAAATTGGCCTAAGTCACTTAGCAGCCCCAAGATTTCTTTGAGAACTTAATAAAGAGATTACACAAAGGGAAAAAAATACAAAAATTTATTGTGTGCAAAGACATTCCAATATGAAGACAAGCAATTACCAAATAATATACGCATCTCAGTATCAGTTACTCCCATTTATTTCTAAGGTAAAATATTTATATCCCACTTACAGATTCTAAAACAGGTCCAACAGCTTGAAACCTAGTTTTAAAACAAGACAAGAAACCTCTAAAACACAGTTCACACTTCCACTGATTGGCAAAGCTTTGGCTTCTCTGCCAGCAAACAGGGGAATTCAAGTTTCAACCACAGGCCTTTGTCAGATTTCCCTAAAATCAAATTCTGCCTTGTTATCACCAGAAAAAGCCTGCACTGCAATCTTTGTACAGCATCTCTGCAATGAGGATGCCTCAAATGGCTGCAGTTGCACTGTGGAAAAAGCTAAAAAATTTCAATGATTTTCTCCATGGTGTTCCTAAACAGAATAAAAGTACAATTAAACCATGCACACTAAATAAATGACCAGCTACAACATTCCCTTAAAAACTATCTTGCAAGGTTCACAGATGCAGACCCCAAACTGATCGCTTCAGGGCATGCAGACAGGAATTTCACCTGTGTGCCGATTCTTTGAACAAAAGGAAGATGTTGCTGCACTTTGCTTGAAACAGTATCCATGTTCCCGACAATCACACAGCATCTTCTCCTGTATTCTTCAAGGCTTGATTCATCATACAAGGTCTTGCTACAGTATTGGACTTTGAACAATCTCCTCCAGACTTGTGTGAGTGGCTTGATTTTGATTTAAGTTTCCCCTAGTTCTGAAGCTCTTTTCACACTTGGAGCATTGATATGGTTTCTCCCGTGTGAACCCTTTGATGTCCTCGAAGGTTTTCTAGCTGCCTGAAGCTCTTCTCACACACAGAACATTGATAAGTTTTCTCCCCTGTATGGATTCTTAGATGTCTAATAAGGGTCACCTTCTGCCTAAAGCTCTTACCACATTCATAGAGTTTCACCACTGTAGGGATCCTTTGATGTACAATAAGGTTATGTTTGTGCCTGAAGCTCTTTTTACACACCAAATATTTATAAGGGGTCTCTCCTGTATGGATTCTTAGATGCTCCCTAAAATGAGCAAAAAGCTTTTCCTAGAGTCTGGGCATTCATAACATTTCTCATACACAGAACATTGATAAGGTTTCTATCATGTGTGGATTTTTAGATGCATCCTAAAATTTGAAGCATTAGCAAACATCTTCTTACAGTGTGGGCATTTGTGCAGCTTCTCTCCTGTGTGTGTTCTTTGATGCAAAGTGAGGTGAATACTTTGAGTAAAGCTCTTTCCACACTCAGAACACTGATAAGGTTTCTCTCCTGTGTGTGTTCTTAGATGCATCTTCAAACCTGGTCCATGAGCAAAGCTTTTGCTACAGTCTGGGCACTTGTATGGCTTCTCTCCTGTGTGGATTCTTTGATGTGAAGTGAGGTAATCACTCCGAGCAAAGGTCTTTCCACACTCAGAACATTGATAAGGTTTCTCTCCTGTGTGTGTTCTTCGATGCAAAGTGAGGAGATGGCTCTGAGCAAAGCTCTTTCCACAGTGAGAACATTGATAAGGTTTCTCTCCTGTGTGGATTCTTAGATGCTTCTTCAAATTTGATGCAGCAGTAAACCTTTTCTTACAGTCTGGGCATTTGTATGGCTTCTGTCCTGTGTGTGTTCTTTGATGCAAAGAGAGGTTACAACTCTGAGCAAAGCTCTTTCCACAGTGAGAACATTGATAAGGCTTCTCTCCTGTGTGTGTTCTTTGATGTAAATTGAGGTGATGACTCCGAACAAAGCTCTTTCCACACTCAGAACATAGGAATGTTTTTTCGTCTGTTCTGAGAGCTCCACATCCAGAAGTTCTGCTCTGAATGATGCTCTCCTCAAGCAATAAGGTGTTCCTGAGTTCCTCCTCTGGGTTGATGCTGCTGTGAGTGCCTGGACTCCTGTCCCTCCTCTCTTCTGTTTCCTGTTCCTGGGAGGCTCCTCCCAGACAAGGCATCGATTGATCCATCTTCTCGGTGGGGTTGTTTCCTTCTTGCCCCCTTGGGCACTCCCAACCCCGAAGGGTCTCTTCTTCATCCCTTTCCAACAACATTCCAAGTTGGTCCCCCTCATTTTCACAGTCCGACAAGAGCCATGCTGGAAGACGGAGAGAATCTTGGTAAGAGCTCAAGGGGGGGGGAAGGTCCCCTTCAGAATTATGCAAACAGATTTCATCCCTTTTCACTCAGCCTGTATCCCCACCCCTACAGTTGAGCGGCTGGTCATTCTCTGTTCCTGGCCAGGCTCTTCCCAGGAGTGACTCTTTGTCCTTCCTCCCCCCACCCGAAGGCTCAGTTGAGACCTGAGTTCCCTTCCTGGTCCAGCTCCAGTGCCTGAAGCCAGGAGTGCCTCACAGGGGTCGGATCCGGGCAGCCAAATCCTAACCGACTTCCCGGGTGGCCCTGCAGCAGTGGGGGTCCAGCCTCCTCTGTGTCCCAAGGGGGGATTTTGGCCAGATCCACGTTGACCCGGAAAGGCGGATCAGGCCCAGCAGGAGGGTCAGAATCCAGCATGTGCTGCCCTGGCCAGACCTGCCCCCTCCTCGGCCTGACCCCCAGGTGGCAGCAATAGACCAGAGGAGTGGGGCCTGCTCGGACAAAAAGGGGGCAGAGAGCCCTCCTCCGGGGATGCTGGAGAGACGCTGGACTAGTGCCAAGGTTTGCCCAGAAGGAGTGCTCCGAAGTTGGGTGATAAAAGGCGCCCCCCTCCTTACCCAGGAGGCTCAGCGTTCCAGGCTGTTCCTGTCTGTGGTCCGGAGGATTCTTCTGGCCTGTGGAAGAGGAAGTCCCGGCTGCCACCTGCAGGAGCAGAGAGGGGCTGAGTCAGGGAACGTCAATTCCCCCAATTGACGGGTCCAAGGGGTGCCTGGCTCCAGCCGTGGGAGGAATCTCGCGCCTCTGCAAACTGTGCGTTTTTGCAAGGGGCGTCTGGATCCTCCCATCCTCAGAGGGGATTGGGGCCGCTTTGGACTGCCTCCATCTCTCCCCTTTAGAAAAAGAGTGAAACATCACTGGCCTGAGCACCACGAGAGTGTGTTGCACCCCGACATAGATGTAACCCCTGGGCAGGTCCGTATGGAAGGAGGACTCAGGTAATCAGTCCCCAAATGGGTCAGGCTGCAGAGCCAGACCAGCAGGAGGGCAGCGTTGCCAATTTGGAACTGGGCACCTGGAGAACCGGCTCCCACGCTCACCTGCCCGAGGGGCAACATCCAGGTGGGATTTCCACCTGACACCATCTCAGGTCCAGCACCTCTGCAGCCCAAAGACAACCAAGACCCAGACTGTGGTCCTCGCCTGCTGCCCTGAGACTCGGATGTGCAGGACTTCCGGATTCCCTGCCAGGGACAGCACATCTGCCTGGGAGCATCAGGGGAAGGAGGGGAGAGACCAGCTTCCCCCTTGAGCACTTGGGGGGCAGATTGTTGCAGCTTGCGTTGGGGGAAGAAGGTGGGGGCAGCCCCCGCTTGGACCCCTTGTCAACTGCTGACGTTCTGCACATCTGGGGGATGACGTTTTAAAAGTCCATATTATATATTCATTATTGATTTAAATCATTTCTGCCCCACCTTTCCACCCGGCCTAGGAGTCTTGTTAACGATGTATACTTTGCCAGCCCTGGGAGCAGTAAGAAGTCAGTGGCGACTCCTTCAGTTGGGCCCTGGCTAATGCCCAAGGAAGCCCCACTTTAGCCAGGCGACGACATCTGGCAGCTGCACTTGAGGAGTCCTGCAGTTGGAAGGGGCCCAACCAGGTCGTCTTGTCCAACCCTCTTCCCGCAGAAGGCGGACAGAGGCAGCAATCCCGGCAGCCCACGCCCAAGGGAAAGGGGAACGGCTCACCTGCTTTTCCCGTCTCCGGGACTCCCGCTGCCTCCAGGAGAAAGCTTCGGCCAGGGCCACCACCTGGGAGTGGTTCTGCAGGCCCCGTTCCCCGAGCCAGCTCCGCATCTCCAGCGGCAGGACAGCCAGGGTCAGATCCGCCTCCCGCCTCTCAGCCCGCTTCTCCCAGGGTCTCCAGTAGGTTTCCGTCTCCGGCTCCAAGGAGGCCAACAGGACCTTCGCCTCGCCCCAGAGAGCCTCCTCCTCCTGCATCCCCTGGGACTTCACTCTCTCCAGGAACAGCAGCCACTGGTCTTCCCATCTCGGAGCCCGTCCTGCAGAGAGGTCCTCCTCCCCCTCTTCTGTCCATGGGGGAGATGTGCTGATACTGCTGGGCTGTGGGACATGAGATGCTTCTCCTGTTCCTTCTGGTCTCTCGTTTTGTGGTACTGTGGGGTTCTGCTTCTCCATGGGATACCGCACAACAATAGCAGCCAGCTGCAGGAAGCTCTAGAAAAACAACAACACGAAGGGTCATCCAGGGTGGCAGACTCAGCTTCTGGGAAACAACAACAGAAACAAGAAGGAGAAGGAACGAGCAACAGGAAGTGGCCAGTGGGGTTCAACAGGCTCTCCGCAGGACCACCTGCATCCACACTGAGTGCAGGGGAAGTTGCATCAGGAGCCTTCTAGGTGTTCTCCAGCATGTAATTATCCTGTGGAACTCTTTGCCACAGGAATTGGGGTTGGCACCTGAAAGTCTAGATGGAAAAGGACTTACGGAGGAAATTCCATCATAAGAAACAAGCCATGTTGAGTCTGTGGAACTCTTAATTCCAGACATAGGCGGCCTCAGGATGCCAGGTGCAAGGGCGTGGCCTCAGGATGCAGGTCTCTTTGTCTGGTGTGTTCCCTGAGGCATCTGGTGGGCCACTGTGAGGTACAGGGAGATGGGCGCTTGGCCTGATCCAGGGGGGCTCTTCCTAAGCTCCCCCAATAGGGCATCTCTCAAGACAGTCTACAACTTACAAGGAAATGTAATAATGCCCTGGAACGTACAAGGGACATAAGAACCTAAGAAGAGCCCTGCTGGATCAGGCTAAAGGCCCATCTAGTCCAGCTTCCTGTATCTCACAGTGGCCCACCAGGTGCCTAAGGGACACAATGCCGCCATCTTGCTGAAGATCAACAGGTCTGTGTTTGGGAACTCATAAGGACATGAGAAGAGCCCTGCTGGGTCAGAGCTGTGCTCCTTCCAGCCTCCATCCACCCTGCATCACAATGTGGCCACCCGACACCTCAAAGGCATCAATGGCAATAGTTGGGGGCAGGTTCTTCTCTCACTTTTTTGCTCCACAGCAAATGGCTTTCAGAGGTAGACTGCTTCTGAAGCTGGAGTTTCCATTTTGGTCCATGATGGGGGGGGGCCTTCTCTTTCCCTACAAGTTCAACTCTTAGAAGCCTTAAGTGACAAACTTTGTCAGAAGTTTGTGTTGTTGTTTTTTGTTGTTTTTTTGTTTGTTTGTTTGCTTTGGTAGTCCAAGTCAAGTCTTCCACATCCTTCATTTTTGTAACAGCTACTGGTATAGAACACACCACAGCAAGGTGGCCATTAAAGAGAATTTAAATGTTTAATGATTTTATTCTATGAGCTGAAAATAAGAGTCTGCTCTTGAAACTTTTCCTTGTTCCTAAATTACTGGGAAAGAAGCAGAATTGCTTGACTGCAAACAAAAGCGAGGAATAAAATTTAGTGTAGATTCCAGACCCCCACAACGGACCAGCAAGCAAAGTGGAATTGCAGTCCACCCTCTCAACTAACCCAGCACAGGCTGCTCTGAATTCCGTGAGGCCACTTCAAAGATTTCCACTTCACGGAATAAAGGCAAGGCAGATTTGTTTCCTTTCATCCCTTCAGTTCTGAGGCTCCCAGGTGGAGCCCACGGCCAGGACTCACATCATGGCCTGGACCACAGAACAACCATCCCCGTTTCTCTCTTGCTTTGTCCAAACTGTGGCAAGAAGCAGCTTCTCCTCCCACTTGCCTCGCTGGTCTCCTCCTTTGGAGGTGCAAATTCTTCCCTTTCATTCACCTAAATCTCCACGAACCTAAGGAAGGTAGAATGGTCTGGATCCAGCCCCAAAGAAGCCACACACTGCAGGAGGAGAGGACAGGACAGGTGTGGGACACAGAAGCCAGTGCCTTTACCCCCCCTCCTCGTCCTGCTCCTCCTCCAGCTGTTTGTCATTTGGGATTTGCAGGGCCTCCTGGGAATTGTAGTTCTCCTCCAGAAGACACCAGGAGACACTACAGCCCCTTTTGCAACACTGGCACGGGCAGGACACTCACGCCCACCGGATTCTGCTCCTCCTTCATTTGCTGTCAGTCCATGTCATTGGCAGACCCCGAGAATTCCTGGGGAGGGATAAAAACGCTTTTCTTTTCCCTCTTGCCTCACACTAGAACAGGGGTTTCCACACCTCCGGCTGAGACACTGGGACAGCTGTAAGTGCTGGTGGGGGAGGTGACTGACATGGCGAGGCGAATGCAGGGCTAGGGGACCCCCAAGGTTCTTCCCTCATGGGGGGTGGGGTGTTGTGTATGCAGGAGGATAGCCAGGGGTTAAGCCTGAGCAGGAGGGGTGGAGCTAATCACCCCTCCAATCAGGAGCCCTGAGCTATATGAATCCTGAAGAGGGGGGAAACAGGGGGTGGAGTTAACATTATTCAGGGGTTGGGCTGTTACCTTTCAGCTCAGTTCTAACTGTTGCCTGTTGCAATAGACGTTCAAGCTGCACCTGCCTTCTTTAGCTTGGAACCCAACATATAAGGGGGGTGTCAGGCTGGCCTCTGGCAAGTGCTGGGAGGCCGCAGCCCCCTCTCTGAGCCTCCCCACTGAGGTGAACAGCCCTGTTTTGTGCTGGCAAAGCACTTCCTCTTTTCACGTGCAAACAGGCACCCATTCCTGGGCCCCTCCCCTTAAGGGGGAAGGGCCCAGGAACATTTCCCAAGGGGGGTTGAGACCCCCAGGTTGGGAAACACTGCTCTAGAACCAGGGGTCATCTATAAAATTGAGAGGCAGGAGAATTGGGCTAGACAAAGAACGTGTCTCTTGACCCAACATGGAATTAACCTGTGGAACTCCTTGCCGAAGGAAATGGTGACGGCACGTGAAAGCCTTGAACCAGGGATTGGACAGATGGAGGGAAGAGAAATCCCGCACAGGTTACCAGCCATGATGGTTCTCTGCAACTTCCAGGCTTGAGAGGAAGCTGATCTCTGAGCGCCAGCAGGGTGCAAGTATTTCGCGGCTCCCCAAGGGGTCTGGTGGGCCACTGTGAGAAACAGGAAGCTGGACTAGATGGGCCTTTGGCCTGATCCAGTGGGGCTCTTCTGTGTCTGCTCCACAAATGCCCCTACCAGGGACAAAGCAAATGCTGGGAGGGGGGTTCAGGCGGCCTTAATGTCACTGGTTCCTACCCCACAGTCAGCGCCACACTCCCTTACCGTGAACACTCAAGTGGCACCCGCTACCCACCCTGCCCCCCGCCCCAGTGCATTAAAAATTTCCTAACTGGACCTCTCCCACAGTCTCATAATAGCCAATAATGGGAGTGTCAGAAACATAAAAGTTCAAGACCAGGTACTTTTAGGTGCAGAAACGTTTTCTGGAAGCTATTTTATTGATGTACAGATAAAATTTGCACATTATAGGGCAAACTACAGGTAACATGAAATTGGCCTAAGTCACTTAGCAGCCTCGAAATTTCTTTGACAACATAATAAAGAGATTACACAAAGGAAAAAAATTACAAAAATTTATTCGTATGCAAAGACATTCCAATATGAAGACAAGCAGTAACCAGCTAAAATGTGCATCTCAAAATCAGTTACTCCCATTTATTTCTAAGGTATTTATATCCCACTTACAGATTCTAAAACATGTCCAACTGCATGACACCAAGTCAAAAAAAAAACCAAGAAATTTATGAAACACAGTTTACACTTCCGCTGAAGAGAAAAGCCTTTGCTTCACTGCTATCAAACAGGGGAATTCAAGTCACAAGCAGAGTCTGCTGTCAGATTTCCGTAAAATTTAATTCAGCCTTGTTGTCAGAAAAGCCTGCCCTGGAAATCTTTGTACAGCATCTCTGCTATGAGGATGCCTCAAATGGCTGCTGATGCATTTTCCAAAGTGCAAAACATTTCTCTGGATATCTCCGTAGTGTTCCTAAACAGAATAAAATACAACTAAAGCATACAAACTCATGAAACAATCAGCTACACATTCACTTAAAAACTACCCATGATGCACCACAAACATTTAGGCGGCAAGTTCCACACAGGGCAACCATTTAGCTTGTGCAGGGGCCTTGCACGGTTCAGGGATGCAGGCCCCCAAACTGATCGCTTCAGGGCACTGGGAGATTCAGAGAGGATTTTCACCTGTGTGCTGTGGTTGAAACTACATCCATGTTCCCAACAATCTCATAGCATCTTCTCCATTCTTCTTCAAGGCTTGATTCATCATTCAAGCTCTTGCTGCTGCATTGGACTTTCTACAGTCTCCCCCTGACTTGCGTGAGTGGCTTCATGTCGTTTTAAGCTTCCCCTACTGCTGAAGCTCTTTTCACACACAGAACATTTATAAGGTTTCTCCCCTGTGTGGATTCTTTGATGCAAAGTAAGGTTAGCACTCTGAGCAAAGCTCTTCTCACACACAGAACATTGATAAGGTTTCTCTCCTGTGTGGATTCTTTGATGCAAAGTAAGGTTAGAACTCTGAGCAAAGCTCTTCTCACACACAGAACATTGATAAGGTTTCTCTCCTGTGTGGATTCTTTGATGCTTCCTAAAACCTGATGTGTCAGCAAAGCTTTTGCCACAGTCAGTGCATTCATAAGGTTTCTCCCCTGTGTGGATTCTTCGATGCAAAGTGAGGTGATGACTGTGAGCAAAGCTCTTCTCACACACAGAACATTTATAAGGTTTCTCTCCTGTGTGGATTCTTTGATGCAAAATAAGGTTAGAACTCCAAGCAAAGATCTTTCCACACTCAGAACATGTATGATATTTCTTTCCTCTGTGTGTTCTTTGATGTAAAGTAAGGTCATTGGGCTGAGCAAAGCCCTTTCCACACACTGAACATAGGAACTGTACTTCCTCTGTGCCGGGGATTTCGTGTCCAGAAATGCTGATCTGATGGAAGCTCTCCTGAAGCAACAAGCCTTCATGGGGTTCTTCCTCTGTGCTGGGGCTGCGATGAGTGCCAGGATTCTGGTCCCCCACCTCTTCGGTTCGATTCTCCTGTTCCTGGAAGGCTCTGCCCAGAGAAGGAATCGATCCCTCCCTCATTTCCTCTGCGGGGCTTCCCTCTTGCCTTCTCGAGCTTTCCCCACTGGAAAGGGTCTCCTCTTCATCTCTTTCCAACAGCGTTCCAGGTTGGCCCCCCTCATTTTCAGAGTCCGGCATGTCCCCTGCTGGAAGAAGAAGAGAAACTTCTATACGAAAAAAGCCCCTCCAGAATTCTGTGTATGGATTTCATTCCCTGTCGCTCAACCTGTATTCCCCCCCCCAGGGGAGAGGCGGGTCACTCTGTTCCTGGCCAGGCTCTCCTGGGGAGTGTCTGTTTCTCCTTCCTCCCCCAACCCGGACTCTCAATTTAGGGCACAACCCTATGCCTGGCCTTCAGCCAATGCTGGCTTCTAATGTCTGGCATAGCATTGCGCCCAGTGATGTCATTCAGGGGGAGCGGACCAGAACGGGCGTTCCGGATCCTAACGGGCTCCGTGGCTGGTTCCGGGTTCCCGACAAGTGCCAATCAAAAGTGAGTTCCTGTTCCTAAATCATTTGAATGACACCACTGATTGCGCCCCAAATAGGGAATGTCGGCATCCTCACGCCGGCACTCGGGCCACTGGGCCACGCTAGCCACAGTGTCGGCCCATGGTTGTGCCGCGCCGTTCGTGTGCCAGTTTGGCTGGCGCAGGAGGGGTTCTGGGCGGGGGGAGGGCGGGAGGAGCTGGGCGTGCTGGGAGGCTTGCCGGCCTGGGGAGGGGGGTGGGGTTGTGACCAGGTTACCAAAGGAGCCGAATTACTATATTGCACAGCCGACAGCTCTACTGGAACAAGGGATCGAAGGCTGGATAACAAGCCGGCATAATGCAGAAATCCCCGTTTCCTCCGGAAGAGACTGAGAGAAATACTTCCAGTGAAAAATGGTGGCTGCATTAAGGGAAAATTGCAAGCAGAATGAATGAGCCGGTGTTAATACCTTGATCAGAGTATACCGAAGGTGGTGAGCGCAGTGCAGTGCAAGTGTATTTTAGGAGCATCCAAGAGAATTCAGAAAGGGGGTTTGTAGGGAGGGATCTGTCGGGGTCCAACAACAAGGACAGAAGAGCAAATGGGGGGGAAGTAAGAATCAAAGCGCTCGGTGATGCGTTAAGGGGGGCCCAGCTTCTGTGGTATCCCACTGGGGAGTGTTGGCCACTGGAGGTCTCCTTGGGGCAAGGGAACATGTCTTGGCGCAAGGGAGCATCTGCCGTGGGTCAACATGGACCTGCACCGGCTCAATCGCTGGCCCAAGGCCTGCCCTGCCCTCCTCCCCACCCACATCATTCCACGGCAACAAGAGGCCTGGAGGATGCAGACAGGAAGAGAGATCGGGGCAGCTGTGAGTGGAGAAGCCCCTTCCAGTTGTGGGTCAGGCTGCCCCCTTAGGCACACTGCAGCTCTCTCTGGGGGCAGCAATGCCCCCCCCCAAAATGTCCAAGAGGACTGCGCTGGCATCAACATGCGCCTCCCTCCTTACCCAAGAGGCTCAGCTCTCCATCCGCTTCCTGTCTGGGGTCAGGCGGATTCGTCTGGACCGCGGAGGAGGAACTCCCAGCTGCCACCTGCAGGAGGAAAGAGGGGCTGTTTCAGGGTGGAGCAGCAGGTTTGGAGGGGAGGGGCTACGTGGAAGGGGACAATCCTACCCCTGCCTGGTTGCTGGCCCCATTGCGGCCCTGCAAGGCTGCTATTTTGACCCACGGCCCTGGACCACAAGACTCACAGCTCCAAACTCAGAACTGACTGACTGAATTATGCACATTTCCCCTAGACATGTATTTTCCTCCTATCTTTCCGTTTTCTACTGTAGTCAAGCAGCCAACACAAACGATGCTCACAACTGGCACATTGCAAATAGACACGGGAATTGCAACAGCAGCACAGAACAGCTGGGAAGGACCCCGGTTGTATCAGGGGCCAACCGCTAGTTTCAGCCTCTCTCATTTCACCGCACACCGAGAAGGCCGTGAATGTACCGAGGCCCAACATCAGTTTCTGAAGATGGGCACAAAAGGGGTTGGTGGCTCTCCTCTCCCCATGGCCCTCCCCCAAACTCCCACAGCACCCCTGCAGATCATTCTGGGCACGTCCATGTGCTGTGGGAAGCGAGTTGGAAATCACTGGGGTACTAATTAGGGAGCCAAGACTCACAGGGAAGGTTTCAAAGCCCGAAGTCCTGAATGTGAAGAGTGTCTGCGCGTAACCAAAAGTCTCCCGAGAAGGGAGTGCAGCAAACTTTCCTTGGGAGGAAGCTGAAGGGACACAGAAGAGAACCCCTGCCCTGCCCCAGACCTTAACCCCCGGGGCAGATTTCTCTGGGCGCAGGATTCAGGTGCTCAGTCCCAAAGTGAGGACTGCTGCAGAGGCAGAGCAGCACGAGGGCGGCATGACCAGCTTGAACTGCCTTCCACACAGACTGCCTGAGGGTTCACCTGGGGGTCAGAATGCAACACAAGGCCCAAAAAAACAAGGAATGTTCTTTTCCCTCTCACACAATTCCAGAACCAGGGGACATCCATTAAGATTGAGAGTTGGGAGAGTTAGAACGGATAAAAGGAAATACTTTTTAACCAGGGGGTAATTAAGCTATGGAACTCCTTGCCACAGGAGGTGGTGATGGCATCTGGCCTGGATGCCTTTAAAAGGGGACTGGACAGATTTCTGGAGGAAAAGTCCATCACAGGCTGTAGGTCATGATGGGTTGTTCAACCTCCCTATGTTAGTAGTAGGCTACTTCAGAGCACTGGGTGCAAGAGAGTGGCAACAGGATGTAGGCATCTAGTTGTCTCGTGTTCTTCCTAAGACACCTGGTGGGCCACTGTGAGATACAGGAGGCTGGACCAGATGGGCCTTTGGCCTGATCCACTGGGGCTCTTCTTATGTCTAACGGCATGTGACACCATCTGGGATCTGCCACCTCTGTGGTACAAAACCCACCAAAATCCTCCTGGTGATCCTTGCACACTTCCGTGAGGCTCGGACGTGGGGGACTTCCGGATCAGTTACAAGGACAACACAATTTCATGCGAGGACCACAGTAAAGAGGGGAGTGCGTTGGCGGCAGGTTGGAGAAAAGTGGTGGCGGCAGACTTGGGGTGAAAAGACGCCCCCTGAACCCAAGACCCCTTGTCACCTGCTGCTGATGCCACCCATTAGATGGCCTCACTAACAAGCACCTCAGTTCTGCCTGAAGATGGAGAAGAGGACTGAGGCCGCCTGAAGACAGACAGACAGAAGCACCTTCAACTTCCAGCACCACTTTGCCAAGAACAGCCACACAATTGAGGAACTTCATACATGCCTGTTTTTTAAAAGTTTATATCTATTTTGCTAGCCCTCCGATCATTAAAAGATGGATGAAGATTCCTTCAGTTGGGCCCAGAAGAGTGACAAAGAAACACAACTTGAGTCAAGCAATGACACCTGACGGCTCCATTCAGAGAATGCTAGAGTTGGAAGGACCCCACAAGGTCATCCAGTCCAACCCCTGCCTCTAGCAGGTAGGCAGAGGCAACAAGCACTGCGACACCTGCCAACCAGGAAGGGAAACAGCTCACCTGATCTCCCCGTCTCCAGGACTCCTGCTGCCTCCACCGAACGGCCTCAGCCAGGGCCACAGCCTGGGGGCAGGTCTGCAGGCCGCGTTCCCTGAGCCAGCTCCGCATCTCCAGCGGCAGGACAGCCAGTGTCTGCTCCACCTCCCGCCTCCCAGCCCCCCTGTTCCAGGGCCTCCAGTAGACCTCAGTCTCCGGCTCCAAGGAGGCCAGCAGGACCTTCGCCTCGCCCCAGAGAGCCTCCTCCTCCTCCTCCTCCTCCAGCATCCCCTGGGACTTGACTCTCCCCAGGAACTGCAGCCACTGGTCTTCCCATCTCGGAGCCCGTCCTGCAGAGAGGTCCTCCTCCCCCTCTTCTGACCGTGGAGGAGATGCGCTGGGCTGTGGGTCATGAGATGCTTCTCCTCTTCCAGCTGGTCTGTTCTTCTGCAGCTGGCCTGTGGGGTTCTGCTCCTCCATGGGACGCCTCTCAACACTAGCAGGAGGCTGCAGAAAGTTCTAGAAAGAAACAGGGGATGGTCCAGATTGGCAAGTTGAGCTCCTGTCTCAGGAATCACAAAAGAAACAACAAGAGGAAATGAGCACCAGGAAGCGGCTAAGAAGAAGCAAAGGGGATTCAGCCACCTCTGCTCAGGATCACCTGAACTCACTCGGAAGGCAAAGCCAGGGGAGGGTTGTTTCAGCAGCCTTCCAGGTGTTCCAAGGGGTAACCTACCTGCTAAGCTCCATGCCACAGGAGATAGGGATGGACCCAGAATCCAGAAAAGGGATTTCTGGAGGAATTCCATTACAAGCTATAAGCCATTGGGGGTATGTGAAACATCCTGGTTTCAGGAGAATGCTACCTCAGAATGACAGAGGCAGGGGAGTGGCCACAGGATGCAGGCATCTTGTTGTCTTCTGTGCTCCCTGAGGCATCTGGTGGGCCACTGTGAGATACAGGAAGCTGGACTAGATGGGCCTTTGGGCTGATACAGCTGGGCTCCCCCAGTAGGGCATCTCTCCAGACAGCCTGCCACTTCCTTGCAAACCCCTTATATTTCCAGGGTATGGTCTAAGGGACACAATGCCACAATATTGCTGAAGCTCAACAAGTCTAAACACATGAGAAGAGCCCTGCCGAGTCATCCAGTCTCCCTCCATGCAGAAGATGAGGGCAGCCCCCTCTCCCACTCTTGCCCCCCCCCGCAAATGGCATTCAGAGATATACTCCCTGGGAAGCTGGAGGCTCCATTTTGATCTATGGGAGGAGGGCTCTTATGTTTCCCTAGGAACGCTAAGTTGTCTTAGAAGCCTTAAGGCACAAACTTTGCGAAAGGTTCCACATAATGCCTACCAAGCCCATCTTCATGGTTATAGTTACGCCCACCCTGCAAGAAAACGGCTACTAAGAGACATGTTCATTTTTGTCAGATGGGCGGAAGAAGAGTCCACCCTGGCCCTTTTCCATCCAGTTTCCAAATTCCTGGATTCTGCCCTTCCGGAAAGGAGCAGCTTCGTCTGACTGCAACCCAAAGTGAGTGAGAAGCACCGTCTGGGATCCAGGCCCAGCACAACTCCCTGGCCAGCAAGCAAAGCGGAACTGCTGTCCACGCTCGCCAATATCACTCCACAGGATGCTCTGAATTAAGTTTCAGGCCCTTCCACGTGAAGACGAAAGGCAGTGCAGATTCCCCCAGTTGTGTGTCTCCCACTTGAGAGCCACAGCAAGGATTCGCATCGCAACCTGAAACACAGAAGCAACCATCTCCTTGCCTCTCTTGCTTTATCCAAGGTGGGGGCAAAACGCAGCTTCCCCTCCCACTTGCCTTGCTGGTCTCCGCCTTTGGCGGGACAAAGTCTTCTCTTTCACTCACCCCAATCCTCACAAACCCAGAGCAGCCCAGCTCCAGAGAATCCACACCCTGAGCAAGGAGAGAAGCCACTGCCTTTATCACCTCCTCCTCCTCCTCAAACAGTAAGTGAAGCCAGCTGTTTGTTATTTGGGATTTGCAGGGCCTCCTGGGAACTGTAGTTCTCCTCCAGAAGACACCTGGCCTGCACCCAGAAATCTCTACACGTATCTGGTTGCCTTGTGTGCTCCCTGAGGCCTCTGGTGGGCCGCTGTGAGAGACAGGAAGCTATACAAGATGGGCCTTGGCCTGATCCAGCAAGGCTTTTCTTATGTTCTTATGTTCTATACACCCCATTACTGCTCTGGCTTCTCCTTTTTCCAATCAGGGCATGCTGGGAACAAAAGATGCTTCCACTCTTGAACTGGCAGTTCTCACTCCTCCCAAGCTCCATCTTGCTCTCTCCCAGCGAGTGAGGAGTGGCTCAAAGCGCATGGCAAAGTGATTGGGGATATGGCTGGCTACTGGGGCAGGGGGCAGGCCCCTGGCCAATTTGGCACACACGCACACTCACACACGCACACAACATGTTGCCATCTCACCAGGCTCCATGGCTGGGCCAGTCCTTTGCAAGCTGGAGTGGGAAGGAGGAAAGTGGTGCTTTGGCCCTCCTGGCTCTCTGCGGAAGGAAGGGCTCCTAAGAGGCAGGAGAGCAGGCTGGGTGGGTGTTCATTGGTTCTGATAAAGGCTGGTGCACAGGGAGGGTCTTGGGTTCAGGTGTTATCAAAACGACAGGCAGGGAGTAAATGCCAGCAGAGGGCCACGGTCGGTGGCGACGGAGAAGGTGGCTTTGGAATCAGGTCATGTGGCTCAAGCTAGTTCAGGACCCGGACAAAGACGTTGAGTGGCTGCAAGAGACACGAGGGCCAGCTGGAGCTGGGCTAGTGCAGTGGCTGCTGCAGGGACCCTCACCCAGGGGTGCCCCAGCCTCAACTCCTCCCACATCATAAGAAGAGCCCTGCTGGATCAGGCCTAAGGCCCATCTAGTCCAGCTTCCTGGATCTCACAGCGGCCCACCAGATGCCTCAGGGAGCACAGGAGACAACAAGATGTCTGCATCCTGTTGCCACTCCCTTGTACCTGGCATTCTGAGGTAAATTTCTGAGGCAAGTGTGAGGTAAATAAAATAGAATTGGCCATCCTGTCTCTGAGGAGGGAGCCAGGGCAGTATTAGGCTGAAGCCTAGAGGCCCCGCAGGGCCTAGGGCCCATCAAGGGGGCATGTCTGAACGTCAGCCTCCTGCATGGGTCTCTGGCTCCAGCCCCTGGGAACGCCGGCCTGTCACCCAAGCAGCCAGCAAGAGACTACAGCAAGCCTGGCCTTGCCAAAATGAGGCTTGCCGAGCTCTCCAAGCCCCGCCTCCATGGACTGAACTGGGCTACAAATGGAGGCAGCTTCAGTGGGGAGCTTCCGCGCAAGGCTAAGTCCACTTTGGAGGTTCCCCCACTTTGGGAAACAACTTAGAAGTGCCTAGCCTTTCTGGTTTTTACCCTTCAGATTTTTGCCTGTGCTTCTGCTGTTCGAAGAGTGGGGGTAGGTGGGGAGCTTCCATGCAAGCCTGGGTCAGTTTCTGAGGAGAGGCCCGTCTGCTGCTGCATTGCCGAAGGTTGAGGGTTGGCTGCAAAGATGCGTGTGTGTGTTTTGTAACAAAGCAATAGATAGATAAGGAAATGAAAAGTGACTGAGGGCACAATCCCAACCTGAAGGTAGGCCGGCACAGTTAGGCCAGCCAAGTTTGGCCGGCACAAGAGACACTGTCAATTATGTTTGGACCAGTCTCGGATTCAGGGAGGATGGCGTGAGTCTGTGGGCTGTCTTCCCTGACTCTGAGAGTGGTCCAAACGAGCTTTACAGTGTCGCTTGTGCCATCTAAACTTGGCTGGCCTCACTGTGCCGGCCTAACTTCAGGTTAGGATTGTGGTGTGAGCTGTGGAGGCCTTATTTTTAAAGAGCGGGAGGAGAACCTTGTCTGCCCACGCATCCACCAGGGGCTTCCATTTCGTGTGGCAGGATCTTTCCTGAAGAGCTTCGGAGGGGGCTCAAAATAGCTGAAAGCCCAGGGGCAGGTTAATACGGCCCTGGAGGGAGCTATGATAACTTGCAACCCAATCTGGGCCTTAAGAAGAGCCCCGCTGGATCAGGCCAAAGGCCCATCTCATCCAACTTCCTGTATCTCACAGCAGTCCACCAGATGCCTCAGGGAGCACACGAGACAAGAAGATTCCTGCATCCTGTTGCCTCTCCCTTGTATTTGGCATTCTGAGGTAAATAAAACAGGCTTCCTATGTCTAAAATTGGCCCACCAGATGCCTCAGGGAGCACACGAGACAACTAGATACCTGCATCCTGCTGTCTCTCCCTTGTATCTGACATTCTAAGTAAATGTTTGAGGTAAAATTTTGAAATAAATAAGAGGGAAATAAAATTGAATTTGCTATCCTAAGAACACAGTGTCAGAAGAGCCCCGCTGGATCAGGCCAAGGGCCCATCTAGTCCAGCTTCCTGTATCTCGCCGTGGCCCACCAGATGCCTGAGGGAGCACAAGATGGCTACATCCTGCTGTCTCTCTTCCTAGGGCTGGCGAAGAGCAGCAGAGGAAGGGTGCAGGAGACTGGTGGGGAGAAGGGGCATGTCCAAAGTGTGCTGCAGCACATTGGTGTGCTGCAAATGGTCTGCGGATGTGCCGTGGAGTTGGGGGGAGGGTCACTTATTAGTAGGGCCACTGGGTGCCCCACCACCAACAGCAGGATGCACCTTGTGAATTGTCAGAAACTGAGGGTGCGTCTTGTCAGCGTGCCGTGAGCGGATCAAGGCACTCACTGAGGGTTGTTCTGTTTCCTCTCACATCAAACTGGACGCAGGGGAGATGCACTAAAATTGAGTGGCAGGAGAGCTAGCCCAGACAAAAAGTATTTCTTGAGGCAGCCTGCAGATAACTTGTGGAAGCCCTTGCTGAAGGATGTGGGGAAGCAAGCTGTAGGCCGAGAAGCCTTGCAAAGTGGGTTGCACAGGTTTAGGGAAGAAAAGCCCAGCCCAGGTTACTCTGCATGAGAACTCTATGCAGATTTTGAAGGTAGCCTGTCTTTGAATGCCAGATGAAAGCAAGTGGCCACAGGATGTGGGTGTCATGATGCCTAGTGGGTGCCCTGAGGAATGTCATGGGCCACTATGGGATGCAGGACTCGGTGTTCCTTTGGCCTGATCCAGCACCACTGTTATCTCTCTGCTCTATAAATTCTGTATGGGGGAACATGAGCCCTTCAGCAGGGCTTACTGTGGCTGGTGCCTGACCACACATTTGGCTCCATCAAGTGTGAGAGAAAGTTGTTACCCTCCTTCAGGGCTCCCTTGGCTAAAGCTGTATTTACACCTATACATGGGGATTCCAGATACAAACTGGGACACCGTGCCTTTGCCTTTAATCATGGTTGAAAAGCGAGACTTTGGGCAGGTGCAGCTCATCATGGAAAGGTTCCAAAAGCTGCATCTGCCAAAATTCCCTCGTCTATACAGTGGTTAAAGGTAGAGGCACTCTCTCCCAGGTTGTATCTGGCAACCCCACGTATACACATGGAAGCAGACTAAACAGCTTGCAAATGTGAATTCATCTTTCCTCTGTTAAAGGCGTCTTAAAGCCTGGGGGTTAAAGTTAAAGCCTGGACAGCTATTTGTTACTGCCCCCCCCAACCAAAGGGCAGGAGCCAGTTTTGTGATTTTTCTTATATAAATTAACACTTGCCTCTCCAATAGCTGTGTTCTTTGCTTTTGTGCCCATAGATAGGAAGAGCTAAGGCTCTCTCTTCCACTACCACGTAAAGGATGCAAGGCCCGTTTGCTGAGGAGACGTTGGTTGGATCCTACATTCCATACTGGTAAGGCCATCTTTACACAGATCTTTACACATCTTTAGTAGCAATGTATGGATGTGAGAGCTGGACCATAAGAAAGGCAGAGCGCCGAAGAATAGATGCTTTTGAATTATGGTATTGGAGAAAACCCTTAAGTCCCCTGGACTGCAAGGAGATCCAATCGGTCAATCCTACAGGAAGTCAAGCCTGATTGCTCCCTGGAAGGACAAATACTGAAGCTCAAACACTTTGGCCACCTCATGAGAAGAGAGGACTCTTCAGAAAAGACCCTCATGCTGGGAAAGACTGAAGGCCAAAGGAGAAGGGGTGGCAGAGGATGAGATGGTTCGACAGTGTCACTGAAGCGATGAACATGAAATTGGGCGAACTCCGGAAGCTAGTAGAGGACAGGGAGGCCTGGCATGCTGTGGTCCAGGGGGTTGCGAAGAGTCGGGCACGACTTAGCGACTGAACAACAGCAAGGCCATCTTTACACTGGGGAGTCCTTGGGAGAGGCCCCACAGCTTCTTCCCAGGCGACAGCCGGCCAGAACCCAACAGCTTCACGGTCAAACTATAATATTCCAAATTACATAAAAGTGCATTTAAAAAATGATTATTCAAAAATTATATTTAGGCTTAAATGCCTTCAACACAAGAGACGAACACTCAAGTAGGTGCATAGAAGGAGAAACTGGCCACCAGGCTCCCAGCAGGCCTAAACACAGGGATACAGGGGGACGCTGCAGGTCGTGAGCAGAGGTGGGACTCCCCGGCAGTGGCTTATTGGGGGCAGCCTAGTTCAGTATTGCAGGCACTGCAATGTGCTGTTAAAGGCCCCTCCCACTCACGGTCAGACCGGCTTACATGGCAAACTGGCTCCAATGGTACACAAGAGGGGCTGCTTACATGGCCCATTGCGGGGCCTGCAATACTGACCCCACTGACCCCCCCACCTGTAGCTACGCCACTGCCCCCCAGGGGGTACAAGATGCAGCATCACCCATAGTAGCCAATCAGGTGAGTGCCTCTGAACAGGTGACGTGAGAAACATGAAGCTTCAAGACCAAGGACTTTCAAGTGCAGATACAGTCGGAGAATGAACCCCATTTTCAAATGACTCTTTCTCTATTTTGCACAAAGTCTTGAAGTAGGGGTGAACTTCTGCATGTTATAGGGACAAACTACAGGTTGTTCTACGTTACTTAGAAAGCCCTGAACTTTCCTTGGTAACTTAATAAGGAGGATACACAGAGAAAAAAATACTCAAGTTTATTAGTAAGCAAAGAATTCCAATATCAAGGCAAGCAATGACCATATAAAATCTGTATCACAAAATCAGTTACTCCCACTAATTTCTAAGGCACAATTTTTATATTTGAGTTCCTGATTTCTTAAAGTGTCCAACCCAGCTTGAAACCTGCTTCAAAAAGAATAAAATAAACCTATAAAAGCTGTTGACACTTCCATGAATTCGTGGCACAGAAACAAAACCTTCTCCAAATTCCGTGTTCTCGTCAGAAGTCCCTAAAATCTCATTCAGCCTCTTCTCAGAAAAGTCTGCGCTGCAATCTTTGGGCAGTCTTGCTGCTGTGAGGAGGCCTCAAATGGCTGTAGCTGCTCAGTGGAAAAAAGCTAAAGTTAGGATATATAATTTAGATTGCTAAATATTGGGATTTACGGAGGAGATAAAGGATTGCATTAGGATTTTCGAGTTCCGGATCTGCACATCGGGGTAACAAACAGTGTTTTAAGTGTACTTGCCGATTTGGAGAGTTGGATCTGCAAGTTAGACCAGGGACGTTTGGAGCGATTGTGGTGGAGTGGAAACCAGGCGGAGGGATTTTGAACTTTGTCGAGCTTTTCCTTTGTGTCGATGGCGCAGGGATCCAGTGAAGCGGTGATGGAGTGAAGGACAGGGACGTTTGGAGCGATTGTGGTGGAGTGGAAACCAGGCGGAGGGATTTTGAACTTTGCCGAGCTTTTCCTATGTTTTGACAGCGGAGGGATCCAGTGAAGCGGTGACGGAGTGAAGGATAGAGATGTTTGGAGCGATCATGGTGGAGTGAAACCAGGCGGAGGGATTTTGAATTTTGCCGAGCTTCTCCTTTGTTTCGACGGCGGAGGGAGTCAGCGAAGCAGTGACGGAGTGAAGGACAGGAAAGGATTTGATTTGGAGGCGAAGAATAATTTGGGGAGGGAGGAGAGGGGAAGAAGGTGTGGATTGCTTAGTTTTTTGAAGAGGGGATACATAATTAAAGGGACTATTTTTTTAAGTACTTTTTATACTTATTTTATTTTTTATATATATTTTTTCCCATCCTTTTCTCCCTGTTTTTTTTTCTTCTTCTCTCTCCCCGCTCTTTCTTTACTCTTCTTAAATTTGATATATTGTTTATTTTTATTTTTTAATTATTATTGTGGGTGACTATTTGGAAGTCAGAGACTTGTTGATGGATGATATTGCTGAGTATTAATGACAGTATATTGATTAATAGGTTTTAGAGATAGAGGATATATGGAAGTATAGATTGTGTTGATAACTGAGTGTTATTGAGTGTTATTGAATATATTGTGAATTTTTGAATTTGGAAAATGTCAACGAAAGATAAAGAAAAGAAAGACTTGGCTAAGTTGCCGTCTAGAATTTCACCAGCGACTAGCTTACAAACCGTAACTGTGTTGAGTCAGGAACAAAAAGCAGGTGATCAGAGAAGAGAAAGTCAACAGCAACATCAGGAATCAATGCAGTGGTTGTTTGAACAAATAAGAAATGAGATAAGAGAATCAGAAAGTAGAGTTACGGCCAGAATTGATCAGAAAATTGATGAATTACAGGCTCAAATATCTAAAAACACAGGACAAGCGAAAGAAGCAACAAGGGATAGAAAGAAGATTAAAACAAAACTGCAACAAGTGAAGACAGACTTGGCTGATTTGAGAGTGGGTCATCAGGAAGTGGAACTGACACAATTAAGACAGGAAATGGACAGGGCTAACCTGAAGATAAGAATATAGAACTACCCGGATTCGCGGGAGGAAAGGACATTTGAGGTTATCAAAAGATGGTTGGCAGAAGAAACTAAAATTCCAAAAGAGGTATTGGAAGACGGAATTGATGTTATATATTGGATTGAATCAAGTTTTGCTAGAAGATTTAACAAGCCAAGAGCAATAATGATAAGATTTGTTAAGAGACGCTTAAGAGATGAGGTGCTCAGAATTTTGGAGGAGAAGGAAAGATTTGTTTTGGATAATAAGCTGTTGATTCTACGCGAGATTCCTTTCCAGGTACGGAAGAAAAGGGTTCCTTATAAGAATTTGGCGCTACTTTTGAGAGAAAGGCAGATTAAATACAGATGGTCACTCCCAGAAGGCTTGATTTTTACATACGGAGGTAGAAGACAGAATATTAATTCTACTTTTAAGCTTCAACAATTTCTGGACAAATTTGCTCAAGATTTTGGAAATGCAGAAAGAGAAGACACAGAAGGGAAAGACGTAGTGGAAATAAGACAGGTCGAATCACAAGATAATGACAGCTCAGAAGAAGAGGAGAGTTCCCAGGGTCGAGAAGGGGAAAGTAAAGAAGAAGGTTCTCAAGAAGAAGAGTCACAAGAAGATGTAGACAAATTAGGGGCGGCAGCCCCTAAACCAGTAAGAGCTGTTACCAGAAGACAGACAGCAGGAGGAGGCTAAAAGAAGAGGAAAAAGAAACTAAGTATTTAAGAAGATTCAAATAATGGCAAGTAGACAAATTAAGACTGTGTCTTTAAATGTGAATGGTTTGAACATCCCTCAAAAACGGAAGAAATTTTTTATGCAATTAAAAACGTTAAATTTGGATATTATCTGTCTTCAAGAAGTTCATATTAGAGAAAATCAAAAGAAGTTGCTGGAAAATGAGAAATTGGGCTTGCTTTTTACCTCATTGGACAAAACGAAAAAGAAAAAAGGAGTAGCAATGTATATTAAGAAAGACTTATTACCTGAATTGGTATGGAAAGATGAAGATGGTAGAATTGTGATAGTGAAAATTCAAATACAGGACAAAGAGATGTTAATTTCAAATATTTATGCCCCAAATAAAAAACAGGAAGATTTTTACGAGCTACTACATAATCAACTTGTAAATTACAATCAGATGGAACTCATGATTTTGGGAGATTATAATGCAGTTTTTGATAAGAAATTAGACAGGAAATCGGAAAAGAAATTTCCTGGAGGTGGTATTCTACCAAGGACGTTTCTTAGAATGGCAGATGAATTAAATTTGATAGATGCTTGGAGGTCTTTGAATTCGGAAAAGAAAGAATTTACATTTTATTCGACTAGACATAACTCTTGGTCAAGAATAGACATGTGTTGACCGAATTAGGGGTCATATTAGGGGCCGAAAAACAATTTGAGGTGGAGATTTTACCAAATACTTTTGCGGATCATAACCCGATATTAGTGACTTTGAATAAGAAAATTAGAAGGTGGTCTTGGCGTTTGGTTAATACGAAATTAGAAAATATTGAATTTTTACAACGGGCGAGAACTGAAATGGAATGGTTTTTTAAAATTAATATGCAACAAGGGACTAAAATTCAGACTGTATGGGATACGAGTAAGGCCTACTTTAGAGGCTTGATGATTGGTGAAACAAAGAAACAAAAAGTGGAACAACAAAGGAAATCGAAAGATTTGTATTTGAATTTGAAAAAAGAAGAGCAAAATTCTCAGGATAATCCTTCTAATTCTAAGATAAGACTAAGAATTAAGAAATTGCAACATAAAATTAATGTTTTGCAGATTGGGGAGATGGAGAGACAATTGAAGTTGGTAAAACAAAATTTTTTTGAAAATGCAAATAAACCAGGAAGATGGTTAGCTTATAGATTGAAAAAAGAGAGACAAAAAAATGTTATTAAAGGTTTAAGGGATCAAGAAGGCCGAGAGAAGAATGCATTAAAAGATATTAAAGAGATTGTGATGCAGTTTTATAAGAACCTTTATGAGAAAAAAGAGATTGAGCTGGAGAAACAAAAGAAGTACATTTTTAATAATAATAGAAATTAACAGATCAGCAAAGAAAAATGTTAGAAGAACAAATCTCAATAACTGAAATAAAGAAGGCAATATTTAAACAAAATACTAATAAGGCACCTGGACCGGATGGAATATCAGCTAAATATTACAAGAAATTTGAAGATATACTAGTTGTGTTTTTTAAAGAATTAGTGGACTCAATTTGGATTTCGGGAGAGATTCCAGACACTTGGAAGGAAGCGACAATTACTCTAATACATAAATCTCAAACTGACTCTAACAATATCAAAAATTATAGACCAATTTCATTATTAAATGTGGATTATAAGATCTTTGCGACAGTCTTGCCGACAAGGTTAAAGGAAATTTTAGCAATGTGGATTCATCATGATCAAGCTGGCTTTCTCCCAAAAAGATATTTGAAAAAAAAATATGAGGACAATAATAGATGTCTTGGAATATTGTGAAAGAGATGTCTCTAAGAAATTGGGACTGATATTTTTAGATGCACAGAAAGCTTTTGATAATGTAAACTGGAATTTTATGATGCTACAGCTTGAGGTGATAGGATGTGGACAAAGATTTCTTTCAGCAATAAGAGGAATATACGGTAAACAGTTCACTAGAGTAAAGATTAATGGGGATTTAACTGATGAAATTAAAATATATCAAGGAACCAGACAAGGTTGTCCGCTGTCACCACTTCTATTTATATTGTCGTTGGAAATATTTAATACTGCAGTTAGAGAAGATTCAAGAATTAAAGGGATTAAAGTGTTAGGCGAAGAATTTAAACTACAGGCTTATGCGGACAATGTGGTTTTTATATTAGAAGATCCTAAAGAATCAATGGAGGTTTTGATGGAAAAGCTGGGAGAATATGGAGAAGTTGCGGGGATGAAAATTAATTACCAGAAGACTAAAATGTTATTTAAAAATATAAGGAATGAGGACAAGAAGGAATTCGAAAAATGGGGCTTACAGATTACGGAGAAAGTAAGATATTTAGGAATTATGATAACTAATAAGAACAGCACCTTAATGAAAGAAAATTACTATAAAATATTCAAAGAGATTCAAGTAGAATGTGATAAATGGAAGAACTTACAGCTGTCGTTTTTGGGAAGAATTGCGGCAATTAAGATGAAGATTTTGCCAAAATTGCTTTTCTTGTTTCAAACGATTCCCATTATTTTGAAGAAAGTTTACTTCCAAGAACTGGACAGGATTATATCTAAATTTATTTGGCAAGGAAAAAAACCAAGAATCCGAATGAAGCTGTTACAGGATGTTAAAGAGAAAGCGGGAGTTGGCTTACCAGATTTTTTAATCTAGTATCAGGCTGCAGTATTAGACTGGATTAAAGAATGGATTCACCCTAGGGATAAAAGAACATTAAAATTGGAGATGTTTTATTTACGTTGGGTTCCATGCCTTTTTGATCTACGATAAAGCGAAATATTATCCTATATTTAAGCAACATTGTTTAAGGAAAGCTTTACTTTGGGTGTGGGACCAACTGAGATATATAATTTATGATAAGATTCCGCGTTGGGTGAAACCATTGGAAATTGGTGCAAGAACTGAATGGTTTAGAGAAGATCAAAATAGAGCATATGATGAATTATTAAATGACAAAAACGAGATATGGCCAATGGATATCTTGAAGGAAAAAAACATTATTTTGGACTGGTGGTCATTTACACAAATTAAATCAAGACTTAAGGAAGATGTCAAAACTGGAATTTATCAAGATCTGACAGAATTTGATAGAAATGTAATAGAAAATAAAGAAAAGTTTATTAAAAGGATATATAATTTTTTGCTGAGTTTGAAGATGGAGGATGAAGTTGTCAAAGATGCGATGATCAAATGGGCTAAGAATTTTGGCTATAATATATCAATGGAAGAATGGGAGAAATTGTGGAGAAATAATATTAAAATTTTAAAAGCAACTTCTTATAGAGAAAATATATATAAAATGTTTTACAGATGGCATATGACTCCTGATAAGATAGCTAGAATGTATAAGAATTCTTCAAATATTTGTTGGAAATGCAAAAGAACTGAAGGAACTTATTATCATACGTGGTGGACTTGTGTGAAAGCAAAGAAATTTTGGAAGGAGGTACATTTAATGCTACAAGAAATTTTGAAATGTTCAATTCCTTTGAAACCAGAAACATTTTTATTAAATATATTTTATGATGCTTTTGATGTGAGACAAAGATATGATTATTTATGTTACTACAGCAGCAAGATTATTATTTGCACAAAATTGGAAGAATGAAAATATCCCAACAATGGATCAGCTGATAAATAAGATATATGAAGTGGCTGAGATGGATATTTTGACTGAAAGACTGCGAGAAGTAAAGTCAAATAGAGTGGCTGAAAATTGGCACTCTTTCTATGAATGGATGGATACTAGATGTTAAGGTTTATAGCTTATACGGCGAGATAGAGAGACTATTGTATTAGACAAATATTTTTAATCGATAAGTGAAAGTTGGATAAAGTACATTGCAATCTGACCTTTTGTGTGTACCTTGTGTTAATCCCTACCCTGGTTTTTTTTTCTGTACCCTTCCCCATAACTATAATTTGGAAAATAAAAAATATTTTATAAAAAACATAAAAAATTAAAAAAGCTAAAGTTTGTCTGGTTTTCTCCACAGTATTTCTAAAAAGAAGAAAAGTGCAATAGAAGTACACAAACCAATGAAACCATCAACTAAACAATTCAATTTAAAACTACCCATGATGCACCACTAATGTTGAGGCAGCATGTTCCACACAGGGCAACTAGTTAGCTTGTGCAGGGAACTTGCAGGGTTCAGGTATGCAGGTCCCAAACTGATGGCTTCAGGGATTGGGAGATTCAGGCAGGATTTTCACCTCTGTGTGGATTCTTTCAAATAGAGGAAGGTCTTGCTGTGTTGTGGTTGAAACTGTATACATATTTCAGATCTTGTTTCTATCTTGTTCAAAGCTCAATTCAGTTCTTTCATGTAGTTTAAAGTTCACTGTGCGTTTAGAGCATTTATATGATCTCATTTCTGCGAATACATTGATGGCCTCTAAGGCGTCTTCTTTCCCGGAAGCTCTTTCCACACAGAGAACATTTATAAGGTTTCTCTGTGTGGATTTTCTGATGCTTCCTACAAGTGGATCTATCAGCAAAGCTTTTGCTACAGTCCGGGCATTTGTAAGGCTTCTCTTCTGTGTGTGTTCTTTGATGCACAATGAGGCCATCATTCAAAGCAAAGCTCTTCCCACACACAGAACATTCATAAGGCTTCTCTCCTGTGTGTGTTCTTTGATGCAAAGTGAGGTGACAACTCTGAGTAAAGCTCTTTCCACACACAAAACATTTGTAAGGTGTTGTGGGGAGAGTGGTTTTTGCTAAGGACTATGGGATCGGGACAAGGTG
>JAJKFI010011729.1:119090-140515 GCA_029204185.1 Lerista edwardsae
TATGAGTCTGTATTCATCAATAAACCAGAACTTTATTATTGATCATATTGGTCTGTGTGAGTTCTCCCTCGCTTCGGTACACGGCAGTAAGGTTTCTCTCCTGTGTGGATTCTTTGATGCACAGTGAGGCTATAACTCTTAGCAAAGTTCTTCTCACACACATGACATTTATAAGGTTTCTTTCCTCTGTGCGTTCTTTGCTGCAAAGTGAGGTCATCCAAACATAGGTACAGTTTTCCTCTGTGCCAAGAATTTCACATCCAGAAATGCTGACCTGACGGACGCTCTCCTGCAGCAACAAGCCTTCATTGGGTTCTGCCTCTGTGCGGGGGCTGCTATGAGTGTCAGGATTCCGCCCCCCCTCTTCTGTTTGATTCTCTTCTTCCTGGAATGCTCTGCCCAGATAAGGAATCGATTCCTCCCTCATTTCCTCTGTGGGGCTTCCCTCTTGCCCCCTTGGGCTTTCCCCTTCACCTCTTTCCAGCAACATTCCAGTTTGGTCCCCCTCTTTTTCACAGTCCGGCACAACCACCGCTGGAAGAAGAAGAAAAATTTGGTAAGAACCCAAAGGGGGAAAAAAGCCCCTCCTGAATTATGAGTATGGATTTCATCCCCTTTCTCTCTTCCTGTATCCCCCCCAAATGGCCAAAATGGTGAAAATCTTTGTACGCATGAATACCACCACCATGTTCTGTACCATTCAATGCGGAATTTAAGGCAGAATGCCATGAAACAAACTGGAGTGCAATGTCAGATACCGAAAGATATGGCAAAAACGAGAAAATGAAAATGCAACTGTGATGTCACTTTCTGTTGTGATGTCATTTCCGGGGCACAAAGCTGTGCTTTCATTAGCTACACCATGCTGGCAAGTACCCCTGGCAAGTACAGCTACCCCAAGGTTGAGCTCCAACGTTTCTGCTTTACAGGGGTTGGAAACGGGCAGCCCAAACCTAGCTAAATCCCCACTTGGTGATACGTTAACGTGGGCCCAGCTTCTGCGGTATCCCACTGGGGAGTGTTGGCCACTGGAGGTCTCCTTGGTGCAAGGGAACATTTCTCCCCTTGCCCCAGGGCAATGGCCAGCATCTGCCTTGGGTCAACTCGGACCTGCACCAGCTCAATCGCTGCCCCAAGGCCTGCCCTGCCCTCCTCTCCACCCACATCATTCCACAGCAACAAGACGCCTGCAGACGGGAAGGGAGATCAGAGGCAGCTGTGAGTGCCTTCTGCGCTGTGGGTCAGGCTGCCCCCTTAGGCACACTGCAGCTCTCTCTGGCAACAATGCCCAGAAAAAAAACCTGTCCAAGAGCCCTGCCCTTCCCTGAAGGGAGAAGACAGAGCCAAGACCAGCCTGGAAGGGGTATTTGGAACCTGAGCAATAAAAAGCGCTTCCCTCCTTACCCAAAAGGCTCAGCTCTCCATCCTCTTCCTGTCTGGGGTCAGGTGGATTCGTCTGGACCGCGGAGGAGGAACTCCCAGCTGCCACCTGCAGAAAGAGAGGGGTTGTTTCAGGATATGACAGCATGTGTAGAGGGGGGGACTCTGTGGACGAGGTCAATTCTACCCCTGCCTGGTTGCTGGCCCCATTGCGGCTCTGCAAGGCTGCTATTTTGCTCCACAGCCCTGGACCACGACCCACAGTTCCAAACACAGAAGTGATTGAATTATGCACATTTCCCCTGCAGAGCAACCTAGATCCCGAGAATTCACACAGTGCAGGAGGAAAGGGGGTGTGTGCTACAGAGAAGCCAGTGCCTTTATCACCACCTCCTCCTCCTCCTCCTCCTCCAAGAGTAGCAGAAACCTGCTGTTTCTCATCTGGGATTTGCAGGGCCTCCTGGGAATTGTAGTTCTCTTCAAGAAGACAGCGGGCCTGAACAGAGAAGTCCAAGAGCCCCAAAACACCATTCACAGACTGGGGACGTAGGAACCCTGGTTGGTGGAGGGCCAAGGAGGAGCTGGGGGTGGTGCTGGCCTTTGCAGGAGCCCAAAGGCCGGTGGGCGGCTTTGCCTGGGAGGTCCTGGCTAGGTTTGGATCGCTCTTCCCATGACACAAGTGATGGGACCCCCATCCTACCAACCAGGTGCTGCCAAGAAGTGTGTAGATGGGGAGAGGGAGCTGAGCACCAGCCCCCCCCCGTCTCCCTCTGACAGTGCTGGGGACTTTCCAGCAGTGGTGCTGGAGGAGAAGCGAGGCCAAGATCCTCTTGGTCGGAGCCTGGCCTGGGTGGGCGAGAGTCACTGACGGGATGTCTGGGGCTGCTTTGGCAGGATTCAGGGTTCTGTGAGCTCAGGCCGGGAGCAGGGGGAGGGGGCCCCAAACCTCTCCTGCCCTTTCTTGTGCACACGCATGGAGGGGCACACACCTGCCGCTGCTGCCAACCTGTCTGCCCCACCTGTTTCAAAGGTGAAGGAGTGCAATCCCCAGATGCCCCCCTTCTCCCCCCACTGCTGCTCTGAGTTCTCCTTCTTCCAATCGGGGCATGCTGGGAGCAGAGAATGCTTCCAGCCCATCCTGAAGAGGCAGCTGGCCTGGGCAGGAGGGCGTGGGAAGGGGGCAGAGGAACAGCGGCCCCTTCACTGTTCTCCTCCGGCCTTGTTGCCTTCTGAAGTGGCACTGGACGGAAAGCGGGGCCGTCGCTCCTCCCCAAGCTCCCTCTCAGCAAGTGAGAAGAGGCTCAGAGCACATGGCGAAGCGACAGGGGATGTGGCGGAAATTGTCTGGATCCTCTGACACTCAGAGAGGATTGGGGCCGCTTTGGACTGCCTCCGTCGTTCCCCTTCAGAAAAAGAGGGCAACGTCACTGGCCTGAGCACCACGAGAGTGTCTTGCACCTCGACACAGATGTAACCCCTGGGCAGGTCCGTATGGAAGGAGGACTCGGGTCATCAGTCCCCAACTGGGTCAGGCTGCAGAGCCAGACCAGCACGAGGGCGGCGTGGCAGATTTGGAACTGGGCACCTGGAGAACCTGCTCCCACACTCACCTGCCGAGGGGCAACAACCAGGTGGGATTTCCAGCTGACACCATCTCAGGTCCAGCACCTCTGCAACCCAAAGACAACCAAGCCCCAGACTGTGGTCCTCGCCTGCTGCCCTGAGACTCGGATGTGCAGGACTTCCGGTTTCCCTTCCAGGGACGGCACATCTGCCTGGGAGCATCAGGGGGAGGAGGGGAGAGACCAGCTTCCCCCTTGAGCACGTGGGGGGCAGATTGTTGCAGCTTGCGTTGGGGGAGGAAGGTGGGGGCAGCCCCCGCTTGGACCCCTCGTCAACTGATGCTGATGTACCGCGCATGCGATAATAAAGTCTTTATTATTTATTTAAATCATTTCTGCCCCACCTTTCCACCCGGCCTAGGAGTCTTGTTCACTATGTATACTTTGCCAGCCCTCAGAGCAGTAAGACGTCGGTGGCGACTCCTTCAGTTGGGCCCTGGCTAATGCCAAAGGAAGCCCCACTGTAGCCAGGCAGTGACATCTGGCAGCTGCACTTGGGGAGTCCTGCAGTTGGAAGGGGCCCACCCAGGTCATCTCGTCCAACCCTCTTCCTGCAGAAGGCAGACAGAGGCAGCAATCCCGGCAGCCCATGCCCAAGGGAAAGGGGAACGGCTCACCTGACATTCCCGTCTCCGGGACTCCCGCTGCCTCCAGGAGAGAGCTTCGGCCAGGGCCACCATCTGGGAGTGGTTCTGCAGGCCCCGTTCCCCGAGCCAGCTCTGCATCTCCAGCGGCAGGACAGCCAGGGTCTCCTCCACCTCCCGCCTCTCAGCCCGCTTCTCCCAGGGTCTCCAGTAGGCTTCAGGCTCTGGCTCCAAGGAGGCCAACAGGACCTTCGCCTCGTCCCAGAGAGCCTCCTCCTCCTCCTCCTCCAGCATCCCCTGGGACTTCACTCTCTCCAGGAAGTCCAGCCACTGGTCTTCCCATCTCGGAGCCCGTCCTGCAGAGAGGTCCTCTTCCCCCGCTTCTGTCCGTGGAGGAGATGTGCTGATACTGCTGGGCTGTGGGACATGAGATGCTTCTCCTGTTCTTTCTGGTCTCTCCTTTAGTGGTACTGTGGGATTCTGCTTCTCCATGGGACGCCGCACAACAATGGCAGCCAGCTGCAGGAAGCTCTAGAAAAACAACAACACGAAGGGTCATCCAGATTGGCACACTCAGCCTCTGGGAAACAACATCAGAAAAAAGAACAAGAAGAAACAAGCACCAGGAAGGGTCCAGGGGGGTCAACAGGCTCTCTGCAGGAACACCTGCATCTACACTAAACACAGGGGAAGTTGTATCAGGAGCCTTCTAGGTGTTCCCCGGCATGTAATTATCCTGTGGAACTCTTTGCCACAGGACATGGGGGTGGCACCTGAAGCCCTAGATGCCTTGAAAACGGATTTATGGAAGAAATTCCATCATAAGAAACAAGCCATGATGGGTCTGTGGAACCTCTTGGTTCAAGAAGTAGGCAGACTCAGAATGCCAGGTGCAAGGGTGTGGCAACAGGATGCAGGCCTCTCGTTGTCTGGTGTGCTCCCTGAGGCATCTGGTAGGCCACTGTGAGATACAGGAAGCTGGACCAGATGGACCTTTGGCCTGATCCATTGGGGCTCTTCCCAAGCTCCCCCAGTACGGCATCTCTCAAGACAGTCTATCACTTACAAGGAAGTGTAACAATGCCCTGGAACTTACAAGGGACTCAATGCCACAATCTGCACTTGGGAACTCATAACCACCTGAGAGGAGCCCTGCTGGGTCAGAGCTGTGCTCCATCCAGTCTCCATCCATCCTGCCTCACAATGTGGCCACCTGATACCTCCAAGGCATCAATGGCAGATGATGGGGGCAGCCCCCTCTCCCACTTTTGTTCCCCGACTTTCAGAGGTAGACTGCTGGTGAAGCTGGAGGTTCCATTTTGGTCCATGGGAGAGGGGCTTCTATTTCCCTACAAGTTCTAAATTTTCTTAGAGGGCCTAAAGGACAAACTTCATCAGAAGTTTTTTTTGTAGCCCAAGTAATCTTCTTGGCTACAAGAAGATTCTTCTGCATCCTTCTTCATTTTTGAAACCGCTACCGGTATAGAACACCCTGCAGTTAGATGGCCATTAAGGAGAATCTGCTCTTGCGACTTTTCCTTGTTACTGGGAAAAGAAGCAGAATTGTTTGACTGCGAGCAGAAGTGAGTAAGAGAATTGGTCTAGATTCCAGACCCCCACAATGGACCAGCAAGCAAAGTGGAATCCCAGTCAACCCTCTCAAATAACCCAGCATAGGCTTTTTTATTCGTACCAGAAGCACCTAGATTAATATAATTTTATACATACATCAAAATATATTTTTAGAATAAAATACAAGGTTAGAATTACATATCATTTGCCCAATACTGGACCACACAGGCTGCTCTGAATTCTGTGAGGTCAGTTCAGTGTAAAGAATAAAGGCAGTGCAGATTTTACCCCCCCTTTTAGTTCTGAGGCTCCCAGGTGGACCCACCCCATAACCTGGACCACAGAACAACCATCTCCGTTTCTCTCTTGCTTTGTCCAAAGTGTGGCCAAAAGCAGCTTCTCCAACTACTTGCCTTGCCTGTCTCCACTTTGCAAAATCTTCCCTTTCACTCACACCAAGTCCTGCAAAGCTAAAAATCCAGAACAATCTTGATCCAGACACAAAGAAGCCACACGCTGAAGGAGGTGAGAGCAGGTGTACTACAGAGAAGCCAGTGCCTTTATCACCTCCTCCTCCTCCAAGAGTAGCAGAAGGCAGCTGTTTCTCATTTGGGATTTGCAGGGCCTCCTGGGAATTGTAGTTCACCTCAAGAAGACACCTGGCCTGCACAGAGAAGTCCAACAGCCATAAAAAGCTCTTCGCAGACAGGTAACCTTTGGACCAGGCTGGTGGAGGACCAAGCAAGGGGTGGAGGTAGTGTTTGGGGTAGATCAGTGATGTCATTCAGGGGGAACGGACCAGAACAGGCATTCCGGATCCTAACGGGCTCCGTAGCTGGTTTCGGGTTCCCGACAAGTGCCAATCAAAAGTGAGTTCCTGTTCCTAAATCATTTGAATGACACCACTGGGGTAGATCCCAAAGGCCTATGGGGGGATCCTTGGCATCACTAGGTGTGTGTGGGGTGTGTGTACATAAGAACAGAAGCCTGGCTGGATGTGGCCAAGGGCCCAGCTAGTCGAGCTTCCCTGCATCTGGCATTCTAAGGTAGCCTATTACCCTTGCACTACCCCCAAGGAGTAGCAGGAGGTATGTATGGCTACATCATGTATGGCTGTGAGAGCTGGACCATAAGAAAGGCAGAGCGTCGAAGAATCGATGCTTTTGAATTATGGTGTTGGAGAAGACTCTTGAGAGTCCCCTGGACTGCAAAGAGATCCAATCGGTCAATTCTCCAGGAAGTCAAGCCTGATTGCTCCCTGGAAGGACAAATGCTGAAGCTGAAGCTCCAATACTTTGGCCACCTGATGAGAAGAGAGGACTCTTTAGAAAAGACCCTCATGCTGGGAAAGATTGAAGGCAAAAGGAGAAGGGGGCGACAGAGGATGAGATGGTTAGATAGTGTCACCGAAGCAATGAATATGAAATTGGGCGAACTCAGGAAGCTAGTGGAGGACAGGGAGGCCTGGCGTGCTGTGGTCCATGGGGTCGCGAAGAGTCGGACACGACTTAGCGACTGAACAACAACAACAACACCCCCAAGGAAGACAACAGGCTGAGGCTGGGCTTTAACTTTATTAAACACAAGTGTAAATCATGAAACCCACTGAACACCCTTCCCTCCCTCCCCTGTCTGGGGTAGGATTAAAAAAAACTGCCATCCATGGCCAATTTGGATGACAGAAAAAAATTCCTACCCGGCCTTCACGATGAACAACCAGCTGATCTCAGACTGGACATACCCATCATTGCTTCTAACCTGTGATGGAGTTTTCCTCCATAAATATGTCCAATCCCATTTTAAAGGCCTCCAAGCCAGACACAGACGCCACATCTTGTGACAAGGAGTTCCACAGATTAATTACATGCTAGGTAATGAAATATTTTCTTTTGTTTGTTCTAACTCAGCTTTCGAGGATGTCCCAGGTTCTGGGATTGTGTGAGAGGGAAAAGAGATTCCCCCTCTCTATCCACCCCCTATAGTGTACTGGGTGGGGGTAAAACTACTACTGGCCACAATGGTAAAAATCCTAGTATTTTTGAATAATGCCATCATTATATATCATTTGATGGGTGGTTCGATTCAGAATGCCATGACACAAACTGTGGTATCAGAGGTTATAGCCAAATAACCTAAAGAGGAAAACTGCCTCATATGACAAAGAATCAATTTTCTTTACGCAAAACTGACCAATGAGACTGAGGCCCCAATCCGATCCAGGTTTCTGGTGCCGATGCAGCTGCAGTGCAGCCCCAAGGTGGGCAAGCTTCCCTTACCTCGAGGAGGCCTCCCTGACTCCCACCACAGAAGGCAGCCCACCCACCCCCATTGGGACGGCCGCATCAGGGCTGGACAAATGGGATAGGATTTGGCCCTGATTGGTCTGAGAGCTAAAAGGACACAGCAGGGAACCAATAAGATGTTTTTATGAGTTGGCTCCTGTTCCATGTATTCAGTTGTGTGAGTGTCCTCGAGTCAGCCGCTTGTTCCGGATTTGTTGGTTCCGGATTTCTTGGGCGACCTGTATTGTAACATATTAAAATAGCCGCTGTTTTTTTTCTCTTGGCCTTGAGGCTGAGCATAGGATATTGCAGTTTGTTCCGTAGGGCCTGGAACCGGAGGAGGTCCACCACGGGGGTGACGCAAGGAGCTCTCGCACCTGGGGACGCAAATCCTGGGGACGCTTCCGGGTGGGTTTGGCCCTCTGGGCTCCGCCTGCCTCGCTCTCAGCACGACGCAAATGACGGGACCCCCACCCTGCAGCCCAGACAGCCAGGCCCTGCTGGGTCATGTGGAGCGGGTGAGGGAGGGGAGCCCCAGGCCCACCGCCTCCTTCTGAAAGGGCCAGGCAGTTGCCAGCAGTGGCACTGAAGAGGGCATCACCCTCTTGCCTGGAGCAGAGCATGCCGGGGGTCGAGAGTGACCCAGAGTCCGAGATACGTCAGGGCTGTGTGCGCTCA
This sequence comes from Lerista edwardsae, assembly GCA_029204185.1. Taxonomy (NCBI): domain Eukaryota; kingdom Metazoa; phylum Chordata; class Lepidosauria; order Squamata; family Scincidae; genus Lerista; species Lerista edwardsae. The sequence goes on from JAJKFI010011729.1 coordinate 127,209, forward strand.
GGGCAAACCACTCAGGCACCCCCACATCTTTTTTGTGCGCACGTATGGAGGGGGGCACCCTTGCCACTGCTGGAACCACCGTGCCTGCCCCACCTGTTTCAAAGGTGAACGAGTGCAATCCCCAAATGCCCCCCTTCTCCCGCCATTGTGGCTCTGATGTCACAGGCCAAGTTGGGGGGGGGGGTGCTGGGAGCAGAAGGTTCTTCCGTTCTCGTCCGGTTTGGAGAAGCAGCTGGGCAGGCCAGGACGGAGCAGACGGGAAGGCAGAGAAACCGCCACACCCTCCGCAGTTCTCCTCCAGCGGCAGAGTGCAGAAGAGGAGTTGCCGCTTCTCCCCCCACCTCCCCCTGGCTCTTGCCCAGCGAGTGAGAAGCGGATCGGAGCGCATGGTGAAGCGGCTGGGGAGGGGCAGGAGGGGGAGGCCTCCATTCTGCTGTGGAAAGCAGCCAACCCATCCAGCTCCATGGCTGGGCCGGCCCTATGAGAGCTGGGGTGGGAAGGCAGAATGTGGGGCTTTGGCCCTCCTGGCTTTCTGAAGACGAAAGAGCTCCTAGCGTGGGGTGCTTCGTAGGTCAGTGATCTGGCCGTGAAAGGCTGTATCTTGTGTTGGTTGGTTAGAAATGCTGGTGCAAAGGGAGGTTCTTGCGTTGGGCTTCAGATGTTGTCAAAACAAGCAGGAAGTCCAACACCAGCAGGGGGCCACGGTTGGTGGCGACGCAGAGGGTGGCTTTGGAATCAGGTCACGTTGAGCGGCTGCGAGAGACACGAGGGCCAGCTGGAGCTGGGCTAGTGCAGTGGCTGTGACAGGCCACTTTTACCTGGAGGTGCCTCAGCTCCTCCCACATCATATATGAACAGCCCCACTGGAACAGGCCAAAGGCCCATCTAGTCCAGCTTCCTGTATCTCATAGTGGCCCACCAGATGCCTCAGGGAGCACACAAGACAACAAGATGCCTGTATCCTGTTACAGCCAAATCAAAATATTGTTATGCAAATTCTTTTGTCTGGAATGTAAAATATGTAACTTTTCTCTTTGCTCTCCTTGTACTCGCCCCCACCCGTGACCTCCCATGCCGGTCAGCCTGCTTGGCATCTTCTCAAGGTGGTGGACAGGGCTAGTGGACAGGGCTTGGGGGGGGGACAGCCCCTGCCAGTTAATTTTCCACTGAACACAGTTTGTAAGGGGAGGGGGCTATAAAATGAAATTTGAAGCTGTGAGAAGCTGCTCTTTCTCTGCTGGTGAGAAATAAAGATCCTCACACTCCCTCTCGTTTTGGTTATCTGCCTTTTTAAATACTCCTCCTCACCATGAGAATCATTTTGTGCCTAGGTGGCAACACTGTTGCCACTCCCCTGCATCTGACATTCTGAGGTAAAATCCTGAGGTAAATAAAAGAGAATTTGCTATCCTGTCTGTGGGGAGGGAGCTATAATAACTTGCAACCCAGCCTGGACCTTAAGAACCAAAGAAAACCCCTGCTGGATCAGACCATACCAACAGGGCTTTTCTTACTTTTTTAAGGCCTGGGTTGGGTTGCAAGCAGTGGTGGGATTCAAATAAATTAACAACTGGTTCTACGTCCTTCAGGGTGGCCTTCAGGGCCATCCGCTGCCTTTCTTCCCTCTTCCAACCTAAAATTAGCAACCGGTTCTGCCGAATAGGTGAGAACTGGCTGAATTTCACCACTGGTTGCAGGTTATTATGGCTCCCTCCCCACAGACAGTGATAGGACAGACAGGGTAGCATATTCTGTTTTATTTACCTCATATTTACCTCAGAATGGCAGGTGAAAGGGAGTGGCAATAGGATGCAGTGATCTTGTTGTCTTGTGTGCTCCCTGAGGCAACTTATGGGATGCTGTGAGGTACAGGAAGCTGGACTAGATGGGCCTTTGGCCTGATCCATAAGAAGAGCCCTGCTGGATCAGGCCAAAGGCCCATCTAGTCCAGCTTCCTGTATCTCACAGCGGCCCACCAGGTGCCCCAGGGAGGCATGAAACAACAAGATGCTTGCATCCTTTTGCCACTCCCTTGCACCCAGTACCAGTTGCCCACCACCTTTGTAAGGAGGTTGCACAATCCATCATTGCCTATAGTCCATGATGGACCTTTCCTCCAGAAATCCGTCCAATCCCCTCTTAAAGGCATCAAGACCAGATGCCATCACCACCTCCTGTGGCAAAGAGTTCCACAGATTAACTACCCGCTGGGTAAAAAAAGTACTTCCTTTTATCTGTTTTAACTCTCCCAACCCTCAGTTTTAGCGGATGCCCCCTGGTTCTGGTGTTTTGAGAGAGGGAAAAGAACATCCCTCTATCAACTCTATCCCTTCCATGCATAATTTTGTATGTCTCAATCATGTCCCCCCTCAGGCGCCTTTTTTCTAGGCTGAAGAGCCCCAAATGCTGCAGTCTTTCTTCATAAGGGAGGTGCCCCAGCCCCGTAATAATTTTTGTCGCTCTCTTCTGCACCTTTTCCAGCTCCACTATGTCCTTTTTGAGGTGCGGTGACCAGAACTGGATACAATATTCCAGGTGCGGCCTTCCCATCGATTTGTACAATGGCATGATAATTTTGGCTGTTTTATTCTCAACCCCTTTTTTAATTACCCCAAGCATGGGATTGGCCTTCGTATTTGCTGTTGCACACTGGGTCAGCACCTTCATTGAATTGTCCACCAGCACCCCAAGATCTCTCTCCTGAGCTGTTACAGACAGCTCAGAACCCAGAACAGCTCAGAAGCCTATAGGTGAAGTTTTGATTTTTTGCAGCAGTCTCTCCATTCTCCAAGCAGCAACCAGAGTGCAATTTGGGAACTTCTGAGCAGGTCATTTCCGGCTGGGCTATGTGGGCCAGTAATTGCTTGCCTTTCTAGGGTGATTCCCCCTTATTTATTGCGCTGTTTGTACAATTGTCAATACAAATTTGGATAAAAAACACACAACACTGCCATTTGCTATTTTAATCAAGACATTTTGGAGAAAATATCACCAAAAAACCTCACCCCTAACCATGAAGCATCTGATGGGCCACTGTGAGATACAGGAAGATTAAGCACATGAGTTTGATGGATCAGGCCAAAGGCCCATCTAGTCCAGCTTTCTGCATCTCACAGTGGCCCACCAGATGCCTCAGGGAGCACACAGGATAACAAGATGCCTGCAACCTGTTGCTACTCCCTTGCACATGGCTTTCAGTCTACTTCTAAAATAAGGAGATTGCACCATCCATCATGGTCTATAGCCCACAATGGACTTTTCCTCCAGAAATCTGTCCAATCCCCTTTTAAAGGCACCTAGGCAGGACGCAATCACCTCTTGTGGCAAGCAGTTCCACAGATTAATTTCCCATTGGGTACAAAAGTATTTTATCTATTCTCACTCTCCCAACCCTAAATGTTAGTGGGTGCCCCCGGTTCTGGTATTGTGAGAGGGAAAAGAATATCCCTCTATCCAATGCATACTTCTGTACATCTTAGAGCGCAATCCTAAACTGGAGTTAGACTGGCATAAGCTAAGCCAGCAGTTAGGCCAGCACGTCATAGAGCGTGTTTGGACTACTCTCGGAGTCAAGGAGGATGGCTCACATCTGTATGCTGGCCTCTGACTCCAAGAGTGGTCCAAACATACTTTATGGTGTCCCTTGCGCTGGCCAAACTTTGCTGGCTTAACTTAAACGTTTCCCCGTGACCGAATGGTCTAGTCGTGACCAACTGTATGGGGCAGCGGTCGTCTCCATTTCTAAGCCTGTAGAGCCAGCGTTTGTCCTAGGACAAGCTTCCGTCGTCATGTGGCCAGCGTGACTATACGCCATAGCACACAGAACGCCATTACCTTCCCCCCAAAGTGATCCCTATTTATCTACTTGCATTTTTAGGTGCTTTCGAACTGCTAGGTTGGCAGGAGCTGGGACAAACAACAGGGGCTCACTCCGTCACGCAGTCTTGAACTCCCAACCTTCTGGTCAGAAAGCCCAGCAGCAGCTTGAGATGAGGCTACTCATCTCAGGATTGCGCCCCTAATCATGTCCCCCCTCAAGCACCTTTTTTCTAGACTGAAGAGCCCCAAATGCTGTAGCCTTTCCTCATATGGGAGGTGCCCCAACACTATAATCATTTTGGTCGCTCTCTTCTGCACCTTCTCTCGTTCCCCTATACCTTCTTTGAGGTGTGGCAACCAGAACTGGACACAGTACTCCAGATGTGGCCTTACCATCGATTTGTACAGGGGCATAATAATATTGAACCTCATTTTCAAATGAGCCGTTCTCCATTTTATGCAAGCTCTTCCTCCAGGTGTGAATCTCTGCACATCCTAGGGACAAACTAGAGGTGGGAGTTCCAGACCACCTTATCTGTCTTCTGAGAAACCGGGATGCAGGTCAGGAAGCAACAGTTAGAACTGGACATGGAACCAATTGGTTTAAAATTGGGAAAGGAGTACTGTCACCTTGCTTATTTAACTTATATGCAGAGTACATCATGAGAAAGGTGGGACTGGATGACTCACAAGGTGGAATCAAGGTGGCTGGGAGAAATATCAACAACCTCAGATATGCAGATGATATCACTCTAATGGCAGAAAGTGAGGAAGACCTCAAGAACCTTCTGAAGAGAGTGAAAGAGGAAAGTGCCAAAATTGGCTTGAAGCTCAATATCAAAAAAACTAAGATCATGGCAACCACTCCCATCACTTCCTGGCACTGCAGGTGGTGATTGCAGCCATGAAATTAAAAAACATTTGCTTCTTGGGAGAAAAGCTATGGTGGACCACGACAACTTAATAAAAAGCCGAGGCATCACCCTGCCAACAAAGGCTCGCATACTCAAAGCGATGGTTTTCCCAGTAGTCATGTATGGCTGTGAGAGCTGGATCATAAGAAAGGTAGCGCCAAAGAACAGATGCTTTCAAATTATGATGTTGGAGAAGACTCTTGAGAGTCCCCTGGACTGCAAGGAGGGCCAATCGATCGATCCTCCAGGAAGTCAAGCCCGATTGCTCCCTGGAAGGACAAATCCTGAAGCTGAAGCTCAAGTACTTTGGCCACCTCCTGAGAAGAGAGGACTCTTTAGAAAAGACCCTCATGCTGGGAAAGATTGAAGGCAAAAGGAGAAGGGGGCGGCAGAGGATGAGATGGTTAGACAGTGTCACCGAAGCGATGAACATGAAATTGGGCGAACTCCGGAAGCTAGTGGAGGACAGGGAGGCCTGGCGTGCTGTGGTCCAGGGGATTGCGAAGAGTTGGACACAACTACTGAACAAGAAGTTTTTTTTTTATTTCTATGAAGCTCTTTTCACAAACAGAACATATCTAAGATGTCTCCCCTATGCAGATGCGTAGATGCTTCCTAAACTTTAATCTTGTAGCAAAGCTTTTTTCACACTCAGGGCATTCATAAGGTTTCTCCCCTGTGTGGATTCCAAGGTGTACCGCAAGGGCTTTTCTGTTCCTGAAGCTCTTCTCACACTCAGGACATGGATAAGGTTTCTCTTTTGTGTGGATTCGTTGATGCAAAGTGAGGTTATAACTCGTAGCAAAGCTCTTCTCACAGACATGACATTTATAAGGTTTCTTTCCTGTGTGGATTCTTTGATGCAAAGTGACGTGATGGCACTGACGAAAGCCCTTCCCACATTCTGAACATAGGAACGGCATTTTTGCTGTGCCAAGAACTTCGTGTCCAGAAATGCTGATCTGACTGAAGCTCTCCTGAAGCAACACGCCTTCATTCAGTGTGCTGGGGCTGCGATGAGTGCCAGGATTGTCCCCCCTCTCTTCTGTTTGATTCTCTTGTTCCTGGAAGGCTCTGCCCAGCGAAGGAATCGATTCCTCCATCATGTCCGCTGTGGGGCTTTCCCTCTTGCCTTCTTCTCCTCTTCCTCACTTTCCAACAATATTCCAGGCTGGCCCCCCTCTTTTTCACAGTCTGGCATGTGCCCTGCAGGAAGAAAAAGAGAAACTTCATAAGAGCCCCTCCAGAATTTCATTCCCTTTCTTTGTGCACACACACACCCACAGTGAATACTCGACACCTAGCTGGGAGAATGGGCCCCTTTATTAACTACCCATTATGGAGGAGGACAAGGAGAAATCTGGAGACCTGCAGCTCTCAGTGCAGCAAAGCAACAGTCATGCGGAGGCTGGATCAAGCGAGGGGTGCCAGGAGACCATCTGGCCCCTGGCCGGGCATGACCACTTGACTCCAAGCCACGCCCGTCCAGGCCGCACCAGCTTATCGCAGTCCACCCCACGTGGGGGCCGAGGCAGCCGGACCACACAGGGCCATTCCGTGCCGCTGAGCTTTTCAGGCAGCCCTGCAGGCCAGAGGCCAGGGACAGCCCGTCCAACCCCTCGCACCGCTGGATGTGAGGGGTGGAAGTGGGTTCGGCCTAGCCTTTGCTGGCCTCAAGGTTCCCACCAATGGGCCATGCTCCTGCCCTGCTGCACCTGGTGGGCCGCTGTGAGATACAGGAAGCTGGACTAGACGGGCCTTTGGCCTGATCCAGTGTGGCTTTTTCTTATGTTCGAATCTGTACTGCCTGACACAAGGAGGGGTTAGCCCAGAACCTGACCCCTCCCACCCACAAAGGGAAAGAAGGCCGCACCTGCCCCACTGCAGGTCTCCTGAGGTACTGTCTGTGTCACCCTGCTTCACCGTTGTACAAGCAGACACCCCTCCCTTCTCAAGTCAGGGACTGAATGGATAGGCAGGCATTGTCTCCTGCTGCCCAGAGCACAGGCAAAGGAACCGCGGACCCCCCGGCAAAGCGTGAATGGGAACTTGTCCCCAAACAAGGCAACAGTGAAATGGGAGTAACACACACACCCCAAACACAGTACCTGCAAAGGAATGACAGACCCCATGTGAAAGTGCATCCCACGGCAAATCAATAAACTGGCGCTTGTCCCCACAGAGTGAAATGGGAGCACACACCCTACCACCACCACCTGCAAAGAAACTGCGGACTGCACAGGAGAGGGTGTCCCACAGCAAAGGCAAAGGAACAGCAGTCCACTGCCAAAAAGCATAGCGGTGACCTGCAAGTGCCCTCCTGCAACACTGCCCCTGCAAAAGCACCCTGGAGGCCGCAAAGGGGGTGTCCCCCAGCAGAGAAGGCACTAGGGCTCGCCAGCAAACCAAGAGTCACCGAGCTGGGGGCTCATTCCCAAACACGGCTCAAGCAAGACCCTGGACATCGCAGGAAGGAAGAGTCTGGAACTTTCCACCACACAGAGTAGCAGTGGTGAAATGGGAGTGCGCACTCCACACCACACACACTGTCAAGGCCCAATCTCTATATGGATCTAACCGGATGTTGGAAATAGCAACACCGACCTGCATGTACCAGAAGGGGGCAGCATACTGTCTGCTGACTTGTAGTGACTCTCTAGATGTCCCCTCTCAGTCATCGTTGCAGGAGGTGTGGCCTTATTTTTGCTGGCACAGCTGAGCGTTGCAGGCTGCGTGGCAGAGCACGGAAAAGCAGCCGAGCTGAGTGTGCACACGCTGCTTGATTCTCACGCTCCTTCCGTGGGAGTTCTGCAGCGCAAAGGCTTAGCTCCCTGTGACGGGGCAGCCCCATATTATCCATTAGGCTGAGGCCAGCAGGATGGGTCCTAGTCAGTAATGTCATGCAGGGGGTACGCGGGGGTACGCGAGTACCGGCTTCTAGGATTACAGCTGGCCCCGCCCATTCACCCGCCCACTCATCAACTCCGCCCCCTGCAACGTTTGAGTTGCCTGCACGTTCTCAGAGCCGGGAAGGCAGCGAGCGGAGCCTTGCCTTGCCACTGAAAAATGAGCTGCTCTGGGGTTTTGGAACTGTTGGGTCACTTTAACATGATGCCAGGCCTCCTTAACATGTTCTGGGGGTGCTGTGGAATACTGTTGCAACTGTTGGGTCAGTTTAAAATTGTCTGAGGCCTCAAAAAGGGCTTTTTTCATGTCACTTCCTGCCACGACCTCACTTCCGGCTTATGATGTCACTTCCAGTGGGCGGGTCCCAACACGTGCCAATCAAAAATGAGTACCTGTTGTTAAATCATTTAGATGACACCACTGGTCCTAGTCCCTGCAGGGCCCCTAGGCTTCAGCCTACTCAGCCTAACACGGCCCGGGGGGGCGGGGGGCTGGCCCCTAAGCCCCAGGGGAAATGAGGGTCAACAGGCTGTCCCAGCCAGCAGTACACTTTGCCCAGGTTGCCAAGCCAGCCTAATTCAGGTGACATCGCTGGGCTTGAAAGAGCCCCGGCTAAGAAGCCCAGCCAAGGGGAGGAAGAGGACGATGGAGCTAGGGGTGGCTGCCCCTTCCCTGCCAGCCCCCCCTAATGTTGAATTGCCAGGCACTGCCTCCCGATTGGCCGGACGGTGGATGAACCACATGCCAATTCCCTGACTTGGCCTGTGACACTGTGGGCTGGAACCAGACCCTCCTCTCACCCAGGCCAGGATCCTGACAGTTAGAAAATGGATTAGCTCAGCTCCTCCAGCGCACACACACCCCCGCCACTCACATTTTTGCTCCCCTCCCCTCACAGAAGCAGCAGCAAAGGAGAGGAAGGCGAAACCAGAGGAACTTGGCAGCACACCTGCTTAAAGGGGGCCAGAACACCTCCACCCCCTTCTCAGCTGAATACATACATGTAGGTCAACAGCCTCTTGGGCTGAAGGATACAAAGAGGCAGAGTGCAAGGTAGCCCTTCCCGATGGCTGAACCAATGGCAACGGGTCCATTAACTGGGTGGGCCGGAATGTGTGTGAGCTCAGTGTAAAGCACACGGGATAGAAACCGCATGTGAACCTGTTCACTGAAAAGCTGAACACTCTTAGCAATAGTAATGATCCACAGGAAGCGCACAATCCTATGCATGTCCCCACAGAGGGATGTTCTCTTAAAACCGTGGGGTTGACCCCCAGATAAAGATGATGGCCTTATTTCAGATGGATTTGGCAACATCTCAGCCAATTCCCAAAAGTCAACCAGACCCCCTAAGTCACAAGGAGGTGCACAACTTAATAGTCATAAGAACATAAGAAGAGCCCTGCTGGATCAGACCAAAGGCCCATCTAGTCCAGCTTCCTGTATCTCACAGCGGCCCACCAGGTGCCCCAGGGAGGCATGAGACAACAAGATGCTTGCATCCTGTTGCCACTCCCTTGCACCCAGTACCAGTTGCCCACCGCCTTTGTAAGGAGGTTGCACAATCCATCATGGCCTACAGCCCACGATGGACCTTTCCTCCAGAAATCCGTCCAATCCCCTCTTAAAGGCATCTAGAGCAGACGCCATCACCACCTCCTGTGGCAAAGAGTTCCACAGATTAACTACCCGCTGGGTAAAAAAGTACTTCCTTTTATCTGTTTTAACTCTCCCAACCCTCAGTTTTAGCGGATGCCCCCTGGTTCTGGTGTTGAGAGTCAAAGATTTATGCCCAAATTCCAACATTATGCATGGGCTGGATGGAGTAGACAGAGGGATGTTCTTTTTCCCTCCCTCACAACACCAGAACCAGGGGACAGCCACTGAAATCGAGTATTGGAAGAGCTAGAACAGATAAAAGAATATATGTAGATTGTTAACCCAGCAGGTAATTAACCTGTGTGACTCCTTGCCACAGGAGGTGGTGATGGTGCCTGGTCTGGCCCCCTTTAAAAGGGGATTGGACAGATTTTGCACACACCCCTTTCCAAACTCACCACCAGCGCATGGCTGCAGTTCACAAACTGGGGCCCACTTCCCGATTTGGAGGCTCTCCAGCAAAGAGTTTCATGAACAGGGCATTCCAATCCACCCTCAGTTCCGGTTCCTCCAGGGGTGGGAAGGAGGCACTTGAGTGGATACAGAGGCCAGTTTGGGGAAGTGCTCCTTCCTACTCAGCTCAGCCCAGGGGCCTCTGTATGACCTCAGAGGCAGAAGATGGCCTGGAGAGGTGTGCTCTGATTGGCTTGTTAAGTGTACCCAGTGATGTCATTCAGGGGGAACAGACCAGAACGGGCGTTCTGGATCCTAACGGGCTCCGTGGCTGGTTCCGGGTTCCCGACAAGTGCCAATCAAAAGTGAGTTCCTGTTCCTAAATCACTTGAATGACACCACTGCGTGTTCCCCCACCTTAAAAGTCTCAGGCTGCAATCCTATCCACACTTTCCTGGGAGTAAGCCCCATTGAACACAATAGCACTTACTTCTGAGTAGGCATGGCTAGGCTTGTGCCCTCAGGGTGGTGGGCAGCTGGAGGGAGGGAGGGAGCATTTCTGCCCAAGGAATGCTTGCTGGATGCAGATCCTGACTCCAGCCACCAGCCTGTTCTGGATCACACCCAGCTCTTGGCGGCATTCATTTCTGGTTCATCCAAATCCCGCCTCCCCCACTCAGAAGCAGCTTAAAAAATTAACCGCTCTCACAGCCCAAGCTGTGCCTGTCTACTCGGAGGCAAGTCCCATTGTTGTCAATGGGTCTTACGCCCAGGTAATTGCGCATAGGATTGTGGACTTAGTAGAATAAAAAATAAGAAAAAGAAAACTACTGGGCAGGATGAACAGAAGGCCCCTGGGCTGAGCTGAGTAGGAAGGAGCACTTCCCCTAACTGGCCTCTGCATCCACTCAAGTGCCTCCTCCCTACCCCTGGAGGAACCGGAAGTGAGGGTGGATTGGAATGCCCTGTTCATGAAACTCTTTGCTAGAGAGCCTCCAAATCACCACCCTCCTGTGGCAAGGAGTCACACAGGTTAATTACCTGCTGGGTTAAAAAATCTATATATATTCTTTTATCTGTTCTAGCTCTTCCAATACACAATTTCAGTGGCTGTCCCCTGGTTCTGGTGTTGTGAGGGAGGGAAAAAGAACCAATACAGTGCACAGGTTTTATTCAGGAAATAATGGGGGGGGGGGCTGGAAGGGGACCTGCTGCTAACAGGCTGCTCAGAGGGCTCCTCCTCTGGTGACATCAGCCCTCCCCAGATCCCTCCTGCTCCCAGATCTGCTCCTCGCCCCCTGAGCCAGGGGGGTGGGAAGGCACCTCCCTGTTCCAAGCCACCCACCCAGACCCATCAGCGGGGAGGAGCAAGAGGCAGCCCCCATGACAGTAGCCAAATCACTAGCAGTGCCTCACTTCTCCTGGCTAGAACGCAGCCCCTGAGCACAGCACGCATTTGAGTGCGAATCCCGTGGGGGCCGATGTGACCCATGGAGCGACCTACTGCGAGCAGCTTCCTCCGTGTCCCTCGTCTGTCTCCTCCCCCACTAAGGACACGAGCGCTGGCCGGAAGAGGCTGCCCCCCGCCGCGTTGCTTCTGCTCCCAAGCCAGGGGGAGCGCCCGTCCTCGTGCTCAGCGGGGGGGCGCAACCAAATGGGGGCGCCCGCGTGGCAGGGAGCCCCCCAAGTGCCCAACCAGCCCCGAAGTGCGCCTGCCGCGGAAAGCGCACTGCGGGGCCCCAGACGACGGCCGGGCGGGTCTCCAGCCCGCGGCACCCTGGAGGAAGTAAAGAGGCAGCAGAGGGCATCTGCCCGGGCGCACGCGGGGTGGGAGGGGGCTGCGCTGGGGGGGGGGAGTCCAGGCCAATGGATCGGACGTGCTTGGAAAGGCCAGTCCGGGCAGGAGAGGGGACGCGTCCGAAGAGGAGCGGGAGGGAGGCGGCGTGCAGAGGCCAGGCGCGGGTGTGCGCGAGGACCGCTGCGGGCGGCGGGGAGCACGTGTTCCGAGACCGAGGAAACGCTCGCAGCGCGCAGCCGCCCCAGCCAGGTGCAGGACGCCGGGCTCCCTTCTGGGCGGCTGAAGCGCTGCGTGGATGCAGGAGCCCCCCGCCCCCGCTTACCAAACGGCCAGCAGCGCAGGTAGGGCACAGCGGGCGAGGACCCTCCACACCTCCCAGGACTCCAGCAGGCAAGAGAGGGTGCGGCGGGCGCGGTGCGTTTAAATGCTGCTCAGCCCCGCCCCGCCCCGCGCCGGACCTTCGCCAATCCGCCCACAGGGGAGGAGTCTCGTGGCCCTGCCGGCCGCACAGCCCCGTCTCCACAGTCCCTCCACCTGGATCCAACGCACGGCCCCCCCCCCGGCCGGTGAGAGGCGGGTCACTGCCGGGGCCTGGCCAGGCTCTCCTGCCTCCCCCCACGCGGAGGCTTCATTCGGGGCGCGATCCTACGCCTGACCTTCGGGCAATGCTGCTTCTAACGCCTGGCATAGGATCGCGCCCTCAGCTGGGGACTGGGGCGCCCTCGCGGCGGCACTCCTGCCACTGGGCCAGCGCCGGCAGCAGCGTCACCCCAAGGCCGTGCTGCGCCGTCCGTGCGCCAGCCGAGCTCGTGCGCCAGCAGCCAAAGTGAGTTTGTGCGCCAGCCAAAGTGAGGGCGGCCGCAGAGGCGGAGCAGCACGAGGGCGGCATGACCAGCGTGGACCTGCAGGACTGGCTTCCATACAGACTGCCTGAGGGGTCACGCGTGGGTCAGAAGGTCGCCTGGCCCAACACCCCATCTCGGCTCTGCCACCTCTGTGCTGCTGTCGCCTCAGCACCCGCCCCGCCGCAGCAGACCCTGGGAATGGGACCCGCCTGCTTGCGGGATAGTGGCCAGCGGGGCCGGAAGACTGGCGATCCCCAGCTGGCGTCCCCGGGCACTGGGGCTCCGCATCCACCCCTGCGCAGCGCTGAGGGTCCGCCTGGGGGGATGGGTCACGCCTGGGGCATCGGCCTGGAGGCCCGCCCAAGTGCCCTGGGGAGGCCCACTCCCGGGCCACCAGCCCCACATGCCGCCACAAGGGGGCGAGCGTGAATCGCCTGGCATGGGGGGGCCTGGGCTGGGCCTTGCTTAGGCAGCATTAGCTCCTGACGGTGGCTGCCACGAGATCTCGCAGGACCCTGGTGAGATCTCGTGAGACGGAGGTGGGCTCTCGGGCCCAGAGCGGGCAGAGCCTGGGGAACTGGCTGGCAAGCTCATAAGGAGCTTGGTGGCCAGCGGAGGAGGTCGCGGCTCCTCTGGCTGGCTGGAGGACAGTCCCGGTCGACCTGGTTTCACCCCGGCTCTGACCCTCACCTTACTCGGGTCTGAAAGGGACCGCCCCGCCCCGCTCCTTCTGAAGGGCAGCAGCAGCTCGACCCCTTGGGGACCCCCTAGCCCGCCAGAGGCACCACCCCAGAGGGAGGTCAAACGCACCAGAGGTCAAGGGATGTGAGGAGGTCGGCCTCGCTTCCTGCCACGCCATGAGTGGGGGCCCCCTCAAGCTGGCCCAAGGAACGGCCACCTCGCCATCCCCGCCTCCGCGAGGTCGAAAGTTCCCAGGACCCACCAGGACCCCAAAGGGGGAGGCCGCCCCGA
>JAJKFI010011730.1:0-13274 GCA_029204185.1 Lerista edwardsae
GAGTGGTCCAAACGTGCTTTTTGGTGGCCTTTTTGCCACCTTAGTAGACTAAAACCCCATATCTTCCAGTGTGTATTAGCCATAACTCTATTTAGGGGGTACAGGCATGCCCCAGCATCCACTGATTCGGTAGCAAATGATTCAGTTATATGCGGATACTATGAATACTGGGGTGCCTATTGAAAAGATAGGGGAATATGCAACTTATTTCTTTTTTTACCTTGTTGTAGCACAAGCACTGATGTTCCCCTAACTTTAAAAAAGGTGTCCCCAGCATCTGTGGCTTTGGGTATCTGTGGTGGGGTCTGGAATGGAACCCCAGCACATACTGTGCCATGCCCATATTCATAAGGGAGGGAATTAACAGCACCATTTGGTCAAATCCTCCTCCCCAACCAATGCAGCTGTGAAACTGGAGAGCATGCTACATCCTACTGGGGGGAGGGCAGTCCAAGAGGTCTACTTTGGGTAAGGGAACCTTTGATCCCTTGCCTGAAGTATGCTTCCTCTACCTAAATTGGTCTACTTGATACCTGTGCCAGTGAATGAGCTGGAAGAAATCCAAATGGACCCGGGGAGACCGATCAAGACCAGGAAGTGATAAATAGCTAGCACCACCACAGCTGCGACTACCCTCTGCCTAGCTCAATCCATCCTCCGCCCCACCCAGACCTCCTCCCCATTCCACCATATTCCAGGCATGCAGGTGCCACATAGGACTGGGCCATAAGAGCCTGGCAATATTTTATCCCAACAGACCACAGTGGAATGGCTGGTCATCATTCTCTGGTGACTGCTGTCCATCTGTGGGTCAAGTCTGACAGACTGTAAAAACAATTAATCCTATCGTCCTGCACATGGAAACGTGATGATGCCTACGCTGATATGAGCCACACCCATGAAATGAACAAGGCCAAAAAAGGAAAAAAAAATCTTTTCCAGCATGGCATTTTCCTATAAGGAATAAGGAGTGGAGTACTACTTGAAGGAAGACACCTGTTGACTCTCTCACCTGTTTGTTTTTTTCAGATGCAGTTCATTGTGCCAAATGCCCTGAAGATCAATATCCAACCAAGAAGCAAGACCAGTGTATCCCCAAGGTGGTCACCTTCCTCAGTTACAAGGATCCTTTGGGGATCATTTTGGTTTCTGTGGCTTTGACCTTTACTGTCATCACAGGTGTGGTGATACTCACCTTTCTCAAGAACTGGGCTACTCCCATTGTCAAGGCCAACAACCGGAGTCTCACCTGTGTCCTTCTCAGCTCCATCCTGCTTTGCTACCTTTTTTCTCTGCTCTTCATTGGCAAGCCTGGCAAGGTGTCCTGCCTTCTCCGGCAATCAGCTTTTAGCATTGTTTTCTCTTTGGCCGTTTCTTGTGTGTTGGCAAAAACCATCACTGTGGTCCTGGCCTTCATGGCAACTCAGCCAGGCAATCGAATGAGGAAATGGCTGGGGAAAAAAGTGGCCAACTCCATTGTGCTTTCCTGCTCCCTCATCCAAGTGGGGATTTGCATTGCCTGGCTGTCAACCTCTCCTCCCTTTCCAGATGCTGACATGCACTCCCAGACTGGGCAAATCATCGTGGAATGTAATGAAGGGTCCATCATCACATTCTACTCTGTACTGGGCTACATCGGCCTTCTAGCCATCACCAGCTTCTCTGTGGCTTTCTTTGCTAGAAAACTGCCAGACACTTTCAATGAAGCCAAGTTCATCACCTTCAGCATGCTGGTCTTCTGCAGTGTGTGGGTCTCCTTCATTCCCGCGTACCTGAGCACCAAAGGGAAATACGTGGTGGCTGTGGAGGTCTTTGCCATCTTGGCCTCCAACA
Source organism: Lerista edwardsae (assembly GCA_029204185.1). Taxonomy (NCBI): domain Eukaryota; kingdom Metazoa; phylum Chordata; class Lepidosauria; order Squamata; family Scincidae; genus Lerista; species Lerista edwardsae. The sequence goes on from JAJKFI010011730.1 coordinate 1,834, forward strand.
CTGGCCTGTTGACTTGCATTTTTCTCCCCAAATGCTACATTATTGTTTTCAGAGCAGATCTCAACTCCAAGAATTTGCTAACAGGGAAGAGAACTTATTAAATGTGATGGTAATAGTAGAGATGTGTTGCATGTTTTTCTTTGAACACTACATTCTTGAAGTGTTAATATGGTCACAAAGCAGCCAACTTGTGACTCGAGATGCAATCTTAACTTGGAGTTATTCTGGCACAGAGAAGACAGCAAATTCTGGCTGGCACAAAGGATATTGTAAAGTATGTTTGGACCACTCTTTGTGTCAGAAAGGCCAGCACACAGGTGGGCGCCATCCTCCCTGACTCCCAGAGTGATCCAAATCTGCTTTACAGTGGCCCTTCTGTCAGTCATACTTTTTTGGCCTAACTGTGCCGTCCGAACTCCAGGTTAGGATTGTGTCCTCAGTCTGGGCTCATTACTTTGGAATGTGCATGGTGGGATTTATTAATCATGTTCCAAGCAATAATTATGTCTTATGTGCCACCACCATCGATTATGTTAATAATAGAATATAGACCTGGAACATCGAAGATTGGTGTTGAGCCAATAAAAGATATATTAGAGCAAAGTGTCTCAAACTGTGGGCCACAATCTACTTGGTGGGCTGCAACCCAATTTCCTGTGGGATGCGAACAGCCTGTTGCTTGAACCTCAATATGGTCCCAGGTTGCGGCAGGATTGACGATGGGTCCCTGTCTCATACTTTATTCATTTTTTCATTTGTTTTGGTCATGGCAAAAGAAAGATTGAAGATCAATGAATGACAGAAACTCTACCAATGAAGTTGGAGTAGAGATGGAGGAAGTGATAATTTTTAAAAGAAAAAGGTGTGTGTGTGTGTGTGTGTGTGTGTGTGTGTGTGTGTGTGTGTGTGATCAAAGCACATGATCTGCACTGCATGAGATCCTCCACCATAAGTCCTGGATAGGATTGGGGTCTTAGCTGCTGTAAGCACAATCCTGAGATGCTAAATAATGAGAATTTCTATTCAAAACAATACATAAAATGAAATTGAGGTCAAAACATGAAAACACACTGCTTTTGCTTATTTTGACAGAGTTTGACACCAATTTAGATTAATTTTGCAAAAATTACACCACCATTTTGTTTATTTTTGACACCGCTTTGAGGAATCCACAAATATTTTTCAGTAAGGGATCAGGAGGAAAAGTGGCAGAAACAGGAGGAAGCTTGCTTAAACTTGCATGAACATGACGCATGTTCATAGTGCATGCTGAGGCAACTTCAATGGAATGTGGAAGTAGTAAGCAGCACTTTCTTGACATTCCAAGCAGCAACCAGAGTACAACTTGGAAATTCTTGAGCAGGTTATTTTGGGCTGGGGTTAGTATGTGCCACTAATTGCTTGCCTTTATAGGGCCATTCACCTTTATTTATTGCACGGTCTGGAAAATTTGCAATAAAAATTTGAATGAAACACATAACACCACAATTTGCTATTTTAATCAATAAATTTTGGAAAAAATATCACCCCAAACCCGCACCCCTACTCATAAGTTGTCAAGGCATTATGGGCTCCAAGTCATTTGTTGCTGTCCTTTTGATGTTTCATATGAGTCAAGCAGACAGGTAGGTGATGTGGGGATGAGGTAGTTCCCCCCTTCTTTCTCCCTCTGTTCATACCAATGAGACAGGTCATCAAAATGGATGCACAAACCCAGCATACATGAACAGCACTAAGGGCACAATCCTAACCTGGAGTTAGGCCGGCACAGTTAGGCCAGCACGTTTGGACCACACGGAGTCAGGGAGGATGGAGTATGTCTGTGTGCTGGCCTCACTGACTCTGAGAGTGGTCTGAACATATTTTTCAGGGTCCCTTGTGTCAGCCAAACTTTGCTGGCCTAACTGTGCCAGCCTAACTCCAGGTGAGGATTGCGTCCTAATCCGTATAGCTATTTTACTATACCTCATCAAGTTTCAAAAGTCATGTAACATATGTTATCTACAAGATAGGTTTCAGGTGTGAGTGAGGAGTGCAATTTCAGTGCTTGCCATGGGCGCCATTTTCCCTACATACATCTCTGCCAGTGATGGGATCAGCTAATGACTTGGGGGAACGCTGGGCGGGCAGCAGGAAGGCTGGGTGGGACTTCCGGGTGATTGACAGCCCGTCCGTTCGGGTCCGCCACCTGCCTGCCCGCCGCACGGGCTGCCCTGGCCTCGGAGGGGGCACCCACTCGCCGGGGGGATGGGTGGGGGCCCCTGGGTGCCAGGGCGCGCAGCAGTGGGGCGCGCCACCTGGGGGCAGCCTGTGCGGCGGGTGGGCGGGTGGCGGACCTGGACAGACAGGCTGTCAATCGCCCAGAAGTCCCGCCCAGCCTTCCTGCTGCCCGCCCAGCATTCCCCCGAGTCGTTAGCTGATCCCATCACTGGTCTCTGCCCCCAGCTCCCGTATTTAAGCCACAGCACTTCCCTCCCCTATGTCTTGTTACTGCTGCCCCATTCCCTTGCAGGCAGTTCTGTTGGTGTGTGAGAGGTCACTGCTGAAGGAGCAGCAGGAGGAAAAGCTGCTGCTTTGCCTTGAATTTTTGGCTGGTGAGGAACAGTTCCAAACCCTCAAGCTCCAGGACTAGAGTCCCCCACCAGCTTTTTCCCCCACCAGAAATTCCTCAGCCCCTCCTAGTTGTGCCTCTTCATTTAAAAATTAATACTCTCCCTCTCCTTGCTCCCTATTTTCTGCCATTATTTTTAACCTGGACTTCTTCCAAGGAGCAGAGATGGAGTGGGGGTGCCGCAGGGGGAGGTGAGCACCACGGGCACTGGCTGTGGCAGGGCACAGCAGCACGGAAAACCCTCACACCTTTTGCAACCCTGGCGCTCCCTTGTGCTCGGATTGCACCTTAATGGAGAGATTCTTGGCACAGAAAGATGTGGCCTGGCAACACACAGGGGTGGGGCGGCCGTGCTGGGGGTGTAATGATGTTGCCCAGCCTCAGGCATGTTAGGAGCTGAGAACGGCTCTGCCAAGGAGCTCAGTATTTAACTATCAATCATAGGAATGTCGAGTTCAGAGAAAGTCCAAACGTATGCCAAAAGGACGAACTCCCCAGTAAGTCTGTTTAGGGTTGTAGGTGGAAATCTTGAGCATCCTTGAAAAGGCTCTGATACGCCAAGAAGTAAACCCCATTGAACACAGTGGGACTTCTCAGGTTGCCATGTAGCCACAATTAGCTGGGAATAAGCAGCATTGACTATCATGAGACTTATTGCTGAGTAGTCCTGCATAGGATTGGGCTGCCAGGGAACAAAAATGGCATTGGCCTCACAACAACTCTGTGAAGTAGTTTGTCAAGTGGGTCACATTCTACTTTTCCTTTTGGAGTGTGGAAAACTAAATACAAAGTACAAAGGAGGCATGGTGGCTGCTACTGCTTCTCTCTCGTCTTGTCATCCTGTGAATTTGGGCCCCCCAAAAAATGTTTCCAATTTGGCACCGCCACTAAGGCCGGCCCCTGTGGACAACAACTGAGTCTTTTTTTAAAAAAATCACATTTCATTTTTGCAATTATTTGATTTTTTTAATCTAACACATAGCACCTCACATGTGTTAGATTATACATGAATATGTAAAAAATATTGTTTCTGTTCTGTTGAGGAGGCAGGGGTGGTGACACGCCAGCAAAGTCAAGGTGGGCATTTTCCAAATTTTTGACACACCGAGCCCAAAAGATTTGCCATTACTGCCCTAGAATGGAGGGAGGGAGGGAGGGAGAGAGAGAGAGAGAAAAGAAACATTTGCAATATAGGAACACATTAAGCCCTGAAGAACAGCATTGCTGAACTGGGATGGGAATGGATATGCTATCGCAGTAGTGACTATAGGAGCAGTAGGAGGAGGAGTACTCCTGTTTTCGGAACAGTTTGCAAATATAAAATAGAACTAGAGGGGAACGTTTATCAAGTGAGAGAACTTCCAAAGACACATTTAAAAATGTGGGGGAAGGTGGATTTGGTTATTCTTCATTTACGCTGCAAAAACTATCCAATTGATGCTGTCCTGTGACACTCCAGAATTCACCCCACGATAACCACATTCGCACAACAACAAACATTCTTTCCGGAGAAATAGTGAACCTTTCCTTGCACAAGACATTGTACTTTGAATAAAATCATTTTTTCTGGCATTCAGTGGAACACACTGAGGGCGCAATCCTAATCTGGCATTGCTCCGGGGCAGTGCTCTTGCGCCAGACCAGCGCTGTTGGGAAGGTGCTAAAAGTTGCATCTGCGCCAGGGATTCAGTCGCTGGGCCGGTGCAACCAGAAGCGCCAGAACAGGGGCGCTACCATGCCTATCAACTGTGCCAGTAAAGTGCCGGCTTAGCTCTGCTGGCACAGGGCCGTGCCAAGGGTGTTCCAGAGGCGGGCGGGAGGCATAATTGGGCAGGGCTGTGGGCAGAGACAGGACACAGTTCTTCGGCCATATCCTAACCTTCGTCCCCGGGCTGTGTGGCCCTGATTCGGGCCGCTTCTGGCCATGTGGACTTGCGCCTGCTCTTTTGCTGTTGCAGATCCAGGCAGCCCCATAGGGCTGGCTGGGGCTTACCATGAGGGAAGGGAAAAATATTCCCTTGCCCTGGGCTGAGCTGCTGCTGCCTCCTAATGTGGTTAGGATGCAGCGCAGGCAGAGACGTCATCTGGGCACGCCAGGAACCGGAACGCCCAGATGATTGGCAGCCTTCCGCCCCTAAGGCAGAGCACAGCCACGCTTCCCTGCTCCTCAAATCGCTGCATTTCAGAGTGATTCGGACGTGTGGGAGGGCGGCCCAGGAGCAGCTTGCCCGTCCTCAGGAGAGGTGACGTGGCCTGGGCCCGTCCACGGAACTGGCGGAACGGTGTACCGGGCCGTTCCGTCAGGATGACACCACTGAGCGCAGGTGATCCGGCCGGCCTTTTCCAGGATTAGGATTGTGCTGCCGGGGGTGGGGGAAATGCGAGTATTCCACCTAGTCATAAACCCTACATTGATGCTACTTACATCCCTGGACATCATAATGTCCTCTAATGAATCCTGATGCATTAGATAAAAGATTCTTCTTGTCCAAGATCCAGTCAGTTGCCTCTGGGAAGACCACAAGCTGGCCATCAGGAGGACCATAAAGGTGTTGGTGCCCCTTTCCCTTAGCAACTGGCATTCAGGGGCACAACACCTCTGAATGTGGATTTCCCGCTTAGCCATCATGGCTAATGGCAACTCATTGTTAAATTCATTCGGTTCTGACACACAACCTAGATGATATTGAGAACTCATTCTCTTTCAGACCTAGACTTCCATGTCAACATTCTTGCCATTTAAACAGGTTGTTTTGTTGTCTTTCTTTTTATCTCCTTTTGCATCCCATGTCCTTGACTGCTCCTCCTCGCCCTTTTCTACAGCATGTTGCTCTAAGCCAGCAGCCTGCATACTGGAGACCACTGTGCAACAACAACAACAAATCCCTCCCCATCCCGAGAAGCGTTTACTGTTTCGCTGCTCTGTGGCTGCAGTCTTCACCTGATCTGGGCATAGAGACACTCTAGGAAGTCACATCTATGGCACGATGTCCCAGCAGCCTTTGCGCCAGGACATTACCATAGATGTGGCTGCCCAGATCGGACGAAGATTGCAACTGGGGAGCAGCAGAACAGTATGCACTGCTCTGGGGGAGGGAGGGATTTGGGCAGATACCAGATCCGACCCGTGGGCCAGCCCTGCTTTAAACATATATGTTGTGATGATTCTCTGTTTTGGTTATTTTGAGCTAACATCAGCATTAGAGCATGGATAGGGACTCTCTAGCATGAGAAGAGGCCAGTGTAGAGGAAAAAAACAACACTGCTTACTTTAGCAGTCATCCATGCCATCTGTATTGCCGTGCTTGATGTCCTGCTCAAATTCTCCCCTGAAAACAAAAAATACAAAATGTCATGAACAAGCAGTCCCCAGGCACAGAGCTTGCTAGGGAAGGGGAGATCCAGACAGATCCGGTGTGCTCCTGATGTTTTCATCTGGAGCACACAGAATGGAAATTCTTGTTACATTTTGCATATGAACATCAAAACAAACACACACATCCAACTGCCATTGTCTTAGTATCATGGTTCAACTTTTTGTAGGATTGCAGCCTTACCCAATCCTAGGGACCCAATCCTATCCAACTTTCCAGCACTGATGCAGTCTGGCCAATGAGGCATGAGTTTCATCCTGTGGTGGAGGGGCAGTCATGGAGGCCTAAAGGTAAGGGAATGTTTGTTCTCTTACTTTGAGGTTGCAATGCAGCTTCATCAACACTGGAAAGTTGAATAGGATTGGATCCTATAACCCCCCCCCCCCCATATCAGTTATGACTTACTCAGCTCCTGGTAAGTACTGAACACATTGGCCATCTAACCATCCACAATATGGGTCTCGAGCAGCAATGCAGGCCCTAAATAGAAAAGACAAACGTGGGTTAGAATTCTTTGCTAGAAGTCGTAATATTAGGTGTGATTTTTGAGAAAGGGGGCAAGAGTGAAAGAAAGGGTGTCCAAAATACCTACTTTTTGCATGTACGATAACGCTCACAGTTCCCCAGAGGAGCCCTTACAAGGCAGTGTGGGAAGGCCACATAAAGGGCACCATGTTGCTTGTCCAGCCGCAAATCTACAATTCTCTTGAAACTCTCACCATTATAGTCGCACCTGATTTGACAACAAAAATTCCATAATATTTGAAGTATCACAGGAAGATTTCTAAGGAAGACTACAATCAGGAAGAGAGACTTTTTCAACATAGAAAAACAACCATATAACTTTGCCATTGGGAAAAGTAACCCTTTCATGGATCACTGCCTTGTTGTGGCAAAGGGGCCTGAGTAGCTCAATGAAGCTGTGAGCTCAATGAAGCCATGTAGGTTTACCCAAGATGGACAGGTCATAGTAGAGAGTTCTGACAAATAGAAGGGGAAGAAATGGAAGCAGTGACAGAGTTTATTTTCCTGGGCTCCAAGATCATCACAGATGGTGACTGCAGCCATGAAATTAAAAGACATTTACTTCTTGGGAGGAAAGCTATGGCGAACCTAGACAACTTAAGAAAAAGCTGAGACATCACCCTGCCAACAAAGGTTCGCATAGTCAAAGCTATGGTTTTCCCAGTAGCAATGTATGGCTGTGAGAGCTGGACCATAAGAAAGGCGGAGTGTTTTTGAATAGATGCTTTTGAATTATGGTGTTGGAGAAGACTCTTGAGAGTCCCCTGGACTGCAAAAAGATCCAATCGGTCAATCTCCAGGAAGTCAAGCCTGATTGCTCCCTGGAAGGACAAATGCTGAAGCTGAAGCTCAAAGACTTTGGCCACCTCATGAGAAGAGAGGACTCTTTAGCAAAGACCCTCATGCTGGGAAAGATGGAAGGCAAAAGGAGAAGGGGGCGGCAGAGGATGAGATGGTTAGATAGTGTCACCGAAGTGATGAACATGACATTGGGCGAACTCCGGAAGCTAGTGGAGGACAGGGAGGCCTGACGTGCTGTGGTCCATGGGGTCGCGAAGAGTCGGACATGACTTAACGACTGAACAACAACAACAAATAGTAACTGTACAGGTAGGGCCCTTAATCTGCAGGCTTGGCACCTGATTTGACTCGGCGCAGGTCCCAGACCTTCTAGACATGTCCAAGAGGCATGCGGCCTCTCTGGGCATCAGAACATGTCTGATGAACAATTCCATGGAGCAGTTATGGTGGTGGGACTCCCAGTTCTGCTACCATAAGTGCCTCTGTGGTGTCGTGAAAACTCTGCCACTGTCATGCACTTTGGGGACGTTGGGGCAGACAGCCAAGGGCCTCCCCCGATACGTGCAGCAGTGTCTCCTGGATGCTGTGCTGGAGCAGGCAAAGTGATGGAGTAGGTGGTTCATGAGTGGTTCAGGGCAGGAGCGAGGAGGCAGTAGGAGGGCATGGGGCAGTTCTTGAATCCTATCTCCCCTTCCTGGCCCAGACTGGTCCCAGGAATCTCTTAGGCACCCTTGAGAGAAACAGCTGGCAAATGTCTATGGAGACCAATTGTTGGCCAGGCAGCTTACAGAAAAGTAAGTACAAACATTTTTACTTACTTCTCCCAGGCTGTCTGGTTGACCCCTCCCATCATAGTATGCAGCACGGACTCATCAGCAGCACTGCATGCTATGAACTGGCAGGTAATAGGATTGGGCCCTTCGTTGTTATTGACCATATACATTTAGGGAAAAAAACCCAGAAAAAAATCAGTTCAAGGACAATGAACAGAAACCCAACCTTGAGTGAGAGCAGCACTATGGCTCCAAATTCAGAGCTAATGTTATTCTTTGCTTAAAATAAAAAACAAAAAACAGAGAGTACACACTTAGCCGGATTGTAGACGCGCATCTGCTCCAGAAAAAGGCTGCCGTCTAGAGTCTCTGTTTTTTCTGTCATGGCTAAGAACTTCATAATCCTTCCCTTTTCGGTGCCAATGAAAACAATGGTGTAATCGTTAGTTGGCCCAGCAGTAGTGTCTGCGGTAATTTTTATTAGGCGGTCTCTGGAATAAAAACAACCATTTTACATTGCATTAACCTGTTTCTTCTATTATTTCACCCTCATACAAAACCATTTCGCAATGTGTTAAGAGCCCACACATAAATCTTGAACTGGAACGATCCACACAATCTAGGCAAAATAACACCTAAACAAGGAATGTGTGATGTGATGGCGGCAGAAGATGTCTTCTGTAGTTGGGTCCTTCACAAGATATTTTAGAGCCTTTCAGAGTCTTCTGGGATCGCTGCATTCTGAAGAATTCAAAGTCATTGGCAAACATTTCCACTTCACTAATTACTCCTGACTCAAGATTATTTGAGACTATAAATAGCCTTGCACAATTGGGAATCTCACCACATTTTATGCATGGGGTGGGTAGAGTGGATGGAGGGATCTTCTTGCCCCACTTGTGCAACACTGGTATCAAGGGGCACCCACTAAAATTCACTGGTGGGACAGTTAGATTAAAAAAAAAGAAAACATGTCTTTACCCAGCATGTAATTAAACTGTGGAACTCCTTGCCACATGACATTGTGATGGCACCTGGTCTAGATTCCTTTAAAAGCAGATTTAACAGATTTATGGAGGAAAAGCCCATCACAGGTTGCAGGCTGTGATAACTATATGCAACCTCCAGGTTTTAGAGGCCGTCTATCTCTGAATAACAAATGCAAAAGAGTGGCAGGTATCTTGACAGGTATCTTGTTGTCTTGTGTGCTCTGTGAAGCATCTAGTGGGACACTGTGAGAGACAGGAAGCTGGACAATATGGGCCTTTGGCCTGATCCAGCATGGTTGTTCTTGCTTACTTCCATCCTACTATTTTCCTTTTTATTCCAATGGTATATACTGCACACTACCACTTTTCCAACAATTTCCAATCTAGTTCATAGCTATATATCATGGCAAACGTGTTGAGAGAGCTTCAGAACATCCACAGCAGAATACATTAGCAAATCTGGGGTAAAAGAAAATGACGCATTCAAGTGCCTTTAAGGCCGCTTCAATAGTACCTGATCAGTGTTTTGTGAAACCACGGGTCCTTGTTAAGGGAGTTCACGGTTTCATGCATGAGAGGATGCGTTTTGATAAAGCGTAGAGTGTCGTCTGGAATGTCACTGGACGATGCGTACTCTGCAAGGGGTCCAGAGCCGGCACAGGCACCCGGCCTAAGGAAAATTGGAGGGTGGGAAGTGATTACGACTTGCATTTGTATAAACACTCCATATCAGTGGTGTTATCCTACCGGTACGCTGGGTGGGACATCCGGGTGATCGGCAGCCCACCCATTGCGTACTGCAGCGTTACGCCATTTGTGTAACCAGTTACGCCACTTGCGTATGTTACGCAAACAGCGTAACGCTGTGGTACATGACAGGCGGGCTGCCAATCACCTGGACGTCCCGCCCAGCGTACTGGTAGGATAACACCACTGCTCCATATGAACTGTTTGTCCAAGCACACAGGCTGGTTGCCTACACATGCAGTTACGCCAAAATGTTCCTTGCTTGCAGCTCTACTGAACAAAAACAAAGATATAGTAATGGGTGCACCGAAGGTGAAGGGTTGGATCTGCAGGTACAGGTGATCCTTGCATTTTGAATGTGCCATCACAGGCACACCCAGGTATCTGCTGGGGTTCCATTCCAGACCAACCTGAATACCTGATACCTGAAACTGTGGATACTAGGGGTACCTTTTTAAAGACAGGGGAACATGTTGTTTTAAAGACAGGGGAACATGCCCATGTTGCTTTGCTTCAACAAGATTATAAAAAAGAGAATTGTTTAATGTCCCCCTATCTTTTAAATAGGGACGTGGTGGTGCAGTGGGTTAAACCACTGCTGCTGGCTTTCTGACCAGAAGGTTGGGAGTTCAAGACTGCACGATGGAGTGAGTGCAGTGATTGCTTGTCCCAGCTCCTGCCAACCTAGCAGTTCGAAAGCACCTAAAAATGCGAGTAGATAAATAGGGACCACTTCGGTGGGAAGGGAACGGTGTTCCGTGCGCTATGGCGTATAGTCATGCCGGCCACATGACCACGGAAGCTTGTCCTCGGACAAAACGCCGGCTCTATAGGCTTTGAAATGGAGATGAGCACCGCCCCCTACAGTCGGTCACGACTAGACCATTCTTTTTTAATCATTTAAATAGGTGCCCCAGTATTCATGGTATCTGTGGATAACTGACATTCTGGATACCGAATCAGTGGATACCGGGGTATGCCTGTACCTTCTTTACCATCCAGTATGTGTGCTAATTATCGAGGCATTTTTTTTTCCTGAGGGGACTCTCCTAAACGTGTTGGGCACACATGAAGGCCAAGAAACGATTCCTGTTTCTTTGCCATGTATTGCTACCTTGTACGACTACATAGAATGAAAAGGGTGGGGTGATGCAAACCAGTTGGCCATCTAGCACATATCTGAGCCACCAGGCCTTTGTGGTGAAGGGCATGAACTTTATATGGTTACACTGCTGGTCTCCACTGAGCTTTCGGTCATAAGCATGTTGCTATTGTCTCGTTGGACAGTCATTGCGGGCAATAAACTCTTGACATTTCAGGGGACAACTCTTGACCCCTGCTAACTGGGCAAGAGGCACTTTTCCAAGTGGTGTTTCTCTTATATTTAGCAGGGGGAGAGTAATTGTCCCTCTTCACTCCTGCGCAGCCTTTCTAGTGGCTGTTGCTGGTGGTCTGCCGTTTTTTTTTTAGATTGTGAGCCCTTTGGGACAGGGAGCCATTTAACTTTATTATTATTACTATTTGCCTGTAAACCGCTTTGTGAACTTCATGTTGAAAAGTGGTATATAAGTACCGATTGATTGATTGATTGATTGATTGATTGATTGATTGATTGATTGAT
>JAJKFI010011730.1:20603-36007 GCA_029204185.1 Lerista edwardsae
ATAAATAAATAAATAAATAAATAAATAAATAAATAAATAAATAAATAGGAAATCACCTTATAATTCCTGCAGATGGGATTGTAGGCATTTGTCCCACAAATAAGTAACGTTTCATCATCTCTTTTTACGAGAACCTTAAAACAGTTATAGCATTCGTTCTGTGTCTGGAATTCCTATAAAGGGAAATTTAAAAGAAAAAAGAAAATGTCATTTCAGCAAATATATTACCAGTATTGTTGTTTCACACTTTTGTAAGGAGACCACATTGCTCAGACCACAATGGCATTGGTTTCAGCAAATAATCTACTCTGGGTTTTGTTCAGTGGTGTCATTCAAATGATTTAGGAACAGGAACTCACTTTTGATTGGCACTTGTAGGGAACCCGGAACCAGCCACGGAGCCCGTTAGGATCTCGAACGCCCATTCTGGTCTGTTCCCCCTGAATGACATCACTGGTTTTGTTTCAGCAATTCTTTTCCCCCACCCCACCCCACCCCACTCCCAATGGCAACAAACCATCCATAGATTTCCTCCTATCAGATAGGATTTCCTCCTATCAGTTGGTTATAAAAACCAACTTAGTTGCTAGGATCTCAGCACAAAATAGTGACATTGATCTTCTGATTGGCTGTTCATTAGATACAGAGACATAACCAGAGGAGATCACAATATTAAAATTTGCAAGCAGCTGCTCCCTCTCCTCTTTGGAGCCATTCTAGCCAATTTTGCCTCTGTTTTTCCCTAGCCGCTGGCAATGGCTCCAAAGACAAGGGGGAGCAGCTGCTTGCAGAAGTTAGCACTGTGATCCCCCTCTAGCTACCCCTTCTTAGAAGAAATGCAGTATGACAGTCCTATATTTAAGAATGTGATCTCAGTACTCCTCTTTTTTAAGCTGATGCAAAACACTAGGACATACTAGCATTATGAAATGAAATAAAATAGAATGAAAATGTGGAATAAGAAAATGGAATGATCCACTTAATGAGAATGTCCTACAACAGTGCTTCTCAAACTGTGGATCGGGATTCGCTAGGTGGGTCACAAGTTAATTTCAGGTGGGTCACGTAGCACCTAGGGCAGCCATCATTGAAAATATGGGAAAGATGGGACACTGGAAAGTGGGAGGGCTGTGTGGTTATTTTGTGTCAAGGTTGCAAATAGGCTTTTTTTTTCTTATTCACTTTTCAATTGGAAAATGACTGAGAAATAACCTAACTGATTGCTGCATTCTTTGGAAAGCAACAGGCTCTGAAGTCACAGAGATGGCATTTCCAGTTGTGACAGCACTTCCGGTGGGTCCTGGACAGACTTTCATTCTAAAAAGTGGGTCTTGGTGCTAAAATGTTTGAGAAGCACTGTTCCAAGTTAGCCAACAAGACCAGCGACGGGATCTACAAATGAGCTGGGGGAACGCTGGGTGGGACTTACATGGAGATCCGTGTGATTGGCTGCCCATCCACACAGTGTTCTGCAGCTGTCCTGGCCTGGGGGGGCTGCCCCTGATTAGCGCGCCCCAACGCTGCTCACCCAGGCACCCAGCGCGATCCTTACCCGTCCTCCGCAGCAAGCAGGAGCCCCTCCCCAAGGCCAGGGCAGCTGCGGATCCCCGCGGACAGGCTGCCAATCACCCGGATGTCCCACCTACGTCCCACCCAGCATTCCCCCAGGTCGTTTGTAGATCCTGTCGCTGAACAAGACCCTAGATTAACATGAAACCAAAACAGCTGCCCATTTTTTGCTACACTTCACAGGTGGCAAAAATGGGTGACATTCGGTGACTGTGGAGGGAAACTTTGGCAAGTGGATCAGGGCAGAACAGATTTCTGGCCACGGTGGTTCTGTCCGTTTAAAGAATAAAGCACCTTTATTCTTTAATTGACTGCCACCACTTTCTTTAGCAGCAACGGCAGCCATGAAGCATTTTTTTAGAGGCAGCTGGTGGTGATGGCCATTTTTCCTCCAGAGTGACCCTCAGCATTGTAATGATAATGCTTCGTAATGTTCTCTGTCACCACCACTTGCCCAGAACGACCTCCAAGCTTTTGTCAAGCGTTGCCTTTTGGAGTTTCCTTCTTTCTTCAGAGGGAAAGAGGCTGTGTCGCTGGCATGGGAGGTGGACTACAGTGCCTTGCGTGCAGCGTTGTGCATAAGCCGGAACACAGGGTGGGAGAAATGGGTAAGCAGCAGCCCGCCTGTTGCGTTCCGGTCGGTTTCGCTGTCTTCCCCGCTGCCGCTCACCCGTTTCTCCCGCCCAGCATTCCGGCTGAATGACAACGCTGCTTGCGTGACATTTGCCCAAGCAGTACAAGTGTACCGCCTCTGGTATGGCCCATTGGATTGGGCTCTCAGTCTTGTTCACTTTCCTCCTCAGCTTTGAATCACAGGGAATTTTTGCCTCAGTTGTCAACCACACCAGAATGGCAGGAGAGAAGAAAAAAAAAACGGCCTACATAGTCCTTTCCCTTCGATATGCACGACTCTAGGTCAGCATCCGTGGGGCTCCATGACAATTTCTGCAACGAAGAAGAAATAAATCTGTTAGAGGCCCTAGGTAGTTAATGTTTACTTTCAAAAATAAGAGTGCCCAGGTTAAAACGGGCTGCTAAATATACACCTGTTGAAAGCTTTCCATATTTGACCATGATTACCTTATAATAATAAATGGGGGGGAACCTGTCCCGGTTCAGACAATGCTGGCATCATGAGACAGGCACCTCGTATTTAAAGGTGTGTGCTCACAAATTCTAGTGCCTCTTCTCACTTCCTCAGTTTTCTTAGGCCCAAATCCTAACCAACTTCATGTCTACTCAGGCTTAAGTCCTATTATAATTAATGGGGCTTGGTTTTATTCAGAGGCATTTCTACAGGGATGGCAAAGCTCTAAGTTTTGCAGGAAGCCTTACCCTGTCATGTAAATCCCTCCTCTCCCTTGCTGCTGCAGCCAGTAAGCAATGCCAAGATGTTGCTGTTCCCTGTGAGGGTTGGCTAAAATGGTGCAGGAGAGGAGTGATTTCCACTGCAAGGTAAGGCTTCTTGCAAAACTTAGAGCTTTGCCATCCCTGGTTATAATCCACTGGTTATAATCGCATCAGGTAAGTGTGGCTAGGATTGCAGCCACAGCTGTTCTAATGGGGCATGTTCTGCATTCTGCCGTGGAGCAGAAGTCACCGAGGCCTCCTCAAGGTCAGGGAATGTTTGTTCCCTTATCTTGAAGCTGTGTTGTCATTACCCTGGGGCTGGTAAGTTGGGTTAGGGTTGTGCCCTTAATCAGTAGTGCTATCCAGCCGGTACGCTGGGCGGGACTTATGTTTGATCGGCAGTCCGCCCGTTGCGGCAGACTGCCGATCAACATAAGTCCCACCCAGCGTACCGGCTGGATAGCACTACTGCCCTTAATGGTTTTGGGCTGTGATTCATCTGAACCACTCTACTACACGTGATTTAAATCTACTTTTAAAACAGAGGTACGAGAGCATATATAGGAGCATATATGGATGAACCACCACTACCCCCTGCATCAGGAAAAAGGCATGGAGGCCTCTTACAGAGACAAGACAGGTATGTGGCGTTCACCCTTCCCATCTGCCCCTGGGTTCAAATGGCTCCAGAATGCAACGGGGCATGGCAGGGGGCAGGGAGCTGACACAGGGGGTGGAGCTCATTGGACCCAGACCCAGGGCGGAGCCTCTGCTGGGTCGGCCACTGTGATTATCATGCACCTTCCTCCTCCATCATTGAAATTGGAAGAGGAATCTTGGAAAGTTCACCCTGCCTTTTCTGCCCACTTTTTCTATTGCCTTTGGCTCAAGAACAATACATACCTTGCTATAATAAATGCCGTCTGTATGGGGGGTTTGCAGGTCGACAGAGTAAAGGGTGTTCCTTTAAACACAAGAATAGGCTTTAAACAAATAAACCAAAAATTAGACTAACACAACCTACGTGTTGTTAAGGAGAGGAGCTAGGGAGTCAGGATTAGGCAACTGACCTTGCCCCAACATAAAGGGAATTGTCTATGACTCTGAGCAGGCAGATGTTCAGCTGATTCCCTTCTGGGCTGCTGCCTTCTGACTCCTCACCCAGAAACACTGGAAACTTTAGTGCAACTGTGAAAATAGGAGAAAAGTTCAAGAAAAAATGAACTAGAATCTATATATATAAAGAAGAGCCTGGGTATGTGTGTGTGTGTGTGTGTGTGTGTGTGTGTATGTCTCGCATAGGCTCCGCAACGCCTGGAGCGATTGGCACGAAACTCGGCACGCATACACCTTGCAGCCGGGCGACAAACACTGCGGGGGTCGGGGGCCCCTAGCGCCCCCGGGGGTGGGGGTATGCGGGGGTCCCCGCGTGAAAACGGTCAAAAACGGCCAAAATCGGCATCAAATCCACAGTTTCCGGGGTCGCCGAGATGAGCGGTGCCGCTCCCGATGCCGTTGGAGTCCGGGATCAGCCCCCCCTCGACGTGGGGGGCAAGAAGGGGTGCGAAAGAAAACGTCCGCCATGACCCGCTGTAATGCCTGGACCGATTGGCGCCAAACCCGGCATGCGGAAGCCTAGCGGCCTGGCCACAAACACTGCGGGGGTCGGGCCCCCCTAGCGCCCCCAGGGGTGGGGGTATGTGGGGGTCCCCGCGTGAAAACGGTCAAAACTGGCCAATATCGGCATCAAATCCACAGTTTCCGGGGTCGCCGAGATGAGCGGTGCCACTCCCGATGCCGTTGGAGTCCGGGATCAGCCCCCCCTCGACGTGGGGGGCAAGAAGGGGTGCGAAAGAAAACATCCGCCATGACCCGCTGTAACGCCTGGACCGATTGGCGCCAAACTCGGCATGCGGAAGCCTAGCGACCTGGCCACAAACACTGCGGGGGCGGGCTCCCCTAGCGCCCCCAGGGGTGGGGGTATGTGGGGGTCCCCACGTGAAAACAGTCAAAAGGCCAATATCGGCGTCAAATCCACAGTTTCCGAGGTTGCCGAGATGAGCGGCAACGCTCCCGATGCTGTCGGTGTCCAGGTTCAGCCCCCCCTCGACGTGGGGGGCGAGAAGGGGGGCAAAGCACAACATCCACCATGTCCCGCTGTGACACCTGGACCGATTGGCGCCAAATGCGGCATGCGAAAGCCTAGAGACCTGGCCACAAACACTGTGGGGGGTGGGCCCCCTTAGCGCCCTTGGGTTGGGGGTACGTGGGGGTCCCCATGTGAAGGCAGCCAAAAACGGCCAAAATCGGCCGAAATCGGCGTCGAGTACGTAGTTTCCGGGCTCACCGGGCCGAGCAGCGACACTCCCGACACCGATGGAGTACGGGTTTGGGGGCCCCTCGGCGTGGGGTGCAAGAAGGGGTGCAAAATAAAACATCCGCCGTGCCGTGCTGGAACACCTGGAGCAATGCGCACCAAACCTGGCACGTGTGTGCCTTGCGGCCTGGCGACAAACACTGCGGGGGTCAGGCCCCCCTGGTACATCCGGGGGTGGGGGTACAGGGGGGTCCCTGCATGAAAACAGTTGAAAATGGCCGAAATCGGTGTTGAATCTGTAGTTTCTGGGGTCGCCGGGGCGAGTGGTGACGCTCCCGATGCCGTTGGAGTCCAGGTTCAGCCCCCCTCGGCGTCGGGGGCGAGAAGGGGTGCAAAACACAGCATCCGCCATGCCCTGCTGGGACGCCTGAAGTGATTAGCACCAAACTTGGCACGCGTGTGCCTTGCGGCCTGGAGACAAACACTGCAGGGGTTAGGCTCCCCAGCGCCCCCAGGGGTGGGGTGCGTGAGGGCCCCCACATGAGAACAGTCAAAAACAGACAAAATCGGCATTGGATCCATAGTTTACGGAGTCTCCGAGGCGAGCGGCGACGCTCCCAATGCCGTGGGAGTTTGGGTTTGGCCCCCCCTCAACATGGGGGGTGGGAAGGGGTGCGAAACAAGACGTCGCCATGCCCCGCTATGACGCCTGGAGTGATTGGTGCCAGACTCGGCATGCCCGTGCCTTGCGGCCTGGTGACAAACACTGCGGAGGTCAGCCCCCCCAGTGCCCCCGGGAGTGGGGGTGTGCAGGGGGCCCCACATGAAGACAGCCGAAAACGGCCGAAATCAGCATTGAGTCCGTAGTTTCCGGGGTCGCTGAGACAAGCGGCGACACTCCCGACACGGTTAGAGTCTGGGTTTGGCCTCCCCTCGGCGTAGGGGGCAAGAAGGGATGCGAAATAAGATGTCCGCCATGCCCCACTGCGATGCCTGGAGCGATTGGAGCCAGACTCGGCACGCGCGTGCCTTGCGGCCTGGTGACAAACACTGCGGGGGTCAGGCAGGGGTGGGAGTGCGTGGGGCCCTCCGTGTGAGAATGGTCGAAAATGGACAAAATCGGTGTCAGATCTGTAGTTTCCAGGGTCACCGAGGCGAGTGGCGACGCTCCCGACGCTGTGAGAGTTTGGGTTCAGCCCCCCCTCAACATGGGGGGGAAGGAGTGTGAAACAATATGTCCGCCATGCTGGAACGCCTGGAGCGATTGGCACCAGACTCGGCATGCAGTGCCCCCAGGGGTGGGGTACGCAGGGGGCCACATGTGAAAACGGTCAAAAATGGCCAAAATCGGCGTCGGAACCATAGTTTCCGGGGCCACTGAGGTGACTGGCGACGCTCCTGACGCGGTTGGAGTCCGGATTCGGCCCCTGTCAGCATGGGGGGCGAGAAGGGGTGCAAAACTCATAAACTCTGGAAGATCATTTTGTTACCCGGGCAACGCCGGGTAACAAAAAGCTAGTCACTAAAAAAAGAGAAGATATCCTATCATAGACATGGTTGGGTCTGTAGCTTCTTCCTTGGGTTTCAGTCCCAGCTCTTTAAGCTTCAGCAGTGGGTCTCAAACGTTTTAGACCAGGACCCACTTTTCAGAATGGTACTTGTGTCAGAGCCCACCAGAAGCGATGTCATTAACCTGAAAGTGATGTCGTAGCTGGAAGTGACATCATCAAGCAGAAAGTGCTCTCATTGTGACATAATCAAATCACACTCCTGGAATGCAAACTGCATTCTTGGACTACAGCAATTGCACAGCCATGAAACATCCCTGACAGAAAGCAAGATTAAGACAAAATATGATGTTGAAGCAATGAACTAAAACAATTTAGTTTTTTAAAAAATTGAAAATTCAACATTAATGCTCACAGAAGGAATACAGCAAAGTCTGCAGCTTTCAAGATGGCTGCTCCCAGCTTTCTGTGACCCACAGTTTGAGAAACACTGAGCTAAAGTACTGACGATAACCCAAGTCTACGGGTATGGGTTTTTTGAGATTTTTTCCACAAAATTTCGTGATGAAAGTAGTGTAGTGTTATGTGTTTTTATTTTAAGTTCTCATTCCAAATTCATGTTTTTATTAATTTTGAATGCTTTAAAAGGTGATCTAGTGTCAGCAGATGCAGCCACAGAATTATTTCTAATTGGAAAAGTAGTCTGTTTCAAAGAGCAATCCTAAACTGGAGTTAAGCCGGCACAGTTAAGCCAGCAAAGTTTGGCTGGCACCAAGGCCAATGTAAAGCGTGTTTGGACCACTCTCGGAGTCAGAGAGGATGATGCACATTTATGTGCTGGCCCCTCTGACTCTGACAGTGGTCCAAACATATTTTACAGTGCCCCTTGTGCTGGCCTAACTCCAGGTTAGGATTGTGCCCTCAATTTCTGGAAAATATCTCAAACACCAAATGCAGTGTTTTTTGTTTTTATTCAAATATTTTAATCCCCCAAAAGTTGGTGTTTTGTGCTTTTATGCATTGGTTAAAAAAAAAAAAAAAACACCAAACCATCCCTACCAATGCGTTATACAGTCATCCTAATAGTTTATTTTTCCCATGAGGCTGCTATTTCCTTTATAATATATAGACTGTTTTTCTTCAAGAGGCTTAAGCAGTTGGAGGCTCTAGGCATTCATTTTCCCTGTATGCTTGGCTTTTGGGTTTTAAACAGATGACTTCTGCTGATCAGTCAATCAGCACCAGGATGTTGTATGGGTACCCCTCAGGGGGGAAAGTGTGATATAAATGTAGTAATAAATAGTTACTGCTGTGGCCATATTGTCTAGGGCAGGGTGGTCTAACGTGGTCTGCAGGCTGCATGCGTCCCAAGATGCCTCTTTTTCAGCCCTCAAAAAGCTCAACTGCAGCCACTGCCACCTCCTGCTTCAGTGCTCTCTCTCTCTCGCTCTCTCTCTCTCTCTCTCTCTCTCTCTCTCTCTCTCTCTCTCCCCTCCCCCTCTCTCTCTCCATTCCAGCTTCTCCATTGGAGAAGAAGATGCTGGAATGGCATGGGAGAGAAAAAGCTGTTTCTCCTGTCGCCACCTCCTTTGACTGATTTTGACAGCTCGGAACTCAAACATTATTGGTAGAGATGTCAATTACTTCACCGCCAATTATGTCTGCATTTGCACCGTCAGGGGGTGATGCCAGGATATTGCTTCTACCTTAGCAGTAAGCCTTGGACTGCCTTGGTCTAGAGTTTAAAACAAGGCTATAAAAGTGGTACACTGCATTTTTTTTGTGTGTGACACCAGCCATTAATTTAATGTTGGTTCTAACCAAGCAACTTCTTTTATTTCCTTCTCAATCTGGTTCATGGGTTCATGGAGAGCTCCACAGGAAGGCTAAGGTAGGACCTGGTGGGCACTAATACTTATGGTGCGGCTAACAGCCCAATCCTTGGCTTGTCAACTCAGATGTTCCAAAGACTCAATGGGACTCAGTGGGGAGCAGCAACCGCAGTTGCAGACCCTTAATGCCGCAGGTGTTAGCAAGTTCTGAATGTGGGCCCTTGCAAGAATAGGAGCCTTCAGCACCAGTCCCACCTGACTTCACCTGTAGAGTCACTCCTGATATGTAGGGAAGGACATTTGTCTTGCTTTTCATGCACTCACCTTCATCTGGCACAAGGTTGATTGGCCTAGGATCTTTAGGGAAAGCAGCTGTAGCAAAGTGTGGCAGAATGAAATGCAGCAGCAACATCCCAGACTTCATCGGTCTTTTTTCTTCACTTGACTGTGGAAGACAAGGAAGGGCCGAAGAGCTTCATAGCAGCTCATAATGTAGCCACTTTGAATAGAAGCAAGTCAAAAAGCCAAACGTTTCTGCTCTTTTGATATTATCAACTACGAAATGCAGGTCCGGTTTCAGCATCTGTGGAGGGTCCATTCCCTAAACTCCCATGTATGTCAAGACTCAAGGATAAACTGATCTGTGGGTCAGGACACCAAAACCTCCAGATGCAACTGATCTGTGCTCCGGTCATGTCCAGAGGGTTTTCTGAAGCCGGGGGAGGTCACAAGTGTCTTCCTTGCCCCACGGAATGAAGGCAAAAGATGGTGTCGGCGCTGTCAGGCAAGAGGCACCTGCCCCCATGGTAGCCTACATTAGGGCTTTGCAAGAGGTAGCACTGAAGCTGACACCGGTGCATCTGGGCTCCCTCAAGCCTCCCAGTCTGCCGAGGGACCCAGTAGCCTCAGAGATAGGTCAGGAGGAGGGGGTTCCTTCACCCTCTGGTCCTCCTCCCTGCCAGCAGCCTTGCTTGGGTTCATTGGCTGGCCAGCATCCTACCTACTAGCCAGCCTCCTCCAGACTGCCCTCAGCACTGGCTTGTCTGGGGTTATATAGAGCCTCCCTGCCCCCTGATAGGTCCTTGATCCTGCAAGTACTCACCACCCTCCCTTCTTTGGCACTTGCTGACAGGGGCTTCCATTCTCTTGCTCCCGGCATCAGTTGGCCGGCACGAGGGATTCTCTATCTCATACAGGGACAGGGATTGGTGGGAGGGGGGAGGGGGACTTGGGTGGGACCTGGGTGGTTTTGGGAGGTGGCTGTATGGCCACATCCTAAGCCCATCAGCGAGGCCACAAGGCCCCGATTTGGGCCACGTGGTCTCCTCGGATCTGCGCCCACTCTTTAGCAGGTGCATATCTGAGGAGCACATAGGGGAGGCTGAAGTCTCCCCTACGGTAAGGGAGCACATGCCGTGGGGAGGCTCCAGCCTCTCCTAAACAGCGTCAGATATGGCGCTGGCCCATCAGCCTCGCCAGTCTGGTGCTGTTTAGGATTGCGTCCTAGAAGGCATTTTGAGGGCCAGGGGAGCTGTGTTTGGCCTCCCTCATCCTCAGAATGCCTTGCAAAGGTATTAAAACCATCACTTCTGGTTTTCCATGAAAAACCAGAAGTAATCTTTTTTTTTTTTTTTTTTTGCCTTCAGAAGACAAAGCAGTCATTTGCTGCCTCTCCTAGCATTAGAACCCAACTCTGGACACAACCAGAGTCATGCATCTAATCACATTATGTGGGAAGGAGTTCCACAGACTAATGTGGTCAAGGGGAGTCAGTAGCAGATACTGAGACGCCCTTTGAGCCCACCTTCCAAGACCATGACCCACCTAGGCAGGCTGAAGATGTCTCGCATACTCTAATACTTTGGAGGGCTTGGAGCTGGAGATTATTGATCCCAACTGCCAATTCCAGGCCCTCCAATCTCAGCTGAGGAAGCAGAGGCAGTGGAAACAGAACCAAGCCAAGGTCCAAATGAAGGACACTACCCATCCAACAGCATACCAACCAGACTGGCCTTGGGCTCTAGCTCCAAACTCACTCCATGGGACTGCAGGAGCAGAGCCAGTCTTAGGGCAATGTGACCAATTTTGCCAAACTGGGCTCAACATTAGGTCAGTGAATGGAGGAGCTGCAGCTGCCACCTCTCTCTGTAGCAGATGCTCCAGCATGGAATCTTCCATGCCAAAGCGTCACAAGGAGTGCATGGTGATTGGAGCGTTGCCGCTGAATGGACCTCCCCCCCGCCACCCCCTGGATCCAATTGGCTTGAAACTGCCCCTCCCAAAAACAGTTGGCAGTGATGCTGCTTCTGAGTGCCTCGCCACTGCGGCTTATCCTGGTGAGTGGTGGGGGGTGCGCAAAAATATTTTGCATGGGATCCCATACCTCCTAAGGTCAGCCCTGACCAGGAACACCCCAAAGCATTCCAATGTGGGTGATCCATTGGAACTGTCTGACAACATGGTTACGACAAAGATAAGGAAATCAATCACTTCCTTTAAGATAAATAAAAAGGTAACATTTCTGTTGGTTTGGACATTGTAGGGAGAAAGGACATTTTTTTTCTACCAGTGCTGAGAACAACAGGGCCCTGATTGGGCTGGTGATTCTAAATTATCTCCAGCAATCGTAATACAGGCTTGGACCAGTATCAACTGATTTGGTATCTATAGTTTCAGTTATCCAAGGATACTGTGGATAATGAGATGCCTATTAAAAAGCGAGGGAGGAATTAAACAAATCTCTTTCTTTTATCTTGTTGCAGCAAAAGCATTGATATTCCCCTATCTTTAAAAAGGCATCCCCAGTATTCACGGTTTTAGGTATCCACAGGTCTGGAACAGAACCCCAGCGGATATCAGGGCATGCCTGTACTAACAATTGTAATACTAACAGATATTTGGACAACGCCTACATTAAGACTCTCATGGACTCATCTCAGGGTGCAATCCTCAGCTGGAGTTTGGCCGGCACAGTTAGCCCAGCAAAGTTTGGCCAGCACAAGGGACACCGTAAAGTATGTTTGGACGTAAAGTATGCTTCTCAGAGTCAGAGAAGCCAGCACACAGACGTGTGCCATCCTCCCCGACTCCCCATGTGCTTTACAATGGCCCTTGTGCCGGCCAAACTTTGCTGGCCTAACTATGCCAGCCTAAATCCAGGTTAGGATTGCACTCTCAGTGTAATTGGCAGTGAAGAAAAGCAGCCAACATCATTTTGTTGTGCAGTTTTGAAAGCAATTATGTGAATTCTTCTGAAGTATGAAGATAAGGGATTGCATTTGTTTAGCTCAATTGTTTGACTTCTACAAACTATACCCAGAACGGCATTTGTTCCTTATACTTCTGCATTCTGATATCTGAAGCTTGGAGATAAGTGGTTGCATTGAGCATGCATGGATACACTCCCCGCGCTTCGCTACTGAATCAAACACAAACAGTAGTTACACCATACAATACCTGTTGCAGTCGACCAAGTTTTCCAGAAGACAAATCACCCTGTCGAGAGTGTTGGCACTTCTTGGATGCTGTCCCTGACCCCCGTCGCTTGACGGTTCGTCCTGCTCACGTTACAGCACTCTCATGCGATTCCTCTGGTATTTATACCCCTTTGATGATATTGAATGATTGATCAAGCCTCCCCAACTACAGCTCTAACCAAGGAAAAAAGATTTCACTGTGTTCTGGGAATGTTTGAGACGGGGTGGCACAAGTGCATGGTGGCCTTCTTCTTATCTTCACTCCTTGTTCCTGGCACAAAATATGTCAAGTACAAGGCATACCTTATGGCTGAACAAAAAGATGTGCAGGCGGACATTCGCCTTAGGCTAACAGGCTTCCTTGCAAACTTTGACAACTCTGATGTCAAAATAGAACAGAGCAGTTATTAGGAGCTCCAATGCATTAAGGCTGCAGTGCTACATATATATACACTTTCCTGGGATTATGCTCTGTTGGCCATAATGGCAGATCCCCCTCGAGGTACACCTCTGCATAATAGAATTTACCATAATTCTTAATAGACATGCAGAGGATTGTACTGTAAGTAAGGAACGAAGAACTGGCACTTGTTTTTTGCTCAGATTTTGATTCATATTGCAAATAATCCAGAGTGGTGTTTTTTTTAAGTTTGCCACTACTTGGATGTCTCCCATTTGAAATCCATTTCTAGTTGTTGTGGGATAATTTTGCCAGTGTGCCTAATTGTAAGAAATGAAGAATTGAATGTGGCTGATATGATTGAAAAAGGCTGCTTAGTTTCTTCTTGGGTGAGCCATTAACCTCATAGTTGGGCCAGTCAGGGATGTGAATCATGTGGAGATAAAATAGGAAAAGGGTGTACCCTGTCCCAAAATCCTTAAAGGAAGAGCAAGGTAAAAATATTAACCAAGGAAAACTCTCATTTTGGGAGCAGGTTCCCATTTCACGAGGGTGATTCAATGAGATGCGAGTATCTTGTTGCTCAGTATCAGATGTGTGTATCATCTGAGGCATCTGGTGGGCCACTGTGAGATACAGGATGCTGGACTAGATGGGACTGATCCGGCGAAGCTCTTCTTATGTTCTTAAGGCCCAGGTTGGGTTGCAAGTTATTATAGCTCCTTCCTCACAGACAGGATAGTAAATTCTGTTTATGTATCTCATATTTACCTCAGAACTTTACCTCAGAACTTTACCTCAGAATGGCAGGTGCAAAGGGAGTGGCAACAGGATGCAGCATCCTGTTGTCGTGTGCTCCCTGAGGCATCTGGTGGGCCACTGTGAGATACAGGAAGCTGGACTAGATGGGCCTTGGCCTGATCCAGTGGGGCTCTTCTTATGTTCTTACGTTATTCCTCTCCCTGTGCACCCCAGTTCTGATTGGGTTGGAAGCCTTCCTCAGGAACATGTGTTTTCACTCGAGTCTAGTTGAGCTGTAAAACTGAGAACATGTACATTGCATTGACCCAGCATCACTGAGACTTCCTTTCCAGATAACATGAATAGAATTAGGAAACAAAGGGGTTTCATGGGCCAGAGGAAGAAGGAAAACCTGAAGTAAATGCAGGCTGCACTGTTTGAATGGTTGTGTGATTGGTCATGAGAACTCCAGCTAATTGAGGGGAGCATTCCAAGCCATTTCAAGCAAGCTGCTTGAAAGCCATGGTATTTCTTTTCAGCAATCAAGGCTGTTTGGCTGTACATGGATGTTTTCATCCAGGAGGCCAAACAAAGGTTTTGTGTGAGGGAGACGATTGGGGGAAGGTGTTCTCCTCAGTCCATCTTCTTGCCGCCACTGCTTCTCCTTCTCCTAGAAGAGGAAGAGGGGACAGAGAGGGACATGTGGAGGAGTGCGGAGTGCTAAGCTAAGACATTGGAGAGCTGGAGGAGCAGAGGCTGGCACTTGGCTATCAGGTAAAGGGGGCAGCATTGGACATGCCACCTCAGGTGTCAGGAGGACTTGGGCCAGCCCTGTCAAGAATAGTGCTGCTTAGAAGTTTTATTTAAAGGGAAATCGTCAGCATGCAAATCTAAGGATAGATAGAGCCATTGAACAGAAGATGTGGTGAGAAAGAAGGGAAAGTCACAGATACACTGAGTAACATGAATGAATGACTGTGTATAACTGGGGAGGGAGGCTCGTGAATGTTGTATGCCTCATACAGTACAACCAGCGGTGTTATGCTGCCGGAACGCTGGGCGGGACATCCGGGTGATCGACAGCCTGCCCGTCGTGTTCCACAGCGTTACGCCATTTGCGTAACGTACGCAAGTGGCGTAATTGGGTACGCAAACGGTGTAACGCTCCAGAACGCGACGGGCGGGCTGTCGATCACCTGGATGTCCCGCCCAGCGTTCCGGCAGCATAACACCGCTGAGTACAACATTGGGCTACCTGGACAAGCAACCAAAACTGGTACAAGCAAGCTTCATATGAAACATCAGGGCACAATCCTAATCTGTGCTGCATCCAACGCAGGTTGGGAGCAGGCTGGAGCCTCCACAGGGCAAGGGCACATTTGTCCCCTTATAGATGGGGCAGCTCGGATCTGGGCCTGCTGCTGCGCCAGCTGCATCCAGGCTCCTCCCCCCTCCCCATGCCTCCCCACCTGCCAGAACGCCGTTCCTCACCCTGTTCTGCCAATTGCCTTCCCCCTGCCCAGAAAAGTCCCTGTGCTAGCTGAACCTCGCCAGCACAGGGGAGGCTTACTGGCTGTCGTCTTTGGTGCTGCTGTGTCAACGCAGCTGCCAGAGTCATCACAGTGCGCCTTGCGCTGACAGGCACATGTTTTACAGCATGTGTGTGTGACATTGTTGTGCTGATGCAAGTGGCCAGGGGAGGGGGTTGGATTGCTCTGCCCATGTAAGCACCAGGCTGCTTGTCCAGAGGCAAAGCCCTACACTGGGCCTCCCTGGGGACCGATCCCTGCCCCAATAGTGCAATGGTACTGTCACTGTACTGAGGGTTCACATATTGGCATGGTCAGGTGGACTCATTGATTACTATGACTGCTTGGCCAATGCCCAAGCTTGGTACCATCCCTGTACTCAATTTCCAGGTAGTGGAGCAGGAAAGGACGATGTCAGGGAATCAAAGTCAGCAATGCATATGAATATTGTAGTTGCACAGAAACATTTTTTCAATTAAGGTGAAGTCTGCGAATTAATTTATTGACGATGTTCCCTTTCACCTGCAAGGATGATACACAGCCACATCACAATGCCCTTTTGGCGATGGGAGCAAAACCAGCTCCTTTTTTTTTTTTTTTTTTTTTTTTTGTGCTTTGAAAACATTTCAATGAATTCTTATGCAGTTGGCCCATTTGCTGACAGCTCGCCTCAAGGCTTCCT
>JAJKFI010011734.1:4975-16395 GCA_029204185.1 Lerista edwardsae
GGGGGGCTGATCCCGGACTCCAACAGCATCGGGGGCATCACCGCTCATCTCGGCGACCCCAGAAACTGTGGATTTGATGCCAATTTTGGCCGTTATTGACAGTTTTCATGCGGGGACCCCCGCATACCCCCACCCCCGGGGCGCTAGGGGGGCCCCACCCCCGCAGTGTTTGTCGCCAGGCCGCAAGGTGTATGCGTGCCGAGTTTTGTGCCGATCGCTCCAGGCGTTGCGGAGCCTATGCGAGACACACACACACACACACACACACACACACACACACACACACACCCAGGCTCTTCTTTATATATATAGATGTTGCCATATGGGGGGTGTCAAATGATGTAGGTCCTGTGAGTCCACTGGGTCCTGTGCCACTCTACAGGCCATGATGGGTGGTGCCACCTCCTTATTTTAGAGGTAGGGCACCTCCGAGTGCTGGGTGCATAGGAGTGGCAACAAGATGCCAGGAACTTGCTTATGTGCTCCCTGAGGCATCCGGTGGGTCATTGGAAGCTGGATACAGGAAACTGGACTAGATGGGCCTTTGGCCTGATTCAGTGGGGCTGTTCCTATGAGTACATGTCTGAAAAGGAGCAGCTGGATCTGGAAGATGTCACAGGAGAACCATGACTGGCCACCAGTAGGTTTACCTCAGAATGCCAGATGCAGGGGAGTGGCTGTGACATGCAGGCATCTTGTTGTCTTGTGTGCTCCCTGAAGCACCTGGTGGGCCACTGTGAGATCCAGGAAGCTGGACTAGATGGGCCTTGACCTTTCTCAACAACCTTTGATAGAGGACCGCATCAAACGCCTTCTGAAAATCCAGATACATGATAGCCACAAGTTCTCCCACATCCACATGCCTTTTCTTTGACCTTTTCAATGTCAATGTGTTTTGGGATTTCCTCGATGTGTTTTGCGATTTCATCTTTGATGTGGCTTTCTACCATCTTACCCAGAACTAACAATGCTAAAGAGAGGAGGCTTTTGCAAATAAAAAGGGGGGGGTTCTTCTGGCAAAACACAGAAAAGACACGGCTGAGCCTCAACAGGGAGAGTGATCCGCCGAGTGGGTGCCAGGAGCCCTCTGTGGGTGCAATCTGAACCAACTTTATGGACAATCTGAACCAGCACGGACACAGTGGTGCCAATGGGGCCCGTTCTGCATCCTGCACTGGGGTCTTAGTCACAGAATGTTTGTTCCCTTCCCTCGGAACCCAGTGCTGGAAGTTTGGTAAGGATTCTGCCCTGTGCTGCTTCCTAGAGAGAAAGTTCTTCTCCAGAAGACAGCTCAGCAGCTTCAGTTTGGCAGCTGAGGAAGGAAAGGTCGGCTGGGGGTGGTCAACTGGTCCAGGAGGCAATGTGGGAGGTGGGCCCAACCTGCTGCCTCGGCTCCCAACTGCACCTCATAACCAGACAGGATGGAGAATCGTCCGAAATATGTGTCAGTTGCCAATTCCTATATTGTATCCCTCCCAGGACAGTGTTGGCCTAGACGAGTGTTTCTGAAACTGTGGGGACCCACTAGGTGGGTCGCGAGCCAATATCAGGTGGGTCCCCATTCATGTCAATGTGCATTTCATTTTTAATATTTCATTTTTTTCATTTGATGCTGTCATTACAAGTCTGTCCTTTTAAAAGGTAACTCAGGATACGTTTTAAACTATGATCCTCCTATACAAGTGAGGATAGAATTGCAGCCTTTGGGAGGTTTCGGGATTTTTAAAAAGAGATAAGCAACTGCTAGGGAGGTTAGGAGACTGGTTTATTTTTTAAAAAAAATTAAATCGTGCACTTAGTGTAAACTTTTAATTTACCTCCTTAATTTGTTTGATTTTAGTCTGATGGGGTTGTAAAAATTTTCCTGCATGATGATGTCACTTCCAGCCATGATATCACTTCTTGGGGATCCCAACAGACTGCCATTCTAAAAAAGGAGTCTTGATGCTCAATGTGTGAGAACCACGAACCTAGACTTGGCTGCAGTATGTGCTTTGTGACATACCTGAAATGGTTTTCAACCCACTTGTGGGTCCCAACCCACAGTTTGAGAACCACTGACCTAGACTGTTGAAAGTATTTCTTCACTGAGGTGCCCTCTGAATGACCTAAGAAAATTGTCGGAGGAAGACTGGTGAAACACGCAAACATATTTTCTCCAGCTGTCCACCTGCGCATGGAGCCACACGGAGAGCCCAGGATGTTGCCAAAGTGATTCTCTCCCTTATAATTATCCAAATCATTATGATTTCCACTTCATGCAGAAAAAACTGTTGGGATCCTGCCAGAGATTGCCTTTGGAAGTAGGAAACCTCAGAATCCAAAGCAACATGATGCAACTTCTAGTTCCCAGGGCGGAAGGACTGGTGACTACATCTGCTCTGCACCAGTGAGAGTCTGGGCTGCGATTCAGGGGAGGGGGGGAGACACTGTCGCTGTGAGATTTACCATCCTCCGCCTCTGCTGATCTGAAGCTCTGTCTGGACTCCGCTTGTATTAGTCCCAACATCCCTGCTTTTTGAAGAGGGCTTTGCTTTGAAGGGATTGCATTTGCAGCAGAGGGAAGTCATGGTACATGTGCTTTTGTCCACAGGAGGCACACCCAGAATGAGACTGCTGCTCATACTACTGCTGCTGCCCCAGTCTCCCTGTGGGATGCTGAAGACAAACTGCCCATTTAGTTGGACGGGTGATAAAACAAACCCATTTAATTTTTACAAGCCAGGTGACTACGTAATTGGTGCAATCGTATCTACACCAAACAGTAATCTTAAATCACATGAATTCTCCAGGCCTCCTTTTGATGTCTTTGAACGGTAAGTAGTCATGCGGTGGTTGATTGATTGATTGAAATTCCTTTCTGCTTCTTTGGCTGTGCCATGATCCTTATTTACCAGGGACTGTCCGTATTGCTGGTACCTGGAATCTGTCACTTCTGTTCCTCTTTGGCTCTCTTCTGGCGTAAGGGAAAGAATTGGGAGGGACACGACATGCCCAGCTAGTGCACAGCTTGGCACATTTCTTTGGATGGTGATGTCTGAGAGAACCATCAGGCTCCTCTGGCAGGACTCTGGCTCCATTCTTGGCCTTTCAACCCTCTTTGCTTTTCAAATCATCAGACAGGCTTTGGGGAGCTGCTGCTTCTGGCTGGGAAGGCCCTGGAACTGATTGGCCGCCCTCCTCACGGCGTACGGAGACAGTCAGTGTAGCTGGAGATGGTTGCAAGGCAGGGAGTCTCTGGTGCTCTCAATCCCAGAATGAAATTCTTCCCAGCATGCTGAAGTTTTCAGAGGTGGCCACACTTATGCTCTGTGTATGAACACTGTTTTGGAAGGGAGTGTCAGCAGATTGCCAGAGGGGTGGCTCAGGCACCAGAACCAGACGCTCCTCCTCAGACATGTATTCATAGGAACAGCCCCAATGGATCAGGCCAAAGATCCTAGTTCAGCTTCCTGTGTTTGACAGTGGCCCACCAGATGCCTCAGGGAGCACACAAGACAACCAGAGAGCCGCATCTCGTTGCCACTGCCCTGCATCTGTCAATACTGATAAAGTACGGAGGTTGGACTCATCATCATGGACTGTAGCCTGGAATGGACTTTTCCTCCTGAAATTTGTCCAGTCCCCTTTGGAAGGAGCTGAGGCCAGAAGCCTTGCTGACTCTACTTTCTGATTTTTTACTGTCCTGCTGATTTTGCTGTTGAGGTCATGAATTTTTTTGTCCATATTGCCCGTCCACAGGATGGTGTGCAGAGTTCCCCCTTTTGTCCTCACAAGAAGCCTGTGAGTGCAATCTGGGGTCCTGAACTGGAGTTCAGCTGGCATAAGCTAAGCCAGCAAAGTCTGGCCTGCACAAGGGAAATTGGAAAGCTTGGTTTGACCACCCTTTGAGCCAGGGAGGATGGCACACATCTGTGCCCTGGCTTTTGTGACTCCGAGAGCGGTCCAATCACATTTGACGGTCCCCCTTGTGCTGGCCAAACTTTGCTGGCTTAGCTGATGCCGGCCTAACTCAGGGTAGAATCCTAACTAACTTTCCAGCACTGGGTTAAGGGCAATGCAGCTCTGAGGTAAATGAACATAAATTCCCTTACGTGGAGGAGGCCTCCGTGACTGCCAGTCGATTGCAGGATGCTGCACCTGTCCCCTTGGCACAGCCATGTCAGTGGTGGAAAGGTGGTTTGGAAAGAATCGTGTCTGGCCCAAGCGTCACCCCGGAAGCTTCCTGGCTAAACAGGAATTTCAACCTGGATTCTCCAGGTCTCAGTCCCAAATGACCACGAGAGCAACTTTGGAGCAGGCTGGAAGTTTGCTCAGGGTACATCAGAACAGAAGAAGAGCCCTGCTGGATCAGGCCAAAGGCCCACCTAGTCCAGCTTCCTGTATCTTCCTGTATCTCACAGTGGCCCACCAGGTTCCTGAGGGAGCCCAGGAGACAGTAAGATCCTTGCATCCTGTTGCCACACCCTTGTTCTTAAGTAGCCTCCTATTAATGTAAGAGGTTGCACAACCCATCATGGCATATAGCCCACAATGAACTTTTCCTCCAGAAATCTGGCCAATCCCCTTTTACAGGCATCTAGGCCAGATACCATCACCACCTCCTGTGGCAAGGAGTTCCACAGCTTAATTGCCCGCTGGATAAAAAAGTATTTCCTTTTATCTCTTCTAACTCTCCCAACATTCACATTTCATGTATGGCCCCTCGGTCTGGTGGTGTAAGAAGAGGAAAAGAACATCGCTCTATCAACTCTATCCCTCGCATACATAATTTTATGTGTCTCAATCATGTCCCCCCTCGGGTGCCTTTTTCTAGACTGAAGAGCTCCAAATGCTGCTGTCTTTCTTCATCAGGGAGGTGTCCAACCCAATACTCATTTTCAGCACACTCTTCTGGCCCGCTTCCAGCTCCACTACATTTTTTTGAGATATGGTGACCAGAACTGTATGCAATAATCCAGTTGTAGCCTTACCATCAATTTGCACAATGGCAGAATATTACTATTGTTCGAAGAGTAAAATAAGAGTCTGGAAAATGTCTTGCAGTAAAAGAAGCAATCGTGCTTTCATAGAGTGGAAGGTCAAAATGTAACGTATGTTTTGCTGCAGTCCCGTAGGTTCATATCTCTGGTCCTTCCTGCCATTCGTATTTGCAGCTCGTGACATCAACCAGAATCCCAGGCTCTTGCCCAACATCACTCTTGGCTACAATATTTATGACAACTTTTTCAATGCAAGGCTGACTTACATACATACATACATACATAAACCTTTATTGGCATTACAAATAAAATAATAGCAACAAAAGTTAGTGCAGTAGCTATATCATAAAGGAACAAATCCAGAAAGGGGAGGGGTAGTAAGAGGGGAGGGAGGTTTGGATTTGAGAACTGCATATAGGAATTCAGCTACCACATTAGAGATGGTCACCGTATTATCGCTCAAGAGGGTCAAAAGGGGGTCGACAAGGGGAGCAGGCAGTGAGGACAGCAGAGGTTCAAGAAATTTGTCTCGCAAAGGTTGGTGGGCCGGACAGCGAAGTAATATATGATCCATTGTATCTAGTTCTAACGAGCAGAATAGGCAGAATCTATTGTCACGTGGGATGTTGGCAAATCTGCCAGAATGAACAGCTGAAGGGAAGATGTTTAGTCTTGCGAGCATGAAAGCTCTTCTCTTGTTGGGGTTGGTTAATTTACGGAAATAATTGGAGGGATGGCCAAGGGAGGGGGGAAGACCAAAATAAAGGGGGGAACATGTAGGGTTTAGATTGGAGTACAGATGATTGAATTCGTGGTCCCAAAGCTTGGATTTAATAATTTGATGGGCTTTATGAAGATTGGTGTCAGCGAGGGATTCAGGGGATAGGTCAAGGGATAAAAGCTTAGATTCAAGAAGTTTGAACCATCTAGAGAGGTAAGGGTCTTTTAATAGATCATTTAATAAAGAGTCAGGGTGTGTATTTAAATGCAGACGAAGCCAGAACTTAAAAGTAAGGGACCATGCAGTGGTGGAGGGAAGGTGAATTCCTAATTCAAGGATCAGGGTGGATAATCTGATTAAATTGGGGACCCCAAGGATCCTTCTCAGGAAAGAGGCTGCCACTTTATCAAGGTCTTGGTTCGCAGCCTCTATCCAGATGGGGACACCATATAGCAGTTGAGAGAGGCTTTTGATTTGAAATATATGGAGGGCCGCAGGGATGTATTGATTGCCGCTAGTGAAATGGAAGCGGGCAATCGCATTTAGATGTGTTAAAGCTGATGACATAACTGATTTTCGGTGTGGAAGCCAGCTATGGCGGTAGTGAAAAGTGATCCCCAGGTATTTGAAGGTTTGTACTTGCTGGAATGATAGATTACCAATCTTCCATGTAAGCGGAGCCCAAGATTTGGAGAAAACCAGGATTTTGGTTTTCTCCGCGTTGATTATTAAGTCATTAGTTAGACAGTATTCTTGAAAGGAAGACAGAAGATGACGTAGACCCGCTCTTGTAACTGACAGCAACACTGCGTCGTCCGCATAAAGAAGGATAGGGAGGGGGACACCATTGAGGGAAGGGGAGGAATTTTTGCAGCTAGATAGGAAGAGGGGGAGATCAGCAAGGAATAGATTAAAGAGAGAAGGGGCAAGGATACATCCTTGTCGGACACCTTTGTTAATGGATATCACGTCAGACATAGAGCCTGAACCATTAAGGCGAACCCGACAAGAGTTAGATGTGTGAAGGCGCCGGATCAGAAAAAGGAGACGAGGGTCAATCTCCCAGTTAGCCAATTTATTCCACAACTTGGCCCTATTGATGGAATCAAACGCCCCTCTAAGGTCGACGAAGGCGGTATATAATTTAGCTCCATAATGATCTGAATACTTTTCAGCCAAGTATGAAAGCGTGAAAGCGTGATCAAGTGTGGAGGCACCCGGGCGAAAGCCAATTTGTTCTTTGCTCGGAAGGGCTTTAGAGAGGGCCCAAGATGTAAGTCTAGTGAGCAGGTATTTGGAATACAGCTTCCCAATAAATGAGAGGAGGCTGATTGGTCTGTAATTTCCCGGTTGAGAGGGGTCGCCTTTTTTGTAAATGGGGACGAGGGTTGAAGATAGCCAAGAATCAGGGAAGAGGCCTGATTGATTGATTAGTGTAAAGAGATTAGCTAAAGATTCTGACCACCAAGAGGGGTTGCAAGATAGGATTTCGCTTAAGATGTCATCGGGGCCTGGGGCTTTTCCGGGTTTCAGGGTGTTTATCAACGCAGTCACCTCCTCAGGGGTAACTGGAGGCCATTCTGGTAGGTTAGGGGGGAGGAGGACAGGAACATCATAGGTATCAGGAGCAGAAAAAATACTGGTGAAATGAGTTACCCAGGCAGGGGCAGGAATAAGGGAAGGGGCATTATTAATGGAAGAGGAGTTAGCTCGGGAGACAAGGAACCAAAAGGATTTGTAGTTATTAGATAGAATTGCATCTTGAAGTAGTTGCCAATTATGCTGAGCAAAAGAATGTTTTTTTTTCCTCTAGAAGGGTATGAAGGAAATGTTTCAGATGTGAGTATGATTTTAGTAAAGCTGGGGAAGGGTCATGGCGGATTAGGGAGAAAGTCTGTCTAACTCTCTTCTTGGCATTCCAGCACTCTGTGTCAAACCAAGAGGGTTCACGATTGTGGGGAGGAGAGGGAAGAGTCGCTCTAAGAAACTGGACAATTGATTTGGAGAGAGAGTCGTATAATAGGATAGCAGTGGATGGCGAATTGGTCTCTGTCAGTGATCGGCTTAAATTAATAGATTCTTCCGTTCTAATCCAAAGGTTGAAAGCTTCCTCAGCCTTGGGAGACCATTTGATCCGGGGAAGGGGCTGTGACATAGAATTCTTAAGCGGCATATTAGTAGAGGGGGGAGTTAGAGTTAGAAGGATGGGCAGGTGATCGCTGTCAGACCGGGGATCAATAAAGAAATCAAATATAAGTGACAAGAGATCCGTAGAGACAAGGGCATAATCTAAGACACTCGATCCCCTAGGGGAAAAATGTGTGAACTCGCCTGGGATGTCTCTACCCGTAGAACCATTGAGGATCATTAGATTGAGTTCAAGACATAGGTCGGTAAAATGGAGGGCGTGACCGTTGATGGCAAGGTCTTTGGAAAGCCTAGGACCCCGAAACTCAGGGGGAATAGCTTCTTCTGGTTCCCAGTTCATGTGTTGGGCCAGGGCAGAGTTGTTGGGGCCCAGTCTAGAGTTGAAGTCACCCAAGAGTAAGAGGGAAACATAGGGCTTAGACGCCAGATAGTCATCAGCGAAAGACTTCACTTCGGTCCAAAGAGCGGGAGTAGAAGGATCAAGAGGAGGGATATATATGTTGAGCATTAAGATCTTAAGCTCATTACTTTGAAATAAAAAGGCTTGAAAATACCGGGATTGGGAAGGGAGAGGTGTTAGGGAAAACCAGGAAGAAGGGTTTACCAGACAACATAGGCCAGCTCGAGGGCGGCCCATTTCTTGGGATTTAAAGGCAGGTAAGTGATGGGAAATAAACCCTGGTATAGAAGGCGGGGTCAGGGACCATGTTTCTTGAAGGAAAATAATGTTAAAAGAAGACAAATAACTAGTGAAGTCTTGGTCGGCCTTCTTCTTGTCCCAGCCTGCTATGTTCCATAAAATCAATTTAAGGGAAAATGCCAGATTAGAAAGGGGCTGGGAGGGTTCTGATAGTCAACAGGGAGAGCCAATATTGGATATGCAGCCAAAGGAATCAATATTAGACGAGCATTTAGAAGCAACAGGAGCAGTATTGTCCTTAGCAATGGAAGGTACTCTTGCAGCAACTCCTGTTGTCTGTGGAAGAGAGGCTTTAGCTGGAGTGCATTGCAGGGTACAGGAAGGGGATAACAAGGGGGTTTCCATAGAGGTACTCCGTTTCCCCCTCCTAGCATCCATACTTGTGAAGTTAAAATTCAAGGGGGGGACAGGTTGTGTCGAGGCATCCACCAATAGGAAGGAACCGCCTTGGGAGCGTCTATCCACAGTACAAATGGGGGACAAAGGAACGGGGAAGACGCTCTTGACGGGGGCAGGTGGTATATCCGGATTTTCGCAATCAGGTGGAGTCCTTAGTAATCGGTTGGAGACCTTGGAGTCTGAGGCAGATTCCTGGGAAGAGAGATGATGATTAGAGAGGGAACCAGGCAATCGATCTGTTATGTTTGTCAGGAGATCTTCCCGGCGATCAGAGTTTGTGGTTGTGGCCATCAATGGTGGAGGGAGGTTGGATAGAAGTGATTGGTCCAAAAGACAGTCCAGAAGAGGAGGAGAGAAGTTGAGAGACTGATCCACATGGGGGATTGGCACTGATGGAATATCCTTCATCAGGTTGTCGTGCGAATTGGACTTGGGTGGGAGGAGGCTCGCAATGATAGAGTTCTTGAAGTATCTTTGAGGAAAAACGCCAGCTCTCCCCAGACCTCCAGCATGTGAGAACAGCAATCCTGGGATACGGTTGGAATTAAAGAACAGCAAAAAACGAAACAAGCGGCGTGTGGAAGACAATCTCTCAATTTTATGGAGGTCAATGGCTGACTTATGAGGCCGTAATTGATCTGCTGACTACCGGGCAGAAGAATATTCCCAATTACAAGTGTGGAAAAGGGAGGAAGCTGGTGGCTGTCTTTGACGGGGCTGATTCTGGAATCTCCAACCAGATTTCCAGCATGTTGAGCATCTACAAAATCCCACAGGTAGGAATCCCGGCACAGGGAGAGGCTTCTTGACAGCAGGTCCACTGGACGGTCTCTTCGGAGAGGTCTGGACCTTGAAAAATGAGGGATGCTCACAATAGGTTTCAAGGTAAGCAGCCAGGCCACTGTATCCAGTGCAGGGGAGGAGGCTGCTGGAGGTCAATTCGGGGTAAGGGGATATTTTGCCCAGCATCTCTCCGCAGCCTGCCCTAAAGGGCTACTTCTATTCAGCTGGCGCAAATCCAAGCCTCTCGGTTAGGGCTGCTCAGCCCAGGAGCAGGACTTAGGATATGGCGCCCCTCCCCTCCCAGGCCTGATCCTGTCCCCTTCAGCCCACACCAAGAAATGTCCCCAGGATGTCCTCCCCCCCTCTCCCCCCCCTCCGCACCCACCAGGTGCAATCCGACTTGCTCTGCCCAGCACAGGGACTGGATCCGGCACCTACAGGCTGGCACACGTGGTTGTGCTGGTGTGGCCGACTCTCAGGTTGGTGCCAATGTGCCTTAAGGAATATTTGCTGCACTCGGCAGCTGGCACAGGCGGTCTGCGTCAGGGCAAGGCCATGTGAGGACTGGGCTGTGAATTACTTCTGAGTAGATGTGCATTTGATGGATGCTTGGAACCCTGTTATACACCCTGTGCTCTGGGAGGAGTCTCACTAGCCAGCTCTGTCCCTGATCTGATCTGCCCCAAAGGCCTGACCTCAGCCTCCCCCTGCACACAAGCAAAGGGTTTGTCTGCAGTGCAGCCGGGGAGAGATTCTCAGAGTTCCAGGGGGAAGATCCCTCCCTGGTTGCTAAACAACACCCTGGACTCACGGTCAGCCGGAGGAGGTGCATCACTGGGCATCAGCAGGGGGCTTTCCAGTACAGTGGC
Source organism: Lerista edwardsae (assembly GCA_029204185.1). Lineage (NCBI taxonomy): Eukaryota > Metazoa > Chordata > Lepidosauria > Squamata > Scincidae > Lerista > Lerista edwardsae. The sequence continues at coordinate 15,578 of JAJKFI010011734.1, forward strand.
CATGATTCTGTGCTGAATGGTAACCTCCGTAATGGGTGTAGCAGCCCAATCCTACCTAACCCCCCAGGTGGCCATGCAGAGGAGCCAACATAGACCCCTCTGGGGAATCACTAAGGGGAACATTTGATCCATTTTCCTGGGTAAACTCCAGTGGGCTGGTGGGTCAATGTGGGCCTGCAACAATGCCATTGCTTGTGCTGTCCGTGTGGACTGTGACGGAGGATCAGGCCTGGGAAGGGTCACCGAACCTTCCTCCTTCCTGCTTTCCATCTCCTCCCTGCCACTGCTGCTGGGCCTGCCCTCTTCCTGCCTCTCCCCTCCCCACTCCGCCCCTTGCCTCATGCCACCCCTCTCCACCTCCTTCCTGCCCCCTGAGTGATCCTACCTGGGGCAAGGGGCACCTGCTGTGTGTGGAGCCAGCCTCTTCCCTCTTCCAGCAGCAGTTGGCCCCCACACTCCAGTTTCTCATCTTCCACAGCGCAAGGCCCTTCCTGATTGGACTGCAAACCACACTTGGTCTGGTCTGGTCTGTCAGTATAGATGGAGAATGCACTGGGGGAAAACAGCTTGTTTTCTTTCTTTCGTTCTTAGGTTGGTTATGGTCCTGTCAATCAAGCTCTCAAAGACAAAACGCAGTTCCCATTTTCCTACCGCTTCATCCCCAAACGAGAGCCCCCTCACGTGGGGATGGTCAAGCTACTTCTGCATTTCAAGTGGCCCTGGATCAGCCTCCTCACGACCGACAATGATGATGGAGAAAGATTCACGAGGACCTTCACGGATCTGATGATCAGGAACGGTCTTTGTGTCGCTTCTTC
>JAJKFI010011738.1:0-14531 GCA_029204185.1 Lerista edwardsae
GCTACTCAAGCCCCTTCGCCACGACAAGGCAGTGATCCATGAAAGGGGGCAGGCACAGTATGGTCTTTCTAAAGTTGCTTCTACACCAGAAAGAGCATCTTTGGGCTAGTTGAGTATATTTGGGCCAAAGTGTAACCAGAAAACCTTGGAGCTGAGCTGGGGATCTGGTCTAGGCTAAAATCTTACTCTGACCATGTTGGTTGCATTCATCATAAAACAAAGGAGCAATTCCTTTGCCCTGGCATCCTTTAGGATGAACTTTGATCTCGGTGACTCTTTACATTGGAAAGGATGCACTTTCAAGATATTGGTTGAAAAAGGAAAAAATTAGAATTTTTTCTAAAAAAAATTTTAATTAGAAATTCTGTTTCCCGTTATGGTCAAAGAAGAAGGGCCATGGCTCAGTGGCTTTGCATGCAGAGGTCACAGGTTTAATCCCCAGCATCTCAGGGAGGGCAGAGAAAAAAAATTCATGTCAGAAACCCTGGAGAGCAACTACCAGTCTGTGCTGTCTGTATAGATGGATCAGTGGTTTGACTAGGCAGAAGACATCTTCCCATGATCCTTGCTATCCTGTGAGTAACTTAGGTGCATGTAAAATGGCGTACCCCCCACAACTTAAAATGGTGGTTTCTTCATCCTTGGGGGACTACTTAGGTATATACATACTGTACCTTTGGAAATTCAGAGACTACAATAAGGTAGAAAGAGCCTAAAATTCCTGATTTAGACTGGGCTTACTCAGTGCTCCCAGAACCAGCTGGAAATATATCAGCAGCTGAATATGGGAAGGCTGGAGAGGGAATTGGCTCCTTGAGTTCGGCATTAGGGTTAGTATAGGGAGATAACGTTTTGTTGCCAGCATCATTTGTGTTTAGGTATTCAGCACATGTATTGTGAAGCATATGCATGATGTTTGAGAGTACAAGTATTTGCAACACGCATGTTCAAAGGCCAAATTACATGCAATGTGGGAGATCTGTGATATGAATCTCCTAGTGCCTATCTTTTTTTCTTCTTCAGTTTAAAGCCGTTTGATGGATGGGCAATTTGGACTTGTATCAAATGGAGGGATGATTTTTAATCCATTCTCCCATGATTTTAGGTTGCCCCTTGAAGATGCTGTTAATCTCTCTCTTAATTATTAATAGCAGCTTGGGGCAGTGGTGGTGGAAGTTGGATAACTTACAGGGGGAAAGGCGTAATCCCCCTGGCCAGTGGTGGGATTCAAATAAATTAACAACCGGTTCTATGACGTCATAGCCGGAGCAAAAAAAAAACCCCCGAAGCCAGCCGAGGTAAGCAAGTGGGCGGGGCCTGGCCATTTAACAACCGGTTCTATAGAACCTGGGCGAACCCCCTGAATCCCACCACTGCCCCTGGCCCTTCGCCTTGGCTCTGATACAGTTTGTCCTCTTTAGGAGATACAGTCAATCCTCATTATCCACTAGGGTTAGATTCTTGGAAATCCTTGCAGATAGCGAATTTGCAGATAATGAATAATTGATCCTATGGAATCAATTGGGTTAGGTGAATTACTTATCTGCCACCAGACGAATCCAGCAGAGACTTTCAGGAAGCAAGGAATTGCAACAGGAAGTGCCAAAAGATCTCTGCATGCTGCAGAGACCTTCCAGAGGCTGCAGGGATCTTCAGAATGGCACCTGTAACCAGCATGGACCACTTAAATGGCTGGTGGATGCCAGTGTTGGTTGCAGCTGCCATCCTTTGGAAGTTCTCTGCATCCTTTGGAAGTTCTCTGCATTGTGGATAATGAGAAGAGAGGTACAGATAATGAGGGAAGTAGCAATTCTGCCCCTTGTGAGGTCACATATAACATTTCTCTGATTTTATGTCTCTGTTGACCCTCAGAAACCTTGATAGCATGATTTTGAAAGTGGTGGGTGGATAAAAGGGGTGCTTTACCCCCCTTTCTCACACTTTCTGCTTTCCCTTTCAGAGTCCCTGACCTTGCATAATGCAAATTTATTTGAAAGTTAGATCTGCTGAGTTGAGAGGGACTTACCTGCAAGTATGGCAGGACAGGATTCTTGTTTCCAAGGTCTTAGATCTGCAATTATTTCAATGTTATTCTAAGTGATGATGTATTTTAGCTGGAACTGTGGAATGTTGCACTGTGCAATTCATATTAAGTTCTCAATTTAAGCACATTTTGAGGACCAATTTAAAATGCAGATAATTGAATGCCTTAAATACAGCCCTTATTACTGGCTGATTTGCATAAAATTGCAAATGAATAAACATGTATTAATGGGCTGAATGACACATTTCCCCACTATCTTAGTGTTTCCTGAACTGAATTATCTTTTTTCTTAAATGAAATTCTTAATTGCTTCTGCTACGGGAGCTGCAGATGTGCGAAAGATTTATCTCCCTGAATTGAAAGTGATCAAACAACAGGGCTGGATCCAGTGGATCTACTCTAGCAGAGACGGAACGCTGGGCGGGACGTACGTTTGATTGGCAGCCCGGTCTGTGCGGTTCCGCCGCCTTCCTCCCGCCACGTGGGCTGCCCTCAGTCGCCGTGCCCCACCGCTGCTCGCCCAGCTCCGTGATGGATGTGGGGGGGACGGGTGGGGGGGCACGCTGGGTGCCTGGGCGAGCAGGAAGGACGGCGGAAGCGAACGGGCAGGCAGCCAATCAAACGTAAGTCCCGCCCAGCGTTCCATCTTCGCGAGAGTAGATGACACCACTGGCTGGATCCATTGTGAATAGAATTGGTCTGGTGAAGCTGTTGGTAGCTTCTGATCATAAAATACAGTTGCTGAAAAAGTTTTCATTGGTTGACCGTATTTTACTTGTCCCTGCAGCTCTGTAATTGGTAAAAATGTCTGCATGCTGAACATAGCCCCGTCGTAATCAGGGCTCTGCTGATCAGAATGAACGTCCACCTCATCCAACATTCTCTTTAGTACAGATGCCTCTGGGAGGTTCATAAGCGAGGCTGTGGCTGTTGGTCCTCTGTGTTATCTCTGAACCGGAGGTAGCATCTATCAGTGATGATTGGTAGCCCTGAATGCGCTTGTCATCCATGAATTTGTCTCCTCTCCTTTTAAAGGCATTGCTGCCTGCAGCTATAGAGTACTTCCTTTGAAAACTGTTAATGGGTGGTGTTTTTCCCACACAGAATTGCTGAGGGGTTGGGAACCCCAGTACTGACCTTTTGTTCTCTCCTGTCACTTTTACTCAGATCTGACCAATTTTTTATTTTCAACATGGAGATCCGCTTGTGAAAATGGTATGGATTTTGGGCTGCTGCTGTTTCCTCCTCTCCCAGGCCTGATTCCTCCCTCCCTCTCAGCCCTCTGAGGTGGGGCCAGTGGGCACAGTCCTGTTCCCCCTCCATGCCTAGTTAGGAGCAGTAATGTAAAAATGGCTCCCGAGTCCTGCCATTTGTTTATTTCCGGAACCTGGTTGAATTACAGTATACTTTGCTGTTGAGGTTCTACGTGGAGGGAGATAGGGAGCAGACTGTGGACTTGGCAGGAAGAGTTTGCGGAGGGGGGGTCAAATGTGGCATCTAGGCTCTCTCCCCATGGGGAGGGGAATTGAAGAGAAGCAAGGGAGAATGCCCACTTCCAAAATCCTGCCTCTTCCTCTCTGTTGTTTCTGAGGACAGAGCATAATTGGACATTGTATATGTGCCCGCGGGCAGTAGTGCTAGAGCAGCCACTGAAAATGTGCTCAAGAGCATTCTTTGCTCAGATTTGAAACCTGCTTTGCTGGGGGTGGGGGAGAGCGAGAGCGAGAGTGAGAGAGGTTCTGACTCCAAGCAGGGGCTTCGCGAGCCATCTGGATTGCAGCATGGGCTGTGGTTGAGGAGTTGTCCTCCCTTTGCTCAACTTCAGTGCTTAGAAGAAACTGTTGGCTGAACCTGAGGATCCAGTGAGAAGTCCCAAGAGGCCGACCGGCAAGCAGACGTGTTCAATTATTTATTTTATGATGTATTTGGGACAAAACAGATGTGCAGCCCATTTATGATGTGATTTTTTTCCCCTCCAGTACATTTACTGTACACATTCCTTTCAAATAGGATTACGGTTGTGTGGGAATAATGAGGAGGAGGTGTTTGTTTTCTTCTCTTATTGGGTCGTCGGGGCAGCCTGCTTTCCTTGTCAATATATATATATATATATTTGGGGCGGGGTTGAGGAGCAAGAACAGTTAGATCGCAGCTTTAAACCTTGTCCATTGTGGGGTGATAGTTCTCGTGATCCTGCTTCAGTCAGCTTACCTGCTATTGTTACCAGTGTTGGAAAAGAAGTTTATTGGGTTAGCTCAGTGGTTTCTGCACACCGGAGCCCACTGGGTGAGCTGATACTTTCGGTTTCTCTTTTGAGATACTTGAAGCTAGTTCACACAGTCATATTTCCTCTGCATTGGAGCTGTTGTGGTGTCTAGGACATGGTGGTCCAATACCTGGCCCGTGGGCCACGTGCAGCTCCTCATGTGCAGCATCCCACACTGCCTCCTGCTTCAAAAGCTTGTTGGTTGAGAAGCAAAAGCTGGAACAGTGCAGCAGGGAGATAGAAAAGCCCTGCGGCACCCTCCTCTACTGCTTGTGGCTTTGGAATGACTTTGGCAAGGGGACTGGGCAGATTAAAAGGGGACTGGACAGATTCCTGGAGGAAAAGTCCATTGTGGGATGTATACCACGATGGGTGATGCAACCTCCTTACAGTAATAGTAGGCTATTTCAGAATGCCAGGTGCAAGGAAGTGGCAACAGGAAGCAAGCATCTTGTTGTCTACTGAGGTCCCTTAGGCACCTGGTGGGGCACTGTGAGATACAGGAAGTTAGACTAGATGGGCCTTTGGCCTGATCCAGCAGGGCTCTTCTCATGTTCTTATGGCAGGTTCAGAACGCAGAAGCAATTGGCCCAGAATGCAATCTTACAAGCAGAACAGGCAGGCAGGCAGGCAGCCTCAATGCTTGAAGAGATTGAGAGTGCAATCCTAAACTGGAATTAGGCTATTATAAACTAAGCCAGCAAACTTGGCCAGCACCAGGGCCGCCATAAAGTGCATTTGGATTACTCTCGGAGTCAGGGAGGATGGCGCACGTCTGTGTGCTGGCCTCTGTGACTCGGAGAGTGGTCCAAACATACTTTAGCATGTCCCTTGTGCCGGCTAAACTTTGCTGGCTTAGTTTATGCCAGCCCATCTCAGTTTAGGATTGGGCCCTAATTGAATGTTGGCAGGAAGCAAGAAGTTAACAAGATGTTAGCAAGATGTGGTGGTGGTGGGTTTTTGCGGAGAACAGTGGATTCTGAATCTGTGGATTAGGGGTGGGGCACCTGTATATGCTGCTGATAGTTCCTTGTGGGAAGGGTGGGATATAACAATGTACCTTTGAAATAACAATTTCAAGAACCAAGACGGGAGGATTGTTATGTTCACACCCTGCTTATGAGGTTTCTGGAAGAACCTCCTGGCTGCTGTTGAAAACACAAATGCTGAAATAGGTGGGCTGTGGACTGCTCTAACTAGGCAATTCCCAGGCTTGTACCTGTTGAGAGATGCACTCCTCCCCTCACACTTCTGTTTACAAGGCATTTTGTAGTAACCTTAGCTTTCGCCCGTGTAGACTCTGTTTGGCTGGATGTTTGGAAAATAGTGGATCTTGTGGGCACCATAAAGCTTTGTGTTACCCGCCCCCATCTCCATACAAAAGGATAATATCCTGCAGTCTAACTTTGATCAGGAATGTTGATGATGATTAAATTGAGATGAATTTTGTCAACCTTTTTCTTAATATTCTTAAAAGAAAAAAAGAAAGACATCTAATGTTTGGCATGGAGAAATGAAAGTATCTTTAACATCTTAGAATTGCTTGGCAAGGATCCTTCTTTCTCAAGTTGGCGAGTATTGGCTGTGGTCTATTTTCTGAGACTATGGAGGGCTTCTTGTTGTACATATAACAGAACCAAGTTGAATGAAAAAGGTTATAAATTTAATGCAGAGATCCATTTTTTCCCCTCTTTCTCTCCCAGTGGCACTTTTCCACATGAAGATATTTGGCAAAGAAGGCTAAGAATGCAAAGGCAGAGGGAGGCATGTGTGTGTGGAAAGTTGATAAAACAGGTGAAAAGTGATGACTTTCAGCTTTAATACACGGTGCTTGGCTGGTGCTTTCAGGTTGTACGTCATACTCTGACCATTTGGTCTGAGTCTGGGCTGTGACTACTCATGAGTAAATCACAGTTGGTGATGTTTTTCATAGGACTAGTGTCTTCTCCTTGCCTGTCAGTGGGGTTGCTTAGTAAATGGACTTTGAATCAAACCCTCGGGAGTTGGAATCCGTCCATGAGACTCTCTGAGACTGCTCTGTGTTGCTGCCACTTGAGAATCCCTCCCGTGTGTTCCAACCCCACCATGCTATGCTCAAGCATGCGTGTTCACAGTGACCGCCTGTACGTGCTTGTGCTCCCCCCCCCACATTGTGTGCTGTGCTCCCTATTTGAAATGGGAGCAGTACAGCACACGGAGTCAGCCTGCAGAGAGCTGCTGGAAGGAAGGGGTGGGGGGGGGCAGGCGGGCTCCATTGCCCCCTCAACTGCTTAGTGCTCCTCTAACCAGAACATGCTCCATACTGGCTTCTCGTCTCTCCCCCCCCCCACCCCCACTGAATAGGCTGGGCAGGTGGACTGACTTACCACTATTGTTTTCATTTCTTTAGAGCCTGCAAACTGAGGCCCTGGTCTAGCTCCAGCAAGGGGCAATACTGTGAGCTAAAAGAAGGGGAGGTGCTTTGCCAACTGCAATTGGACACCTTTGGTCAATTATTGCTAGGAAATATACATTGAATCCTTATAATTGGCTTACTTTATAATCCTGGGTGGCAAATTGGCCTTGTTTATGGAACACTTGTGTCAATTGAGGCATTTTTACCTTGGACCAGTTGATTGATCAGGAATTCTACCCTTTTGCTAAATTATGTGACAAATACAATTTACTCTGTATGAATACTGCACACTGGCAGTACTTACAAGTGTGACATTGATTAGACCAAACTTGGGCTGGCCACAGTTTCAGCCTCCATTTCCTACGAAAAGGAAACCTTGAATATTCGTATACAAACATTTAATCTAAACAATTTTTTGCTGAAACAAACCATGGGTGCTGTGGTGAATCTGAAGCAACACCGAGGCATATGTTGCAGGGGAGTGGCAACGAGATGCACATACCTAGGTCTCTGGGTCTCTTCACTGGGGTGAGGTTAGGGTTAGGGTTAGGGTTAGGGTTAGGGTTAAATTTGGGGTTAGGGTTAGCGTTAGGGTTAGGGGTTAGGGATCGGGGTTGGGGTTGGGGTTGGGTTGAGGATGAGGGTTAGGGTGAGGGCGGCGACTTGGGGTTGGGGTTGGGTTGGGTTGAGGGTGAGGGTTGGGGTTGGGGTTAGGGTTAGGGTTAGGGTTAGGGCGAGGGCGAGGGCTAGGGCTAGGGTTAGGGTTAGGGTTAGGGTAGGGTTAGGGTTAGGGTTAGGTTAGGGTTAGGTTAGGGTGAGGGTGAGGGTTAGGGTCAGGGTCAGGGTCAGGGTAGGGTCAGGGTTAGGGTTAGGGTTGGGTTAGGGCTAGGGCTAGGGCTAGGGTTAGGGCTGGGGCTGGGGCCGGGGCTGGGGCCGGGGCCGGGGCCGGGGTCGGGTCGGGTCAGGGCCAGGGCCAGGGGTTAGGGTTAGGGGTTAGGGGTTAGGGTTAGGGTTTAGGGCTAGGGCTAGGGCTAGGGTTCGGGTTCGGGTTGGGGTTGGGGCTAGGGCTGGGGTTGGGGCTGGGGTTGGGGTGGGGGTGGGGTTGGGGTTGGGGCTGGGGTCAGGGTCAGGGTCAGGGTCGGGTCGGGCCGGGTCGGGTCGGGTTAGGGCTAGGGCTAGGGCTAGGGCTGGGTTGGGTTAGGGCTGGGTAGGGTTAGGGTTAGGGTTAGGGTCGGGGTCGGGGTCGGGGTCGGGGTCGGGGGTGAGGGTTAGGGTTAGGGCTACGGCTAGGGTTAGGGTTAGGGTTAGGGCTAGGGCTAGGGCTAGGGTTCGGGTTAGGGTTAGGGTTAGGGTTGGGTTAGGGTTAGGGTTAGGGTTAGGGTTAGGTATGATATATTTTTTTTTAGGTATATTTTTTATTGTATAAAAACACAGACTACAAAACTGAATACAGTGGACTTCGACGACAAGGTACAAACAACAACATACATGTATACAGCAATGAGGCCCCGAAAGCCCAATACAAAAACACTCCCACACACCCTAAAAACTCCCTCAAAAAAACTGACCCTCAGCCCCTGCCCACCCCCCAGATACACAGTACCCCCCATACATGAGACCCCATACAGAATACACACAAATACAGAATACAGAATACCCAATACAGCAAGCAAAAACCCCAAAAAACCCAAAAACAGACTCCAAGTCCTGGACATCCCCCCACACCCCTGCAGATCACATCAGCTCACAGTCCCAGCCAGGCCAAAGACCCCTGAACCCCACAACCCCACACCTCCTCAGGTGATAGGCGTGTCCGCCGCACCGAGCCAGGCCCAGCGGACGTCCCACCTGGCGCGGGTCATGCGTGTCCGTTCGAAGCAAGCGGCGCCCCGCAGGCAACCCTGCACAAAGAAAACTGAGCGCAGGACGGGTGACGGCTGGCGCGCCAAGAGCTCCCTGCTGCGCGCCAGGCTCAGTGCCAGGGCGACATAGATGTTCAGCAGGCGCACTACCGCCCAGGGCACTGCCCACCTGCCCGCGCCCGATGCCCGACGTGGCCCCGGCATGCCGCCCGGAGGCTCCAGCCCGGAGGCGACCGTCTCCCAATTCTGGGCTGCCAGCTCCGGCCAGCGGAAATTGTCAGCGAGGCCTGCCCAGAGGTCCTGCGCCGCCGGACACTCGCTCAGGAAATGCGCTAGGGTCTCCCTGGGAGGCGGTGTTGTGCCCCCCACCAAACAGGCTGACCTGCGACAGGCGCGCTGCGCCCCCGAGAGCCATGGGCTGGTCTGCCCCAGCTGCACCACCTGGTGCCAAAGCTGCCATCGGAGCTCCCAAAGGCGGAAAGGCATGCCTGCATCCATGAAGACGGCCTTTGCTGCGCCCTCGTCGCGCAAGTAGGCCGACAGGTTCTGGCGCCGGAGCTGCCGCTCCTTGAGCTCCTGCAACAGCCCGTCGCGCACGAGCGCATCGTAGATTGCGCGCCGCATGCGCCGCTGCCCGTTGACACCCGAGTCGGGCGTAGTGCCCTCTGGAGTCCTGCACAAATCAGCGGGCACCCGCAGCTCCCGCACCCACACCGCCACCTCCTGCAGGTACCGCGGCAGCAACAGGCGCAGCTGCGCTGTCAGGCGGAAATCCGTCTCGCCGCCGTGCCACCAGCAGTGCGCCCACAGCGAGCGGGTCCAGGACTCGCCAAAACTGTGCCAGGTGACCTCTGCGGGCAGCGGGGTCCCGGTGGGCCCCGCTGCCCCGCCCTCGGCGGCCGCACGCCAGCGCTCCCAAGCACCAAAGTTGGCCGCCAAGAAGGTGGCGATGAAGAGTGGTCCCAGCGCCCGGGCACCCAAGCCACCCTCTGCCACTGACTGGTAGGCGACTGCCCGCGCAAGCGGGAAGCGCCGGCAGCCCCACACAAAGCGGAAGAAAGCGGCCGTGACCGAAGCCACGACAGCCCGTGGTGGTGGGTAGACAGCAGCCAGTAACAGTGCTGCAGGGACACAGTAAGCCTCAAAGAGACGGACGCGCTGGTATACGCCTAGGCGCCAGCGCCCCCAGCGGCGCATCCGCTCCTCCGCCGCTTCGGCCCAGGCGCGCCAGTCCAGTTCCCATGCATCTGACCCCAAGCCAAAGCGGACGCCGAGCACTTTGACCGCGCGCACCGTGGTGTCCGTGGGGTCCCCCTGGGGGACAGATGGTGGCACGGGCACAACCGTGGCCGCCTGGGCACCCTCGCCCGCCCCGACACTCTGAGCCTCCTCCTCCCGCTCCAGCGGCCGCCATGCAATGTCCAGTGTGCCCGGCCCTAGGGTGTAGCAGCGGGACTTACAGGCGTTAATGGCCGCCCCAGACACCGCGCCGTACTCTGCCAGAATCTCGCGCAGTGCACGGAGCTCGCCCTCTCCGTGACGCAGGAGCACGTAGGCATCGTCGGCGTGGGCCACGGCCTTGAGCCGCCGGCCGCTGCCTTGCGCGAGAATGCCGGTGATACGCCCGTCGGCGCGGATGGCCCCCAGCAGGGGCTCCAGCGCCAGCACATAGAGCAGCGGGCTCAGTGGACAACCCTGCTGCAGCCCCGAGGCCAGCGGCACCGGTGCACCGCGCCAGCCCTGAACCACGGGCACGGCCGTGGCGCGCTCGTAGAGCCCCTGCAGCAGGCGCACGAAAGCCTCAGGCACACCACGTTCACGCAGGACGGCCCACAGGTAGTCCCTGTCGACGCGGTCGAAGGCTTTGGACTGGTCCAGCTGGATGAGGAGCCCGCGCCAGCGCCCGCCAGCCGCCGCCAGGAATACCTCGCGCATGAGCGCCAGCGTCGCGCCCATGCGCCGCCCCGGGACCGCGTTGGACTGTCCCTCGGCCACAAGCCGCGAGGCCACCGCCGCCAGGCGCGCGTTCAGAATGCGAGCCAGCAGGCGGTAGTCTACGTTCGTGACCGTGATGGGACGCCAGTTCTGGACAAGGGTGGGGTCCCCACCCTTAAAAAGGAAACGGAGCAGGCCGGAGTAGAAACTGTCATGGAAGCGCTCGCGGCCCTGCAAGGCTGCGTTGAACGCGTCTGCGAGGGGCTCGGCCAGGAGGGCTGCGAATCGCTGGTAGAAGAAATAGGGCAGCCCATCTGCCCCTGGCGCTGAAGTGCTTCTGCCAGCTCGGATGGCCACCCGCACCTCGTCCGGCGTGACCGGCGCCGACAGCGCCGCCCGCTCTTCCTCTGTCAGGCTGCCCTGGCCATCGGCTGTGCCTGGCTCTGGGAAGGGTGCCCGCCTCAGAAAAGCCTCCACTGCGCTGGGCGCCGGCGCCTGCTGCGGCGTGAACAAGTCGCCGTAGAAGGTGCCCATGACGCCGAGCATGCCTGCGGTGGACTCCTCCACCGGGTCGCCGTCCCGCAAGCGGAGGCCCGTGAAGGGCTGCGCCTGTTTGCGTCCCTGTGCCCCACCTGCCGCCCGGGCCTGCTCCCACTCCTCCGGCTCGAGCAAAGGCCCCCGGGCCCGGTAGCGCTGCGCCTGTAGCCGCTGCTCCCGCTTCTTCCGGTGGAAGGCGGCAATGACCCGCTCATCCTCTGCCCGCCGCGCGGCGGCTGCCACGCTCCCTCCTGCGGCATCGCCCGGGTCCCGATGCAGGGCCTCCACGGCCCGCAGGAAGCGTGCCAGCGCCCGGTGGTAGTCCCTCAGCTCGCGCCGGTAGGCTGTGGCCTCCAGAGCCCGGCAGCGGCGCGCCACCTCCCTCTTGAGGGCCTCCCACCACGCCACCGGCATCTTGGCACGCAGCAGGGCCAGCTGCCGCCAGGCTTGCAGGCACGCCTCCACCACCTCGAGGCATTCGGGCTGCCGGATCAATCCACGGCCCTGCCGTCAGGTCCAGGGACAAGATCCCGTGATCTGACCAGGGTGTCAGCCAGATGGTGCAGACACGCACAACCCAGGCTGGCGCCCCCCACACGCGGTCGATGCGGCTTCCTGCACTGCCGGGCCCGAAATAGGTGTAGTGGGCCGACAGGCGCCCCGGGTGGGTGCGGGCGTACGTCTGCCGGCAGCTGAGCGGGAAGAAGTCCAGGTGGGCTCCTCCCCGCCGGACCAGGTCATCCAAGGGCAGCCCGGTCAGGAAGGCCTGCAGCTCCCGCTCCTCCCGTGTGAGGGTTAGGGTCAGGGTCGGGGTCGGGGTCGGGGTCGGGGTCGGGTTAGGGTAAGGGTAAGGGTAAGGGTTAGGGTTGGGGTTGGGGTTGGGTTGGGGTTGGGTTAGGGTTAGGGTTAGGGTTAGGGTTAGGGTTAGGGTCAGGGTCAGGGTCAGGTTAGGGTTGGGGTTGGGGTTGGGGTTGGGGTTAGGGTTAGGGTTAGGTTAGGGTTGGGGTTGGGGTTGGGTTAGGGTTAGGGTAAGGGTTAGGGTAAGGGTAAGGGTTAGGGTCAGGGTCAGGGCTAGGGCTAGGGCTAGGGCTAGGGTTAGGGCTAGGGTTAGGGTTAGGGCTAGGGCTAGGGCTAGGGCTAGGGCTAGGGTTAGGGCTAGGGCTAGGGTTAGGGCTAGGGCTAGGGCTAGGGCTAGGGCTAGGGTCAGGGCTAGGGTTAGGGCTAGGGTCAGGGTCAGGATCAGGGTCAGGGTCGGGGTCGGGTGAGGGTGAGGGTGAGGGTTAGGGTTAGGGTTGGGTTAGGGTTGGGTTAGGGTGAGGGTTAGGGTGAGGGTTAGGGTTAGGGTGAGGTTCAGGGTGAGGGTCAGGGTGAGGGTCAGGGTCAGGGTGAGGGTGAGGGTGAGGGTGAGGGTTAGGGTAAAGGACAGGGTACAATATCAACATACACATATTACCTATATACATAAAGTATTTACAATGTTCATGAACTTTCTTTCAGTTACAGAGTCAAAATGCAACAAAAACACATGCAACGGAGAGAAAAACCATTTTATGTGATAGGGGTGTCCGAACCCTTAAGCCAATTCCACCATTTTTCCCACCTGGTCCTATTTGTCCTGGACTGTTGGTACCTAGCTACATTCAGGATTCTGTCCTTCACAAATTCCACCCAATCCTGAACCCGAGGGGGCTTCTTTTCCTTTATCTCTTTGGACCTTTGTATGCTCAGAGCCAGGGCCACATGCAGATTAATCAACCGCACCACTGACCAAGGTACGGTCCATCTAGTACCCCGACTCTGTTGACCCCTGTCGAGCCTTGCTGGAATTTTAGGCCCAGGCATGCCCCCCGGCGGTTCTCCTCCAGACGCTATTGTTTCCCAGTCCTGCCTTGCTAATTCGGGCCAATGCAATGCTTTAGCCACTCCTTCCCACAGGGCCACCGCCGGAGGACATTCCCGGAGGAAATGCGCCAGCGTCTCCCTTGGTGGCGGCGTCCCTCCCTTTTTACACTGTATCCTCTTACAGGTCTGCTGCTTGTCAGCCAACCAGGGAGTGGTGGAGCCCAACTTAACCACCTGATGAAAAAGCCTCCACCGCATTTCCCAAAGGTTATATGGGATATCCCTATCCCCAAAGGTGGATCTGGCCTTCTCTTCCTCCAAGAGGTACGCTGACAGGTGTTTCCTTTGAATTTGCTTTTCTTTCAGCGTCTTCATGAGGCTATCCCTCAACATGGCCTCGTAAATCACTCCCTTGAGACGCTTTACCTCCACTCCCGGGGTCTTACACAGATCCGAACGGAATCTGAATTCCTTCACCCAAGAGGCGAGTTCCCGTAGATACCTCGGTAAGGGGAGCTTCAGTTGCCTGGTCACCACAAACTCAATCTCGCCGGCTTCCCACCACCTCTGCGCCCACCTCGTGTGTTTCCAGGACGCCTCGAAGCTCCCCCACGTGAACTCGCCCGGGATCGGAGTCCTAGAGTCCTCTTCCCCCTCCTCCAAATTGGACCTCCACTTCCTCCAGTTACCGAAGTTGTAGGCCAGAAATGTCGCGAGGAAGAGCGGACCGAGGGCCCAGGCCCCCAACCCGCCTTCCTTGATCTTCTTGTAGGCAACCGTTCTGCGCAGAGGGAAAAATTTGGTTCCCCAAACGAACTGGAAAAACTGACCCGTCACTGTCTCGATGACCGTTCTGGGCGGAGGGTACACGACGGCCAGGCCCAGGGCCATGGGGATACAGTAAACATTAAAGTATCTCACCCTCTGGAAGATATTCAGTTTCCAGTCCTTCCACTTCTGCAGCTTTGCCCCCACCTTGGAAGCCCACGTCTTCCAATCCTGCTCCCAAATCTCCTCATCTAAACCAAAATGGGTTCCTAAAATCTTGATGGATCTCACCTTTTGTTGGGATGCCCATCCCTGCCCTCCCATATCCATGGCCTTACATATTATATCAGGCGTGTCGGGATTCAGGAAATAACATTTTGATTTCTGCACGTTAATCACAGCACCGGAAGCCTCCCCGTACCCCGACAGCACCTCTTCGAGAACCTGCAGTTCCCCTTCATCTTGGAGCAGGACGTACATATCGTCCGCGTGGACAACCGTCTTCAGACGCCTTCCACTCTGGGTGACGATGCCCTCGATCCTATCTTCTGAATGAATCTTACTCAGCAAGGGATCCAGTGCCAGTGCGTACAAGAGGGGGCTAAGCGGGCAACCCTGACGGATGCCCGACGAGATAGGTACTTTGTCCCCTGGCCAACCATTAATCATTGGGACGACCTTCGCCCTATCGTACAGGTAGCTAAGATGTTCTATAAAGGCATCTGGTACGCCCTTGGCCCTCAGGGTCTTCCACAAATAGGTCCTATCGATTCTGTCGAAAGCCTTCGACTGATCGATCTGTACCAGAATGCCTTTCCACCGCCTTCTGGTTACCGATAGGAAGACTTCCCGCATCAGCACCAGAGAGTCGGTCATCTTCCT
>JAJKFI010011741.1:0-19328 GCA_029204185.1 Lerista edwardsae
GGTCCACAAGCCCCCAACTCTGCTATAAACACTCCAAATAAACAACACCCCACACATCAGGGGGAGGGGCAGCAGTGAGGCACCAAGCATTGGCATCGCCATCAATGTCCCTTGAAATGGCCAGTCTTGATAGATGTAAGCAGAGAACAATCAAGGAGGAGTGTTGGTCCTGCTGAACCTCTCAACCGTTTTTGATACCATCATCCTTGGTGTCCTTCTTGATTGGCTGGCTGCGTTGGGGGCAGTTGCACTGTGTTGGCTGTGTTGTTCGGTTTTGCAGTAGTTCTGCTCCTTCCTTTTAGATCGGATCCGGATGGTGTGGCTGGGGGACATGCGTTGGGCACCTTGGGCACCTGTGGGGTACCACAAGGATCTGTCTTGTTCCCCATGCTGTTTAACAGCTATAGGAACCTGCTAGGCAAGGTCAACTGGGCATTTGGGGCTGGGTAGCCACAACCACTATGCAGATTGCACCCAGCTCTCTTTTCAACCTGTTTGCAAGGAGGCCATCCAAGTTGTAGGGAACTGCCTGGAAGCAGTTGGTGCATGGATGAAAGCTCGGATGAGAACAGGATCACAAACGGAATCAGTTACCAGAATATTCCAAAACAGGCCCCTCTTTGTACTATGTATTTTTTAATGTATTTTTATTTTTATTCTCTACCATGGAACATAGGGAAGATGTTATATGCATCCTTTAAATAAGTTTGTTGAAAAGAGGGAGATGTGAAAGGAAGGATGAATAACAGTTTTTTTTTCCACTTGCACAGACCCCAGAGTCTCTGTGGCCACAAAGGGAATGTCTGTCTGCTCTATAATTATCAAAATCACAGCTGAGGACTTTCTTCTTTTTCTCTGTTCAGGAAAATAACAAGTCAGAGTTGAAAATGAATCAACAACAACAGGTGATTCAGCTCACATCTCTGTTGCTGCAGGTGTGTGACTAAGAGGTGAGAGTAGGGGCTCCTGTACAGAGAATGAGTCCTCAGGCAATTTAACGTTCACCAAAGAGGGGGAAGAAAAGCTTCCCAGAAGAATCTCTGGATCCACAGAACCTACTTCTTGGAAGCACCTTCAACGATTGTTCCACTGCGGCTTGTGCTGTAAGGACCGCTATAGTCAAGATTCAGCAGCTTATACGAATTCAGTGGTGGCTATGCTGCTTTGCTGCTGCTGCCCCCGATTTCAACATGCTGTCAAAAGTTCTAATAGGTGGGATCTTCTCTATACTATCTGTTCAGAAGAGTTTACACACTTTTACAGAATATCCAGCTGGTGAGACTCTGATCAGGAGGTAGGTGCCATATTCATAATAGTGACATCAGATGCCTGACGGTGTTGGGTTGCTAAAAGCAACTGAATGGGTGATTTAAATATACTAGGTCTGGCCATTGAAGCCATTGAAGCCAGTCAAGAGTGCTGCCCCATAGAATTTATTTCTTTGAAGAATTTATAACCCGTCTTTCCCATGCCGAAGCAAATGCCCAAGGTGGCTTACAGAAGTGAAATGTAACCATAATACGTAGAATAAGTAAAAACAACAACAACAGAAAACCAAAATTAAATATTAAACATTTTATTGTGAACACAGAGACAGTTCAAACATTGGAGCTAGACCCAATTCTCCTCCTCAGGCCCTCTCGAGGGTGGGGAAACAATTGACCAGGGGAGTAAAGAACCATGACAGTATCCCAGAGGGATAGAGAATAGACAGCCAACCATCATCCAAAGGAAAGACGAGATAGGTGTGATTTGAGCTAGCTCCAAAAGAGAGACTGTAGTTCTTAATTCTTCTGGAAGGGAATTCCATATTTGTGGAGCCGTTACAGAGATGGTTCGCCCCCGAGCTGCCATCCTGTTCGCTTGGGATAGAGGGGGCATTTGAAGGAGAGCCCCTTTAGATGATGTAAGAGGGCAAACTGGTATGTATGGGAGAAGGCGATTCTTTAGGTAGTCTGAGCGTCAGTCATGAAGGGCCTTAAAGATCAGTACTATCATCTTAAGTTGAGATCAGAAGTGACTGGGTAGCCACTGCAGCTACTGAAGGAGTGGCCCTACTGAGTCACAGTCTAGCCCCTCTAACCACCTGGGCTTCTGCATTTTGTGCTAACTCTAGCTTCTCAAGGGAAGCCCATACATACAGTGAATTACAGTAGACCACCGTAGAGATTACTAACGCATGGACAACTGTGACCAGGTCAAAATGGCTCATGTATGGTCTTAGTTGGCGTACCAATTGAGAATCAAGGGCCCAGTAGGTCAAGGGAGCCACGAGTTGAAACCATTTGGGAAAAACTGAGTTAGGTCTCAATCCTGAGCCTCTCAGCATGGGAGGTAGGAGCGTTCCGCCCACACTGGCGTTGCTGAACATGCCATAAAGCACATTCAACATGGGCGCTAAGGCTTCCTGCCCACGCAGGAGTGACAAAAGAGATCATCACCCAGAGGTGGCAACACTGCGACGGCAGCCAGTACGTGAACTGGCTTTCAGTGTTGTGAGGATTCCGGGTGGGGTGGGAGGTGTAATGGGGTGTGGGTGTGGTAGGACACCCTCACCTCTGCTCTGGCAGCATAGCTGGTGCAGGGGTGAGGAGACACATCGCCTACCCTGTGAACATACTGCAGCCGAAGAGGACAAATGTCACCTTTTCCTCCGGAGCCCCCTGCAGCTGTCTGGCGGCCACGGGATGCTGCGGTAGCCATTTGGTACTTCTGTGCCTGCCGCGGCCAGCAGTTTGGGTTGTTAGACTCTCTACAGTACTCGTATTTTGACTCTCATTTATGACTGCCATTCAAGGAATGGATGGCTAGCTCAATGCATGTCTCAAATCCTAGCCTTCTTCTCTCCTGACTTCTCTGATTTCCCAACAGAAATGAAGGACCCCCTCCAAATGTTCAACACGCTCCTTTGCCTCCCATGCTTACCTGTCTTTACGATGAGAGAGAGCCATCCAGCCAATTTGAAGCACCTTTCATTCCACTACTCAAAGTGGGAAAGCGTTCTGTAGTAGCTCTTCAAGTGCTTCACTTTTTGCTTTTTTCACCCTGAATTTGTAACCAGATCTGATCCCTGCCCCTTCCCCTTTCTCGTGCTAAATGGTGCATTCAAAGCATTAAAAAGCCTTCTATTTGCTTGAGGGTGCAATCCTAACCAACTTTCCAGCACCTGAGTAAGGGCAATACAGCTCTGAGGTAAGGGAACAAACATTCCCTTACTTTGAGGACGCCTCCACGACTGCTAGTCCACTGCCAAATGCAAAACATGCCCCACTGGCAGACATAGGTAAGTGCTGGGGAGCTGGTTAGGATTGTGCCCTGAGAGTAGAACATCATCTGGATTTTAACTTTTCTTTTTTGTTCTTTTGGAAATGAGATTCTTGACAGCCATTGTAAATTTGATGCAAAAATATTTTTTCTACACTAATTTACATAGCAGT
Organism: Lerista edwardsae; assembly: GCA_029204185.1. NCBI lineage: Eukaryota > Metazoa > Chordata > Lepidosauria > Squamata > Scincidae > Lerista > Lerista edwardsae. Next base: position 3,438 of record JAJKFI010011741.1, read on the forward strand.
TCTCTCATTGCAGTGCAACCCAACAACCAGCTCAACAAGCTCTCTCTTTCTTCTTTGCCATTCACGAGATCAACAGGAATCCCAAACTCTTGCCCAACATCACCTTGGGGTTAAACGTGTATGATATCTTTCATGATTCACTGACAACATATGACGCCATCTTTAGCCTTTTGTTCACTGAACAAAGGAATGTAACTAATTATGAGTGTGGCAGGAAAAGGAATGTGTTGTCTGTGATTGGAGGGCTTACGGAAGAGACCTCTAGCCAGTTGGCCACAATCACCAGTGTCTACAAGATCCCTCAGGTATGGGGTTTTGTTCTTGATCTTGATTCCAACTCTGCTTTAACGTCACTCAGGGTGCAATCCTAAACCTCGCTGGAACAGCTTGGGAGCAGGCAGGAGCCACACTGGGCAAGGGCATGTGTGCACCCGTACCCTGGGGTAAGCGCCAGCCACGTCTATGGGCTTCTCGGATCTGCATCTGTTTAGCTTCTGTTTAGGAGATGCAGAGCCAAGGATGCTCTGCAGCCTGAATCGCAGCCGCCTGGCCTGGGGACGGGAGCTTGGACCACTTCCCAATTCTGCCTCCCCTCCCTGTGCCAGGACACCTCCCAGCTTGCAAACCTCCTACCCAATTCCTCCTTCCCGCCTGCCCTCCCCCCACCCAGAACTGCATTGAGCGCTTCAACTGATGTTGTTCGGACAATGCTGCTGCTAGCGTTGGCCTAACGCAAGGCTGCTCTCGTGCCAGCACTGCTGCCATTGGGCCAAAGCTATCAGCTAGCATTGGCCCAACACAGGGCCTTGATTGTGCCCTCAGTTTAGTTCTGTTGACAGTGACTAGAGAATAAACAAATCAAATATGGAGAAAATATCACATTTGTGAAATCCAAGCCTGTGTCCAGAAACTGTTGCATGGGCAGGATGTGACTGTGGCTGTCTGAAACAGATGCAGCCACAGCTGGAAAGCCCTCTATTGATGAACAGTCCAATCCTAATCTGATGCCTCACTCACCAATGATTCAGCAATGCTGGTGCAATGTCTGTCGTATTCTAAGATCCATCCCATCCCATTAATGCGGGTACAACCCTTCCCAGTCAGGTAAACAGCTTCCATGGAAACCCAAATGGAGCCTGTCACCCATGGAGTGACATCCTGACATCCAGGCCTCCTCATCTGTTTGTTGTCCAGAGAACCAATCGCTGCATCCAACCAGCCCACTGCTGTAGAGAACATAAGAACATAAGAAGAGCCCTGCTGGATCAGGCCAAAGGCCCATCTAGTCCAGCTTCCTGTATCTCACAGCTGCCCACCAGGTAACCCAGGGAGGCACGAGACAACAAGATCCTTGCATCTTGTTGCCACTCCCTTACACCAGGCTCTCTGAGGGAGCCTACTACAAATGAAAGCGGTTGCACAACCCATCAAGGCCTATAGCCCACGATGTTCTTTTCCCCCAGAAATCTGTCCAATCCCCATTTAAAGGCTTCAAGGCCAGATGCCATCACCACCTCCTGTGGTGAAGAGTTCCACAGATTCATTACCCACTGGGTAAAAAAGCATTTCCTTAACTCTCCCAACACTCAATTTTAGGGGATGTCCCCTGGTTCTGGTGTGGTGAGAGAGTGAAAAGTCCTTCTATTCACTCAATCCCTTCCATGCATAATTGTGCATGTCTCAAAATAGAGGGACATAAACTGATTGATGAGTGGCTCCATCTTGCTTAGAGAGATGCATGAGAACTCAACTAGAAAAGTTCTGAAATACTTTTCTGAAAAAGAACTGAAAAAGTTCTGGAAAAAAAAACAGAAAGGAAACAGTTAATGCTGTGTACTTAATATCGATAGACTATGCCAAGATGACATCAACATTCCTTGTAATTTCTATAAGATCGAATGCAGCTCACTTCTCCCTTTAGCTCTCTTATGGGACATCTGCAATGATGCTGAGTGATGCAAGCCATTTTCCTACGTTGTACCGAATGGCACCAAAGGAAACCATGTATTATGTTGGGCTTGTCCAGCTTCTCTTGCACTTCACATGGACATGGGTCGGCATTGTTTCAAATGACGTGGAAGAGAGATTTGTACAGAAACTCCAACCTTTGTTGGATCAGAACAGCATTTGTGTTGCCTTCATTGAACTGGTCAATAAATATGACGGATTGAAGCAGGATGTCATGAACATCTTAGGTTTAATTCTAAAGATGAGGGCAACACTTTTACTAACCAAAGCCAATGTGATTATTCTCAATGGCGAAATATGGTTTCAGGATATCTTGTCATATTCCTTGGATATTTTTGAACAGAATACAAAGGAGTACATCCGGAAGGTTTGGATAGTGCCACCTGATTGGAGTTTTACTTTCGTGCCCACTGGACAAGTATTGAGTCAAAACATTTTCGATGGAGCTTTATCTGTGAGACGCCGCAAAAATGCTGTGCCCGATTTCAAGGACTTCCTTCGTACCTTTATGCCTGGAAAGCCGCTCATGGATTTCCTCAGTTTCTATCCTTCTGACACACTCCATTGTCGTTTTCTCAATGAAACCCAATTCCAAAAAGAAAACTGTACAAGGGAGGGGAATCTCAAGATCATTTATGACTCCGGCATGACTGAGGAGAGCTTCAACATCTACAATGGAATCTATGCGATTGCCAATGCGTTGCATGCCATCCACATGTCCCGCGAGAAAGGGAGGCTTCAGAAGGGCACATCCCAGCATCTGACAATTCAGCCCTGGCAGGTAAAGTCACATTTGGAAATGTGTTTATGACAATTCAAACCTTATGCATGGATGAAAGTGTTTTGAAGAACGTTTGGTAAGAAAGCTTCCCCCCCCCCCGCCCAACACCATAAGATATCATAGTTACCATTTTGGTGCTGCTACATTGACAGGTAAGTGGGAGAGGTGGGTTAAACTGGGAGTGAGCACAGTGGCTTTAAACATTCCATTTCACATTGCATATTGTCCTCTCTAGCTCCACTCTGTCCTGAAAAATATCCACTTTAACAATGGAGCTGAACAGGAAATCTCTTTTGAGAAAAGGCATTCTTATGTTGGGTTCGATATCATCAACCTCTTCAGTCCAAACAATGCATCGCATTACGTTATCAAGAGGATTGGGGAGTTTTTTCCAAGTGAGGTCTTCACCATCAGAGATGATTTAATTACATGGAATAAGGGGTTAAAGCAGGTAAGGACAACAGGAAGTTATGTGGACTTGTGATGATCTGTTAGATGCACAATCAGTTCTACCAACATCAGAAAATTTCACCCTACCCTTGAAGTCCCCTGTCTAACTCCCCTGTACCTGAGCTACTGTACACTGCAATTAATCAGAAGGAAATACTCATCATGAAGACTTACATACTGTGAGAAGTTTTTCCCTGCTTCCCCTCTTCTTCTCTCTCCCTTATGACTTTTTTCAAATGGGCCTCGTCAGAATAATGTTGTCGTCGTCATCATCATCATCATCATCATCATCATCATCATGACCACCACCACCACCACCACCACCACCACCACCACCAAGTGCAGGAGCAGGTGCCCATACCATAGCCACTACCTCTTGCCTAGCGTCCCTGGCACAATGGCTAGCCTCCTCTCTGGGCTCCTCGGCTCTACGCCTGTCAAATTGCAGGTCTGCACCTACAGGGCCTGAAGGAGACCGCGGGGCCTGAATTAGGGCCGCACTTGCCTGGGGATGAGGCTGAAGATTCAGCCTCATGGCCGAATCCCAAGGCCACCCTCCTCCCCGGCTGGCACACCAACTGGCCTGCCCACTGCCCACCTGGGAACACCCACCCACTGCTCACTCCTGCCTGCCTCGGAATGTCTTTGCACCAGGTGGGCTCCCTGGCCGGTACTGCAGGCAGCGCCTGTCTAAGAGTCGTAGCAGCGATGCAGGGGTTCCGCTTGGCACCCCCACGTCAGCGGGGTTTTGCATCAGCAGTGTTTTGCATCAATGCAACAATGCATTGGGATTGTACCCTAAGTGTTAGTACCCATGCTCTGCTTCCCATTCACACCTGCCCTGTCCTTAGCCTGAAAGATCATTTCACGTGTTCTTAGTGTCTACTGCTTTTTCCTTTTTCTTTAGACACCTCCCGCTTCCAGATGTGTTGAAAGCTGCACTCTTGGACACAGGAAGAGAGTGCGGGAGGGGGAACCTCTTTGTTGCCATGACTGTATATCCTGCCCAGAAGCCATGATTTCTAATCAGTCAGGTAAGTGAATGCCTACAATTGCCAGGCAATATTTTCAAATCTGTCTTCATACAAATTCCTGTTGGCAGAACATCTCAATACATCATTGACTATAATCTGAACGTGTCCAAAACTGGCACAGATCTCAGCTGGATCATCCCCCTCTGGCCTCTGCACTGAAACACAAGTACAGTCAATCATTATCCACTAGGAGGAGGTTCCTGAAAATCCTTGCATGTAGTGAATTCACAGAAAATGAATCATTGATCCCATGGGATCAATAGGGTGGTTGTTGTTATTATTAATTGATTGATTGATTGATTGATTGATTAATACCCTGCCTTTCTGCCCATAGGCACTCAAGGCGGCTTACAACAAAAAACAATCCAATAAAATTTACAATATTAAAAAGCAGTGATTTCAAAACAATATTAAAACAGGAAAAATTTAAAACAACAGAATTTAATAACAACAACAAACCCCGAGGATGATAAAATATAGCAAGAGTATAAAAACTGTCAAAATTTAAAAGCTTTTTGGAATAAAAAGGTCTTCAGCCCCAAACCGAAATGTTATCCAGCAGGGAGCAGTTCTCAATTCTAAAGGGAGGGTATTCCAAAGTTGGGGGGCCACCACCAAGAAGGCCCTCTTCCTGGCTGCCGTCCCTCTCACCTCTCCTGGTGGCAGCACAGTCAAAAGGGCCCCCCAGATGATCTGAGAGCACGGGCAGGATTATATGGGAGGAGGCGATCCCTCAAATACCCTGGACCCCAGCCATAAAGGGCTTTAAAAGGCAAAACTAGCACCTTGAATTGGGCCTGGAACAGAACCGGTAGCCAGTGTAATCACCGACGCAACGGCCCGACAGAGTCAAACCGATGCGCCCCAGCAACCACCCGAGCCGCCGCGTTCTGTACTACTTGTAATTTCCGGTCCGTCTTCAAAGGCAGCCCCACGTAGAGCGCATTGCAATAATCTAAACTAGATGTCACTAGGGCATGGGTCACTGTGGTTAGGTGCAAGGGGTACTTTAACTGCCATCAGAAGAATCCAGCAGGAAAAGTGCAAGGAGTGTGCGCTTGTTTTGCTTGTGTCAAGGTTGTAAATAGGCCTTTTTTCTTCCTGATTCACTTCGCTATTGGGAAATGGCTGAGAAATAACCCAACTGATTGCTGCCTTCTCAGGAAAGCAGCAGGCTCTGGCATCTCAATGACGGCATGTCTGGCTATGACATCTCTTCCCTTGGGTCCTAGGCAGATTGTTAAACTTAAAAGTGGTTCCGGTGCTAAAAAGTTTCAGAACTACTGTGATAGATGATATTCTTCCATATAGACACTCTGCACAATGAGAGAAAACCGAGAAAGTTGCTACAACTACTTGCTGCACGTCCACCCTCATCTCCCACTCCATTCAATACTGGGACATCTTGCCTTGCCATAGGTCACTTTCTAGCATGTTATTTCCCTCATGTGCACATGTTACTCATGTTCTAAAAACAAGAACATTAGTATTTTGTAATTTTTCTTTTTAACGCACAATGAGAGAAAACGGAGAATATCAGGACATTTGCCTTTTTCAGATGCAGCCCACTGTGATCCATGCCCAGAAGATCAGTATCCAAACAGGAATCATGACCAGTGTATCCCCAAGGTGACATCTTTCCTTTCCTACCAAGAACCCTTGGGAATGGCTTCAGTTTCCATTGCGATTTCCGGGGCTATCATTGTAGGACTGGTGATGTGGACCTTTCTCAAGAACTGGAATACCCCCATTGTCAAAGCCAACAACCGGAACCTCACCTGCATTCTTCTCAGCTCCATCCTGCTTTGCTACCTTTCTGCTTTACTATTCATAGGAAAAACTCAAAAGGTATCCTGCCTTCTACGACAACCAGCCTTTGGCATCATTTTCTCTGTGGCAGTTTCTTGCGTCTTGGCAAAAACCATCATGGTGGTCTTGGTTTTCATAGCCTCCAAGCCAGGAAGCAAGATGAGGACTTTTCTGGACCACAAAATAGCCAGCTCCATTGTGCTGTCCTGCTCCTTCATTCAAGTGGCCATCTGCATTGCATGGCTGTCGTCCTCTCCTCCATTCCCAGATGTGGACATGCACTCACAAATTGGGCACATCGTACTAGATTGCAACGAAGGGTCCCTCATTATGTTCTACTGTGTCCTGGGTTACATGGGCTTTCTGGCCATCCTCAGCTTCACTGTGGCTTTCCTAGCTAGAAAAGTACCAGATGCTTTCAATGAGTCCAAGTTTATCACCTTCAGCATGCTGGTCTTCTGTAGTGTTTGGATCTCCTTTTTCCCTGCTTACCTGAGCACTAAGGGGAAAACCATTGTGGTGGTGGAAGTGTTTGCCATTCTGGCCTCCAACACTGGGCTCCTGGCTTGCATCTTTTTCCCTAAATGTTATATTATTGTACTAAGAGCTGATCTCAATACCAAGAAACTTTTAATGGGGAAAAGAAATTATGAACACTGATTCTGAAAGGTCTGATCTCACCATGAAGACACTGTTAAGAGAAAAATAGAGTTGTAATTGGTAGTTTTTTTTATTCTCAATTTCCTCTAGTAGTGATGTATACCTTTCCTAGTAAAATTAGAGTGCAATCCTAACGTGGAGTTAGGCCGATACAAGCTAGTAAAGTTTGGCCACCACAAGAGATATAGTATGTTTTGACAACTCTTGGAGTCAGAGGGGCCAGCACACAGATGTGCGCCATTTTCCCTGTCTCCGAGAGTAATTAGGCAGCAACGTTAGGCCAGCAAAGTTTGGCCATCACAAGGGCCACCATAAAGCATTTTTGGACACTCTCGGAGTCAGGGAGGATGGCGTTGTTGTTTTTTTACTGGCCTCTCTGACTCCGAGAGTAGTCCAAAGATACTTTACCGTGTCCCTTGTGTTGGCCAAACTTTGCTGGCTTAGCTTATGCCAGCCTGACTCAGTTTAGGATTGTGCCCTGAGAGTGATCCAACATACTTTACAGCATTCCTTGTGCCAGCCCAACTTTTCTGGCCAAACTGTGCCAGCCTAACTCCAGGTTAAGATTGCACCCTTAATCTGGGCAGGAAGTGTGGTCTGGAGGTTGAGCAGTTGCCCTGCCTGAAGATGCTAAGCAGGATCAGCCTTGGATTAGCCGTGGATGGGAGATGGGAAATCGCTGACAGAACTCGTGGAAGAATATGATGAGTGTAGAGGAGTCAGCTGACAAAAGGCAGTCAAAATGTTAAGAACTGGCCAAAGTGTGAACTTTGGGGATCTGTGAAGGCTCTGAAGGTGCAAGAGTGAAGCCAGGATGATGACCTCACATTGAAAGGGAAACATCTTAAAAAATTGAGGGCTCTCAATTTTATATAAAATAATTGTTGTAAAAACTCCAATTGAAGAAATGGGCTTTATGAACAGGCTGCTACTGTAAAATGCTTTGTGTCCAGTGAAATCTGGAGAAAGATGGTATAAATAAAATAATCTAGGTTACAGTGGAAAGATGGACTATTATTGTCATCTGTTTTATACAGGTGTCTAGAGTATCTATTTAGGGATCATTGCGTAGAAGTGGATGCCAAATATTTAAAGTAAAACTAGTCATTTGAAGCACTGGCTAAACATGGCAGCAAAATGTGAATTAAACCACCATTTTCAGCCCAGCTCAGATGAAAGAATGCAAAGAAAAAGCTGACCAGGCTGGTATCTGATGTGACCCACACAATATTAAAAAAAAAACCCGTTACGTTCAAGATAAATTCAATGGATGCGTCCTCAGCATCATAGCAATTACCTGGATCATTCTTCCAAAATGGAAACATCCATGCAATTGTCCGTATTCCCCAAATATCACATGAGACTAAGGGCACAATCCCACCCTCCACGTAGCACTGACGCAATGGGTTTGTGTCGGTGCTAAGGCTCCCTAGGTCTGCGCTAGCTGCAGCACCAGCCTGGGAGCGCGCGTGGAGGGCAGTCTCTGCGCCAGCCGAACTTGGCTGGTGTAGGGCGGTTCTAGGAGGAGGGAGCAGGAGGAGGTAGTACTGGGCAGGTGGTGGTGGTGAGTGGGTGGGCCGCCAAGCATTCTGGCCTGGGGTGGGGCTGGAATGTGGCTGTTAGGCCACACCCAAGGCCCGTTTGGAGGTAACGTGGCCCCGATTTGGGGCGTGCGGCTTCCTCTGATCTGCGCATGGTATACAGCAGGCAAAGATCCGAGGAACCCAATGGGGTGGCAGGAGCCTCCCCTGGGGCAAGGGGATGAATGTGTCCTTGCCCTGGAAAGACTCCCCAGCCCACCTAAGGATTGTGCTGCAGGTGTGGAAATGGAAAACAACAACAGCAGCACTGTGAATTGGAGAACATTTTAGTGTAGAAAGGGATTGTTTGCATGAACAGATATACATGTGCCCCCATGCATGCACACACACTTGTGGAAAAGGAATAGGGTCTTTTAAAGGAAGGGAGGAACCTAGGGTCTTGCCATCCTGGAAATATAATGAGAAGCAATAGGATCGGCCTTAGGAGCTGCGGGCCCCTATGCAAATCATTCTTATGTCCCCCACCCCTGTGGGATCCCCCACACATCAGTGGGAGGGGCAGCAGTGAGGCACCAAGCAGTGGCATCACCATCCATGTCCCTTGAAATGGCCAGTCTTGATAGATGTAAGCTGAGAACTATCAAAGGAGGAGTGTTGGTCCTGCTGAACCTCTCAACGGGTTTTGATACCATCGTCCTTGGTGTCCTTCTCGATGGGCTGGCTGCGTTGGGGGCAGTTGCACTGTGTTGGCTGTGTTGTTTGGTTTTGCACTAGTTCTGCTCCTTCCTTTTAGGTTGGATCCAGATGGTGTGGCTGGGGGACATGCGTTGGGCACCTTGGCCACCTGTGGGTTACCATAAGGATCTGTCTTGTTCCCCATGCTGTTTAACAGCTACAGGAACCTGCTAGGCGAGGTCATCTGGGCATTTGGGGGGCTGGGTATCCACAACCACTATGCAGATTGCACCCAGCTCTATTTTTGTCTTATTTGCAAGGAGGCCGTCCAAGTATTAGGGAATGCCTGGAAGCAGTTGGGGCCTGGATGAAAGCTCGGATGAGAACAGGATCATGAATGGAATCAGTTACCAGAATATTCGACAACAGGCCCCTCTTTGTACTATGTATTTTGGATGTATTTTTATTTTTATTCTATACCATGGAAGATGATATATGCATCCTTAAATGAATTTGTTGAAAAGAGGGAGATGTGAAAGGAAGGATGAATAACAGTGTTTTTTTCCACTTGCACAGACCTCAGAGTCTCTGTGGCCCCAAAGGGGACATCTGTCTGCTCTATAATTATCAAAATCACAGCTGAGGAATTTCTTGTTTTTCTCTGTTCCGGAAAATAACAAGTTAGAGTTGAAAATGAATCAACGATAACAGGTGATTCAGCTCACATCTCTGTTGCTGCAGGTGTGTGACTCAGAGCTGGGAGGAGGGGTTGGTGTGCAGAGAATGAGTCCTCAGGCAATTTAACATTCACCAAAGAGGGGGAAGAAAAGCTTCTTAGCAGAATCTCTGGGACCACAGAACCTACTTCTCTGAAGCACCTTCAACGATTGTTCCACTGCGGTTTGTGCTGTAAGGACCACTATAGTCAAGGAGGAGCAGCTTATACCAATTCAGTGGTGGCTTTGCTGCTTTGCTGCTGCTGCCCCCGATTTCAACATGCTGTCAGAAGTTCTAATAGGTGGGATCTTCTCTATGCTATCAGTTTACAATAGGAGTCTCAATTTTTCAGAATATCCAGCTCGTCCAGCTCTGATCATGAGGTAGTTTCCATATTGCTTCATAGTAGTGGCATCAGCTGCCTGATGGTGTTGGGTTGCTAAAAGCAAGTGAATGGGTGATATTTGCATATACAATGTCTGTCCATTGGAACTAGTCAAGAGTGCTGCCCCATATAATTTATTTATTGATTTGAAGAATTTATACCCCACCTTTCCCATGCCGAAGCAACTGCCCACGGCGGCTTTCAGAAGTACAAAGCAACCATAATAAGTAGAATAAGTAAACAACAACAACAGAAAACCAAAATTAAATATTAAACATTTTAATGTGAACACATTGGATGTTCAAACATTGGAGCTAGACCCAATTCTCCTCCTCGGGCCCTCTCGAGGGTGGGGAAACAATTGACCAGGGGAGTAAAAAAACTATGACAGTATCCCAGAGAGATAGAGAATAGACAGCCAACCATCATCCAAAGGAAAGACGAGATAGGTGTGATTTGAGCCCTCTCCAAAAGGCCATGAGAGAGTGTTAGTTCTTAATTATTCTGGAAGGGAATTCCATATATTTGTAGAGCCATTACAGAGAAGGCTCACCCCCGAGCTGCCATCGTGTTATCTTGGGATAGAGGTGGCATTTGAAGGAGAGCCCCTTTAGATGACGTAAGAGGGCCAACTGGTATGTATGGGAGAAAGTGATTCTTTACGTAGGCTGAGTCTCAGCCATGAAGGGCCTTAAAGAAGAGTACCATCATCTTAAGTTGAGATCGGAAGTGACAGGGTAGCCACTGCAGCTACTGAAGGAGTGGCCCTACTGAGTCACTGTCTAGCCCCTCTAACCACTAATTCTAGCTTCTCACGGGAAGTCTATACATACAGCAAATTAGATAAGGACACCCTAGAGATCCCTAACGCATGGACAACTGTGACCAGGTCAAAATGGCTCATGTATGGTCGTAGTTGGCGTACCAACCTGGGCAAATGAGCTCCTCGCCACAGCTGCTTCCTGGTTCTCCAGAGACAGCTGAGGGTCAGGAGCACTCCCAGACTGCACACCTGTTCGTGCAGGGGAAGTGCCTCTCCAGTCAAGGTGGGTGAAAAACCTAGGGCCAACACTGAGGATTTCCTGACCAGGAGGGCTTCTGTCTTTTCTGGATTTGGTCTTAACCTATTAGCTATCAGTCATACCCCAATTGCCTCCAGGTAGCATCCGACAACCTTCACAGTCTCTTCAGTTTCTATCTGATGTATCGGACTGTAGCTGTAATTGAGAACTGATGGCCCAGTAGGTCAAGGGAGCCACCAGTTGAAACCAATTGGGAACCCCTGAGTTAGAGCTCAATCCTGAGGCTCTCAGCACGGGAGGTAGGAGCATTCCGCCCCCACTGGTGTTGCTGAACATGCCATAAAGCACATTCAACGTGGGTGCTAAGGCTTCCTGCCCACATTGGAGTGACGCAAGAAATCATCACCCATAGGTGGCAACACTGCGACGGCAGCCAGTACGTGAACTGGCTTTCAGTGTTGTGAGGATTCCGGGTGGGGTGGGAGGTGTAATGGGGTGGGGGTGGGGGTAGGACACCCTCACCTCTGCACATGCAACATAGCTGGTGCGGAGACACATCGCCTACCCTGTGAACATACTGCAGCCAAAGAGGACAAATGTCCCCTTTTCCTCCGGAGCCCCCTGCAGCTGTCTGGCGGCCACAGGATGCTGCAGTAGCCATTTGGTACTTCTATCCCTGCCGTGGCCAGAAGTTTGGGTTGTTAGACTCTCTGAAGTACTCTTATTTTGATGCACATTTGTGACAGCCATTCAAAAATTTCAAATTTCAAAAACCTTTAATGGCATCAAGTAAACAAGTAACAAAGGCAGGCAAGCCATATACACACTACTACTGAATGACTGCCTCTCCATAAATTTTTTAAATAACATTAAAATTAAGAGCACTCTGCTATTTTTCGACGTCTATTGTAAGTTTTTACAATAGAATAAATTCTGCTACATGTTGTATAACGACTGAATCCGAAGCTCTAAGATAAGAGGATAGTAAAGCCACCTCATCCTCCAAATGATCCCCATCTTTACTTAAAGAGAAGAACTTATATCGAGCATGTTGATGAAAAGGACAATAAAAGAAAAGATGAATCAAAGTTTCCTGAGTCCTGAGCGCACACGGGCATAATCTTTCAGTATATGGGATATTGTGGAATCTGCCCTATAATATCTCAGAAGGAAGTGCATCACATCTAGCTAATGTGTAAGCAAGTCTTTCATTGCTGTTCAAAAGAACTGAAAGATAGGCGGGAATTGTACCCAGGTGAACAGGCATAAGCCATGGCAAGGGAAGATGGAGATTACTAATCGTCATTGAGAAATCCGAGATCTGATTGTCCCACAGTTTCTGCTTAACTAATTTAAGCGCAGCAGTTAGAGGTATATCTCCAAACAACTCAATGCTAAGGCCCAATTGGCTCAGTTTATCTTCACACATAGAGTTGGTGAAGAAAACATCTCTTTTTAGATGGTATAACAGACCATTGTGGGAATTATTATAGTAAATTTTCAACCAGAATCTAAGGGTTCTCAGCCAAGCCAAGGTCTCAATTTTTAATTGTCCTAATTCAAGACATAAGACTTGATAGGGCACTGAATTTGGCAAGGCTAAAATCTTCCTAAAGAACATGGCCTGATTGATTTCACATGTATGGTTAAATGCCTTTATCCATACAGGGATTCCATATAATAGTTGATTAACAACTTTGGCATTGTACACCCTGACAGCTGCAGGGACAAATAGGCCACCTTCTTTATAAAAGAAACTAAGAATGGCCCGGGTGGTAATTTTAACTACCTCTAGTGCCATTTGTCGATGTCCTGACCAGGAGTGGTTCTAGGAGAACAAGACACCTAGATATTTGAAATGCTTTACCTGCTCTATAGAGTGACTATTAAATACCCATCTTTGGGGGGACCAGCTTTTGGCAAAAACCACTATTTTTGATTTAGAATAATTTAAACAAAGTTTGTTCTTTGAAAAGTAGTCCAAACAGCCACGCATCAATCTCTTAAGGCCCACGTGAGTTCTGGACAAAAGAACCGGATCATCTGCATATAGCAAAATGGGGGTCACAATATCCCCCACGTTGGGAGGATGGGCATCTATCTCAGCCAGGTGCGGGGCCAGATCGTTCATAAAGAGGTTGAAGAGGGTAGGGGCCAGCACACAACCCTGTTTCACTCCTTTATTTGCTGGGAATTCTTCAGAAAGGAGACCCTCCTGGGAACACCTAACCCTACAAGACGTTTTGGTGTATAAATATCTTATCAGCATAAGGAGATAGGGATCCACTCCCAATTTTTCCAATTTACTCCATAGGAGGGCCCTATCGATGCTGTGACAGCCATTCAAGAAGTGGATGGCTAGCTCAATGCATGTCTCAAGTCCTAGCCTTCTTCTGTCCTGACTTCTCTGATTTCCCAACAGAAATGAAGGACCCCGTCCAAATTTTCAACGTGCTCCTTTGCCTCCCATGCTTACCTGTCTTTACGATGAGAGAGCCATCCAGCCAATTTTAAGCACCTTTGATTCCACTACTCAAAGTGGGAAAGCATTCTGTAGTAGCTCTTCAAGTGCTTCACTTTTTGCTTTTTTCACCCTGAATTTGTAACCAGATCTAATCCCTGTCACTTCCCCTATCTTGTGCTAAATGGTGCATTCAATGCATTAAAAAAGCCTTCTATTTGCTTGAGGGTGCAATCCTAACCAACTTTCCAGCACTTGGGTAAAGGCAATACAGCTCTGAGGTAAGGGAACAAACATTCCCTTACCTTGAGGAGGCCTCCATGACTGCTAGTCCACTGACCAATGCAAAACATGCCCCACTGGCACAGCTATGTCAATGCTGGAGAGCTGGTTAGAATTGTGCCCTGAGAGTAGAATTTCATCGTGATTTTAACTTTTCCTTTTCATTCTTTTTGAAATGAGATGCTCAACAGCCATTGTAAATTTGATTCAAAAATTTTTTCTCTACACTAATTTACATAGCAGTCCTCTCATTGCAGCGCAACCGATCATCAAGCTCAACATGCTCTCTCCTTCCTCTTTGCCATTCATGAGATCAGCAGGAATCCCAGTCTCTTGCCCAACATCACCTTCAGATTAAACATGTATGATACCTTTCATGATTCATGGAGAACGTATGAAGCCATCTTGAGCCTTTTGTTCACTGAACAAAGGAATGTAACTAATTATGAATGTGGCAGGAAAAGGAATGTGTTGTCTGTGATTGGAGGGCTTACGGAAGAGACCTCCAGCCAGTTGGCCACAATCACCAGTGTCTACAAGATCCCTCAGGTATGGGGTTTTGTTGCTGATCTTCATTCCAACTCTGCTTTAACGTCACTCAGGGCGCAACCCTAAACTGCGCTGCAACAGCTTGGGAGCAGGCAGGAGCCACATTGGGCAAGGGCATGTGTGCACCCTTACCCTGGGGTAGGCGCCAGCCACATCTATGGGCTTCTTGATCTGCATCTGCTGTTTAGCAGATGCAGAGCCAAGGATGGTCTGCAGCCTGATTCGGGGCTGCCTGGCCTGGGGACGGGAGCTTGGACCACTTCCCAATTCTGCCTGCCCTCCCTGTGCCAGCACGCCTGCCAGCTTGCCACCTCCTACCCAATTCCTCCTTCCTGCCTGCCCACCCCCCACTCGGAATTGCAATGCGGGCTTCGACTGATGCTGCTCGGTCAATGCTGCTGCTAGCATTGGCCCAACACAAGGGTGCTCTCGCACCAGCAGTGCTGCCATTGGGCCAAACCTATCAGCTCGCATTGGCCCAACTCAGGGCCTTTGATTGCGCCCTCAGTTTAGTTCTGTTCACAGTGTCTAAAGAATAAACAAATCAAGGAAGTAGAAAATATCACGTTTGTGGAATTCAAGCCTTTGTCCAGAAACTGTTGCATGGGGAGGATGTGGCTGTGGCTGTCTAAAACAGATGCAGCCACAGCTGGAAAGCCATCTATTGATGAACAGTCCAATCCTAATCTGACGCCTCACTCGCCAATGAAGCAATGATGCTGATGCAATGTCTGCCATATTCAAAGATCTATCCCATCCCATTAATGCTAGCACAACCCTTCCCAGTAAGGCAAACAGCTTCCATGGAAACCCAAATGGATTCTGTCAACCATGGAGTGGTATCCAGTGATGTCATCTTCAAACAAGCTGCTGGAACGCTGGGCGGGACTTACGCTCTGTTTGGCTGCCTGTCTGTAGTGTTCCACCACCTGCCCGCACTGCCCTGGCCTTGGCGGGGGCGCCAGCTCACCACAGGGGCAGGGGGACACGTGTGCTGGTTGCCTGGGCGAGCAGCGGTGGGGCACGCCATCCAGGGGCACCCCGCGTGGCAGGCAGGCGGGCAGCATAACACTACGGACGGGCTGCCAATCAAACGTAAGTCACCCCCGGCGTTCCATCTCCATGGGAGTAGATGACACCACTGGTGGCATCCTGACATCCAGGCCTCGTCTCTTTGTTGTCCAAAGAACCAATCACTGCATCCAACCAGCCCACTGCTGTAGAGGACATAAAAACATAAGAAAAGCCCTGCTGAATCAGGCCAAAGGCCCATCTAGTACAGCTTCCTGGATCTCACAGCGGACCACCAGGTAACCCAGGGAGGAATGAGACAACAAGATGTTTGGATCTTGTTGCCACTCCCTTACACTGGGCTCTCTGAAGTAGCTTACTACTAATGAAAGGAGGTTGTTGCACAACCCATCATGGCCTATAACCCACGATGGTCTTTTCCTCCAGAAATCTGTCCAATCCCCTTTAAAGGCATCTAGGCCAGATGCCATTACCACCTCTGTTGTGTATTTGTGTAAATAGTAGCAGAGTTGGGGGCTTGGAGAC
>JAJKFI010011741.1:50471-72463 GCA_029204185.1 Lerista edwardsae
TCTCTCTCTCTCTCTCTCTCTCTCTCTCTCTCTCTCTCTCTCTCTCTGAAAACAGCTGGGGGAGGGAAAGGAGCAATGTAGGACAATGGCCTGTCTTGTGGGGGGGGGGCTCCAGGGGGTCACATGGACCGGAGTCACAGCTGCCACTCGCTTGCTCACCTGACCGCTGGTGCTGCCACAAGCTGGAAGACGAATGTCCACCCTTGCACTCTGACTGTTCCGAAATGGCGCATGGTGCGGCAGGGGCCGTGGCGGGGGATGGAGCTGGGGAGGGCTGGAGCACCGAGTGCATCAGAGGCACTGAGTGTCCACCCAGCTGGGGCGGAGACTTGACTGGGTCAGCCATTGCTGTAGGATGTTCAACACCCAGAACTCCCTTGTTGCTGTTGCTTCAGTTCTGATTTTGCTTAAACTCCATTGTCAAAGAGACACAAAACCGGCAGGGAAAAATAAAAGAAGATATTTGATGATGTCCGTTTATGGATGGGGCAATGGCTGGAATGCACAAGCAATGGGATTCATTGAAATTTGGGCTTTTAGAATTTGTTTCAAAAGTGGAAGTATTAACTTGCGTGCAAGGGAAAAAGCAAAGTGCCAGCCGGACTCCATAGGCTCCTGAGCAATTCAGTTTCTCTAAGTCCAGTCCTAACCAAGGGACATGCCAGTGCATCACCATGCACACTAGCACGGAGACAACCCTTAGGCACAGAACCTCCTTCACTAGTGGGCACTACACAGAGGCCAGTGCAGAGCCATTCCCTGGGGGCAGGGTGACATCTCCCTGGCCCCAGCAGGGCTGCCCTTCTCCCAAGCATCGCCCAGCCATGCCCCCCTGCGCCTGGAATTGCTCCGTTAAGGAGCAATAAGAGCACAAGGGAGGGTGGGGGAGGAAAGGCACAGGTTGTTCCACACAGCGGCGCCTCACTGCTACTGGCACCCATTGCACATGTTGGCCCTGCAGCACCCTTCCTCCGCCCCTGTGCCAGTGAAGCTGCCAGAAAGCTGCCCACCACTATTAATGGGGCATAGACTGGCCATTGGTCCAATTCCATCAGCGTAGCTAATGCAACAGAGGGCAGAGAGTGGAGTGAGCAGAATAGGGGCAGGATAAGGCAGAGTAGGCAGATGCTGGATCCTGAACCCACCAGCTGGATGTGCTCCAGTGGCTGTGAAGCACTAGGCCATCAACGGGGCTGGACTAGCTCACAGATGTTCTGCAGGGAGCCATGCAGCAGCCAGAACAAGCTCATAAGCGCTGAGCCACTAACCCCACTTTACTTGACTTTCCAACATGACACAGCATAGAATCCGTCAGACATCACACTGGTGCCCCTCTGCTCCTATCACAGAATCGGAAAGTGCTTGCTAGGATTGAACTGCGTGTGTTTCCCTTTCTGTTAAGTTTTGTCTCAGATTTACAATCGGCTTTCTCTCCTATCCCTTGTCTCCTTCTCTTTTTATATAAAGGTTTTATTTTATATATAGATATGGGTAGGGGAAAGGGAAACACAGGGAAGGGATACAACGGTTGACACAAAAGGTACACATTGATTGCAGCTTATACATCATCACTTTGTTACTGTTTGCATACAATCTCATGCATCCAATATAAGTTCAAAAATTATGCATACGTAGCTCTTATTCCTCATTCTTGTTTATACAATTTTCTACAACCTAAGTTTTCTAATTCTAATTTACATCTAATTGATACATTTCCCCCCTTCTACCCAATCATAGAACAATGTCCAATATTCTTGTATCTTTGTTATATCTCCCTCTTTCATACTTTCCGTTGAAACATCAATTTCCACTATTTCATATATTTTCTCTACTAATTGGTTAACATTTGGTATCTCTTCATTTCTGGATCCTTGTCTCCTTCTCAAATTCACTCCCATGCACATCCCACTTACGTACCAAATATTTACCAAATATTTTATTTACCATTGTTGGTTGCAATCCTCACCTGCTTTCCAGCACTGACTTAGCTGTGCCAAGGGGGCATGTTCTGTATTCTGCAGTGGAGCAGTAGTCAAGGGGGCCTTCTCAAAAGGCTTTCTAAAAGTTGGTTAGGATTGTGCCCTAAAACAAACATTACCCTCACACCTGACTTCCCCATGTCATTTCTAGCAGAGATGAGGGGCTCTCTCTATAGTACTAATGACAGTGTCCAAAACTTTATCTCCGACAGTACTTAAATAGTGTGTATTTCATTGCAGCTCAAACTACGAGGTGGATCAGCAGATCCTGTCCTTATTGTTTGCCATCCATGAAATCAATCGGCATCCCAGACTTCTGCCCAATGTCACCTTGGGATTTGATATGTATGACAACTTGCACAATGCACGGTGAAAGATGCAAGATGAAATGCAAGATGAATGCAAGATGAATGCAAGATGAAAGCATCTTGAGCATATTGTTCACAGAACAGTGGAATTTAACTAATTACGAGTGTGCTCGAAAAAGAAACGTGTTGTCTATTATTGAAGGTCTTATGAAAGAGACCTCCAGTCAGATGCTCACCTTCACAAGCCTCTACAAGATTCCCCAGGTAGGTGATTTTGTGATTGATTTTCAGTTGTACTCTTCCTTAATGTCACCTTCAGCCTGATCCTATGCTAGCTACTGCTGGCGTAATAGGCATACGAATGGTCATGGATGTGCATGGTTGTAAAGTGCACTGTGGCTGCGTGGAGGCCAGTGCAGCCAGTGGCTGTGCCAGTGCCTGCAGGCCTCCACTGGTGTGGGAGCATTGACCACCAAGCTGGGTACATGAACTGCCAGGCAGCCAGGAGAGGGAGAAGTGCAGAACCGAGGTGGGAGGGGTGTTTTGGGTTGGGGGAGAGCAGCCTGGGGACTGTTCAGGCCTGGAAGGGAACAGGAATGGTAGCATCCTATCCCCCACTCTTGCACCTGAAATAACATAGGTTATTTGAATCTGCTCCAGCTATTCTGTTGGTGCAGATCAAGGTAGACCCAAAGGTGCTGCCTGGGCTTGACGTGGGACAAGGAAATCAATGTGCCCTTAGCTTATGGAGACATCTGGCTGACTCCTTGGCCCCATGGGATACAGCAGAAGCCGTTTCAGTGCCACAGGATTGGGCTGCCCAAGTCAAAACCTATGAGGCATTTTCTGAATGGGTTCAATAGAAACCCATTCAAGCCTTAGCCCAGTCCTAAAGTTGGTGGTTCCCAGAGGAGCTGCAGTGCCAAATTTGTGACCTCTGCATCCTAAGGCCTCCATGGGTCTCCTTGGGGTAAAGGAGCATTTCCTCCCATTCCCCAAGTATCAATGTTGAGGAGCCAACAGGCCTCCTCAGTTCTGTACCCATGTTTGAACTGGCACAGTGCCAAGGACCCCAGTGTTGGGCCACCCCGATCATGCAGGGTGGTAGGATTTGGCAGCAGAGGCAGCTGCTGTCCCCACCCCCTCACAGGCCCAATCCTTCCCTTCATCTCTCTGACTCTGAGAATGGTCTAAACATCCTTAATGGTTGCCTAACTGTGCCAGCCTAACTCCAGGTTAAGATTGCACCCTCAGTCTATTAATCAGTTTGATGGGAAACTCAGGTCACAATCCTAAACTGAGTTAGGCCAGCATAAGCTAAATCAGCAAAGTTTGGCCAGCACAAGGGACACTGCAAAGTATGTTTGGACCACTCTCAGAGTCAGAGAGGCCAGCACACAGACGTTCACCATCATAAGAACATAAGAAGAGCCCTGCTGGATCAGGCCAAAGGCCCATCTAGTCCAGCTTCCTGTATCTCACAGCGGCCCACCAGGTGCCCCAGGAAGGCATGAGACTACAAGATGCTTGCATCCCGTTGCCACTCCCTTACACCCAGTACCAGTAGCCCACCACCTTTGTAAGGAGGTTGCACAATCCATCATTGCCTATAGCCCACGATGGACCTTTCCTTCAGAAATCTGTCCAATCCCCTCTTGAAGGCATCAAGACCAGATGCCATCACCACTTCCTGTGGCAAGGAGTTCCACAGATTAACCACCCGCTGGGTAAAAAAGTACTTCCTTTTATCTGTTTTAACTCTCCCAACCCTCAGCTTCAGCGGATGCCCCCTGGTTCTGGTGTTTTGAGAGAGGGAAAAGAACATCCCTCTATCGACTCTATCCCTTCCGTGCATAATTTTGTATGTCTCAGTCATGTCCCCCTTCAGGCGCCTTTTTTCTAGACTGAAGAGCCCCAAACGCTGCAGTCTTTCTTCATAAGGGAGGTGCCCCAGCCCCGTAATCATTTTTGTCGCTCTCTTCTGCACCTTTTCCAACTCCACTATGTCCTTTTTGTGGTGCGGCGACCAGAACTGGACACAATATTCCAGGTGTGGCCTTACCATCGATTTGTACAATGGCATGATAATATTGGCTGTTTTATTCTCAACCCCTTTTTTAATGACCCCAAGCATGGAATTGGCCTTCTTAATTGCTGCCGCACACTGGGTCGATACCTTCATTGAATTGTCCACCAGCACCCCAAGATCTCTCTCCTGAGCTGTCACAGACAGCTCAGAACCCATTAGCCTATAGGTAAAGTTTTGGTTTTTTGCCCCAACGTGCATCACTTTACATTTGTCTATGTTGAAACGCATCTGCCATTTGGCTGCCCATTCCCCCAACTTGGAGAGATCCTTCTGGAGCTCTTCACAATCCTTTCTGGTTTTTACCACCCGGAAAAGTTTAGTGTCATCTGCAAACTTAGCCACCTCGCTGCTTATCCCTGTCTCCAGGTCATTTATGAATAAGTTGAAAAGCACGGGCCCCAAGACAGATCCCTGGGGCACTCCACTTTTCACCTCTCTCCATTGTGAAAATTGCCCCTTGACCCCCACTCTCTGTTTCCTGGCCCTCAACCAATTCTGGATCCATAAGAGGACCTGCCCTCTTATTCCCTGACTGTGAAGTTTCTTCAGCAGTCTTTGGTGGGGGACCTTGTCAAATGCCTTCTGAAAATCTAGGTATATGATATCCACAGGTTCACCCACATCCACGTGCCTGTTTACCTTTTCATCCTCCTTTACTCCAAGAGTGGTGGATTGCTCACCGCAATTCTGCCATTTCTACAGCTTTGCTCTCATCCAACGCAATTGCCCAATTTCATTTCAATAGAGGTAACCAATACATCCCAGCTGCCCTTCACATATTTCGATCCAAAACCCTCTCACAATTACCTTACGGTGTCCCAGTTTGGATTGAAGCAGTCAATCATGAGACTGACAAATTAGCTGCCTCATTCCTTAGAAGGATCCTTGGAGTTCCAAACTCTATCAGGTTGTCTACTATGATTTTGGAACTGGGTTCTCACCTTCCATCTACCTTCGCATGGTCGCTTATATTTAAGTTTTGGCTTAAAATCCATCAACTCTCACTCTGATTCCATTCTCCTAGATTTACTAAAAGATCCCTTTTCCTTTAAATCAGGGGTCAGGGAACTTTTTGACCTTTTACCCCAAAATATATTTAGATACGCCTCCGTTACCCCCCTTGAAGTTACCCCCCCCCCACCAGAACAAAATTACATATTGGAACCCATTGCTTTTTATTTGATTAATTAATGAGCTTAATTAATGCTATGTAAGTATGAAGTTGTAAAATGTTTGGGTACACCTGCAGACCTTGAGAGAATAGAATTCAACCCTTCTGGGTTACAACTAGCTTACCTTTTTGACAACAGGTTTAGGTGCTTGGACTTAAGATTTCTCTCTATAATGAATTCAGATTGGGGCTGGCTGGCTGGCTGGCTGGCTGGCTGGCTGGCTCTCTCTCTCTCTCTCTCTCTCTCTCTCTCTCTCTCTCTCTCTCTCTCTCTCTCTCTCTCTCTCACTCACTCACTCACTCACTCTCTCTCTCACATACACACAGAGGCCAGCAACAGCAGTTCTGATTTTGTTTTTGTTTTCTGCTGTTTGCCTTGCCTTGCCTTGCCTTGTTGCCTCCCACCTCTCTTTGTGTCCCTGACTCCTTGCACAGGCGCAGGCACCCCAGCCCTCCCCCCGCTCGCTCGCTCACACGACCGCCCCACTCATTGGGACAGCAAGACAAGGCAAACCCAGGGATAGCCCTAGCTGCTCACAAGCAAAGAGGCATGTCCACAGATGTCCTCTCAACACACACACACATGCGCGCCTGCGGGCACATGCACACACACACCTCAGCCGCTCACCAGAGCCCCCCCTCTCGCCTGCACGTCTTGCGTCCCTGCTGGGCTCCTGGGTGGCGGCGACAGCGGCAGCTCCTCGGCCTCCCCACCCGGAGCTGGTTCGGGCTCTTCCCTGGCATCGAGCACCGCCAACTCCACAGCTGCCTGAGTGCCAGCCGGGAGCGGGTCTGTGTCGGCCTCGCTGCCCAGAATAGGTTTGGCCTTGCCAGCCCCCCCATCACCCGGTACCGCTGCACTTGCAGCCACGGCCGCCATTTTCTCTGCTGTTGCTTCCTTCTCCCTCTACCAGCAGCGGGATCAATAACCACAGCCTTCTTCGCCGCCTGGGAAGGGAGGGGAACACTGCCTATTGGGAGCCAAGTATCTTGCAGCTTCTAATCTCCTACTGGAAGCAAGGGAAATCCATCAAGCGTGAGAGGAACTTCCCATTGGTCAGAAGCTTCTTGGTCAGAAGAGAGAACGATGGTCATGAAGGAAGGATGAGGGAAAAGGGGGCGGGGCATACTCCAATCTGTCCATTACCCCCAGGAATTTCATTTTTACCCCATTTGGGGTAATTTACCCCTGTTCCCTGACCACTGCTTTAAATGGTTCAAAATTCTTGAAACTAAGCTATCTTCTTTGGGTCTCTCCCCTGAAATTTTGGCTGACATGAATCTTCACACTGTGCACCAGCTTATTAAATCAAAACTTTGGGAACAATAATTTAATACCCTCCTTCCTAACTTCAACCCAACCTGTTCTCCTCTCTTCTTTGGTCTCTCTCCTTCGTTGGGTCGACCCTCGAATTATTTTGTTAAGTTAACCAATTTTAGTGTAAGAAGGGCCTTCATGTTAGCAAGGTTGAACATATTCCTGTCTGCTGTTCACTTTGGTAGGTTCCTCAATATTCCCCGCCATAATAGATTGTGCTACTTTTGTGTATCTGAGCCAGATACTTTAGATCATATTTTACTTAGTTGTCCTGCCCATACAAGTTTAAGAACCAAATTACTTGAACCCCTTCTCTCTTCCCTCTCTGCTTCCTTTACTGACCCTCTTGTTATACTTCTTAGTGATTACTCAATGGACATTACTTATTTGGTGGCGGAATTTTTATTAGCAGTATCCAAATCTAAACCCAAAGCTCAAACCATCTTACTTACCCCATAGTCAAAACTTTTTTTTTTCACTTGTACTTATCTTTGTTTGTAAGTGTAATGCCAATAAAGGTTTCTAAAATCTAATCTCCAAGAGTGGTCCAAACACGCTTTATGGTGGCCCTTGTGCTGGCCAAACTTGGCTGGCTTAGCTTATGCTGGCCTAACTCCAGTTTAGAATTGCGCTCTCAGTCAAAGTGATATATAGGTGGGAAATTCATTAGTTTATAGTAAAAAAAATGGAAATTGCATGACTGTAATTGATATAAAATCTTAGAATAGTCTTGATATTGTTTTGGTGAAATTATTGAGATTTATTTTGTCCTTCAACATGAATCTGAACTACAATCACAGTTCATTTGCTGTGATTTTTTCCAAACACAAGGGTCAGTGTGAATGGCCAATCCTGCAGGGCTCCCTTTAGGAGCAGCAGCACCAAAATGGCGACTGTTGCTTCCTGCAGGAGCCAAGGCAGCCACAGGAGTCTCTCGGGATCAGGGAACTTTTTGTCCCTTTAATCAATCAATCATATTGTGATTTATTTAACTTCTAATGCACCTCATTTCTCTTAGTTTTCTTACAGTACATTTCAAACTATGCTGAGAAGTAAAACTGATCTACCTACTTTGTACCAAATGGCACCAAACAAATCAGCTTATTATATTTGGATTATCCACCTTCTCCTGCATTTCAAATGGACATGGATTGGTCTTGTTGTTTCATATGATGAGGAAGAGAGATTTGTGCAAAACCTCACTCCTTGGTTTGATCAGAATAGCATTTGTGTTGCCTTCTTGGAAATGGTCAATAATTATGACTCTGGAAATGTGCAGGATTTAACTGAAAGAATATTAAGGATAAAGGAAACACTTTTCTTAACTGACACAAATGTGATTATTCTCAGTGGAAAACAAGGATTTCAGGATCTTTTCTCCTATGCCTTAGATGCTTTCGAACAACAAACTAAGGAGTATATATGGAAGGTTTGGATAGTGCCACCTGATTGGACTTTTACCACCTTGCCCACTGGGCAAATACTAAGTGAAAATATTTTCTCTGGTGCCTTGTCTATTGAAGTCCACAGAAAAGCAGTGCCAGGATTCAAGGACTTCCTTCATACCCTTACACCTGACAAGCCACTCATGGACTTCCTATTTTTCTACTTGGAAAACACCGTCAGTTGTTTCGTCTTCAATGAAACCCAATTCCAAAAAGAGAGCTGTACAGGAGAGGGTAATCTAGAGAGCCTTTATATCCCTGGTATGACTGGTGAGAGCTACAACATTTACAATGCAGTCTATGCTATAGCAAATGTACTGCATGCTATATACACATCCAGAGAAAAGGGAAGGCTTCGTATAGACAAGTATAAGTACTGGAACATTCAGCCATGCCAGGTAACATCATAGCTACAATGAAAGTATATAATCCTACCTGTCCTCTTAGGTCATCGGGGGGGGGACTTTGTGCCACCACCAGGTGAGGGTGGTGGTGACTAGGAATAGGGCCTCCTCGGTGATGGTCCCTTATTTATGGAACTCCTTTCCAGTGGTGGGGTTCAGGGGGTTTGCCCAGGTTCTATAGAACCAGTTGTTAAATGGCCCACTCGCTTATCTTGGCTGGCTTTGGGTTTTTTTGGCTCCGGCTATGATGTCATAGAACCGGTTGTTAATTTATTTGAATCCCACCACTGCTCCCTTCCCCTTGAACTAGGAAAGGCTCCCTCTCTGGAGACCTTTCAGTGGGACCTCAAGACCTTTCTTTTTCAAAAGGCATTTGAATCAGAGGTGGAGGAAGGGTGTAGCCCGGGGTGGCAAGAGCCATGGGCGCCAGCAGCGGGCAAGGCGCCGGCAGCGGTGAGGCACCATTGCATGGAAGAACACGTGTGCTTTTTGGCCCTCCCTCATGCCTGTTTCGCTCCAAAATGGAGCTATTTCGGGCACAAGGAGGCGTGGCAGGGCAATGCACAGGGGCGGGGTGACGTGCTGGGGGCGTGGTTTCATCACCTGCCATGGGCACACTCGGGGCTCCATTCATCTCTGATTTGAGTGAAAGTTTGGCTGGCATCTTTTAATGTAATGACTTTTAGGGTGCAATTCAATGAGCGCCCTTGGATCATTGTTAGCTGCTTGCATCAGCCCAACAGCAGCACTGCTGTCACAAGAGCACCTACCAGCACCCTTGCATCAGTACTGCTGCTGTAGGGCAGATGCTAGCAGAAGTCTCAGATCGAGGGCAGTGGCTGGTGCAAGAGTGATCCTGGGTGTGGGAAGGGCAGGAGGGAAGGTGTTTCTAGGTGAGCCGGGAGGCATGCTGGTCTAGGGAGAGGGGTGGAGCTGGCAAGCAGCTGTTTGGCAGTTCCCAGGTCACATGGCCCTGATTTGAATCATGCGGCGTCCTCTGCTCTGCATCTGCTAAACAGCAGGTGCAGATCTGAGGAAACTTTAGGCTCGGCTGGGAGGCTTCCACGTGGAAAAGGTTACCCCTGTGTAAGCCTTCTGTTTTGCAATGGGTCTTCTTGGACCCGCACTAGCGATGTTGCTAGCATGAGTTCATGGAGAGAAAAAGGGAAAGGAGGCTGCAGGAAATGTGGATGGGAGCATCACTGCCAGACCCATGCCTCCTGCAGCCTTCCTTCCCTGTTAGGACCCCTCTCTGCCCCTGTCCCCCTCCCAACTTCCCTCCATCTTCCCTGTCTTCCTTCCTCATAGACTCTGGAATTATCTCTCTTTGGAATGATGCCAGCGACATAGTTGGTGTGGGGCTGAGGAGACCCATAGGTGGCCTATCCAAAGGGATATAGAAAAGGTGTTTTGTTTTTGTTTTTGTTTTTTTTTTACTTACCTTTACTCATCACATTCTTTCAAACAATCCTACTCATCCCCTCAGGTCATCAGAGAGGGGATTTCTGTCTGTGCCGCCACCAGTAGAAGTGAGGGGCAGAAGTGAGGGGCGGCTAGGAATAGGCCTTCTCATTTATGGAATGCCTCGCCTTGGAACTAAGAACTGCTCCCACTCTTGAGACCTTTCAATGGACTCTTATTTTGGAAAGCATTAGAATGAGACAGTGGGCTTTTTTGATTGTTGGGTGAGTTTGGCGGTTCTGTTTTTTTAAAAAAAATGCTTTGATGTTTTACTCTTTTAATTGATTTTTTTTAATTTGTTGGATTTTATTTTATTTATTTATTTTGAATTTTGGTAAGCTGCTTTGAATCCCTTTTAGTGCAAAAGGGTGGGATATACACAGTGGTGTCATCCAAATGATTTAGGAACAGGTACTCACTTTTAATTGGCACTTGTCGGGGTCCGCCCACCAGAAGTGACGTCACAAGCCAGAAGTGATGTCGTGGCAGGAAGTGAGGTCATAGCCAGAAATGATGTCATGATTGTTGCCATGGATGTGATCGTGTTTGTAATAACTTCAGCTTGTGGTTAGTGTTGATTTAACTTCTATTGCTTTGCTTTCTAGAGATGTGTATAGACATATTTTGCTTCAACTGTTCCCTGGTTAAATAACAGGCTAGACTGTACTAGATTGGGAGCCATTTTGGGACAGGGAGCCATTTAACTTTAATGTTAAATGCAAGGAGCCGGCAAGGAGCAGGAGGGGGAACGGGTGACCAAAAAAGGACCGTGTGGGGGCTTGGGCTGGGGGGAGGCTGCAGGAGGAACCGGGACGCTGGATCTGCGCAGCTGGAGGGAGCGGGAGCCCCAGGCAGCCTACCTTCTCACACTTGCTGCCTTATTCCTGGGTCTCCCTTGCTGCTGCTGCTGCTGCTGCTGCTGCCGCTGCTGCCGCCTCCGGTCCTCTCACTGTGGGCGTGCAGTACGCATGGGCAGCTGCTGAGCCAACCAGCCAATGGGGCCAGCTTCGAGTGGGCGGGGCCAGCTCAACTTCTAGGAACCAGTGCTCACGTAGTGGGTGCATAGTGGGTGCATGACATCACTGGATATACATTTTCCAAACTCCTCTGGATGGCTTGGTGATTGCTCCCCCGTTCCACTCTTGGATGCAGTGAGCATTCCGTCATCATGTCTGCACTGTTGTCAATGGTAGGGGATAGAGTCGGACTGTGAAGGAGCACACTGAGAGCGCAATCCTAAACTGGAGCAGCAGGCAGGTGGGCCTGTGCCGTATTCAGCACAGCTTGGGAGCAGGCTGGAACCTCCACGGGGCAAGGACGTGTCTGGCCCCTTGCCCCAGGGTAGGCGCCAGCCGCCCCTGTGGGCTACTCGGATCTGCACCCGCTATATAGTGGGCACAGGTTCCGAGTACACCATGGGGCCCGAATTGGAACCATGTGTGCTGGGGACAGGGGTTTGGATTGGCCTAACAGCTGCATCCAACCTCCACCTTCCTCCTCAGGCTGGCCTGACTCCCAGAATGCCCACCCTGCCCCGTCCCCGCCCCGTCCCCTCCCCTCCCACCTTTTCCCCGCCCACAACTACCCATGTGCAAGCCGGACTCAGCTGGTGCCGGAGTGGTGCATCAGGGGCTTGTGCTGGTGTTGCAGCGTCGATGCAGGTTTCCGCCTTGCCGCCATGCCAGAAACACTGGTGCGCATGTGCTTTATGGCACAAGCGTGACATGCTCGGTTGGTGCACGTGGCTTGTGCCAGTCTGTGGTGGGGTGGGGTGGTTGGATTGAGCCGCTAGTTTATCCACATTCTTTCAGATTGCCCCAGACATGTCATGTAGCGGGTACGCGGGGGTATGTGAGTACCCATTCTTAGGATTAGGGCTGGCCCTGCCCATTCGCCCACCCACTCATCGACTCCATCGGCGCTCCGCTCCGCCCCCTGCAACGTTTGAATTGCCTGCACGTTTGAGTTGCTTGCATGTTCTCAGAGCCAGCCAGGCAGGCAGGCAGGCAGGCAGCGGAGCGAGGGAGACCGACGGCAGCAGCAGCGTGAGCAGGTAGGCTGCCTGGGGCTCCCTCCCGAGGAGGCGCGGCGGTTCCTGGGGGTGGTTCCTGGGTTCCGGCTATGACCTCACTTCCGGTGGGCGGGCCCCAACACAAGTGCCAATCAAAAGTGAGTACCTGTTGCTAAATCATTTAGATGCCATTACTGGATTGCCCCCTTTTCCTCTCTAGTTCCACTCTGTCTTGAAACACATACAATTTAACAATGGAGCTGAACAAGAAATCGTTTTTGAGAGGAGACATTTGTTAACTGAGTACAGGATCATCAACCACATCTGTTCAGAAAATGGGTCCAGTCACGGCATCCGGCTTGTTGGAGACCTGTTGTCAATGGAAGAGTTCAACATCCAAGACAATTTAATCACATGGAACAGAGGATTGAAGCAGGTACCAATGAACTGCAGGTTGTGGGCTGATCTGTCCATGATCTGGGGTCTCCATAAAGACAGATTACCTTTTATCCAGACATCCAAAATCTGGACTACTCTGAAATCCAGACACAGTTGTCGAAGACTTAAAAAAAAAAAACACCTTCCAGTAATATAAACACTAGAACAACTTGTGCTCATTCTAAATAC
This sequence comes from Lerista edwardsae, assembly GCA_029204185.1. Classification (NCBI taxonomy): domain Eukaryota; kingdom Metazoa; phylum Chordata; class Lepidosauria; order Squamata; family Scincidae; genus Lerista; species Lerista edwardsae. The sequence goes on from JAJKFI010011741.1 coordinate 63,285, forward strand.
AGTGCAGGCACAAGCCAAAAGTTCTATTCTGTGCTCTGTGGTACCGACATTGTTGAAAAATACCAAAGTGGTCGGCAGACACCCTTATGGGTAACATTGAGAAGAGCAAATGGAAGCATTTCTAAGTATATCTATACAATTATTCAGAAAGTCAGACCAATCAGAAATCTAGGCAACATCCCATACAAAGCAGTCCAGATAAGGGATACTCAACCTGTACTTTCTAACCCTGAAAAATCAACATTTTGCTTGAAGCCTAGTCCCTATACTATGCTATAATAAGCCTAAGAAAGTGGATGTGATGAAGAATCACACATTCTTCAAACCCCTTCCCCATATCCACTTCCTGTCCTGTGCCTCTTTTAAAGCCCAATCCTATTCTCGAGATTAAAAAAAGGTAAAGGTTTCCCCACGACCGAATGGTCTAGTTGTGACCGACTGTAGGGGGCGGTGCTTATCTCCGTTTCTAAGCCAAAGAGCTGGCATTTGCCCTAGGACAAGCGTCTGTGGTCATGTGGCTGGCATGACTATACGCCGAGGTGCACAGAACACCGTTACCTTCCCACCAAAGTGGTACCTATTTATCTACTCACATTTTTACATGCTTTCAAACTGCTAGGTTGGCAGGAGCTGGGACAAGCAACGGGAGCTCACTCTGTCGCATGGTCTCAAACTGCCAACCTTCCAGTCAGCAAGCTCACAGCTCAACAGTTTAACCTGCAGCACCACCACATCAAGATAGGCCACTGTATCTCCATGTATGCTATATTATTGATTTATTTATTTCAGTTTACTTCTTAAAAATCCTATTTTAGCAATTTTTCCATGGGGATAATGATTCATATCTACCTTTTTTGTGATTAGACACCTCCACCTTCCAGATGTGTTGAGAGCTGCCATCTTGGTCACAGCAAGAGAGTTCGGGAAGGAGAACCGATTTGTTGCTATGACTGCACATCATGCCCAGAAGGCATGATTGCTAATCAGACAGGTATGCCAGTGGTTCTCAAATTTTTTAGGACAGGGACATACTTTTTAGAATGACAATCTATCCAGGACCCACCGGAAGTGCTATCATAAGCTGGAAGTACTGTGATTGTGATATCAGAGCCTGCTGCTTTCATTAAAATAGAGCAATACATTGGGTAGCCCAATCCTAACCTGCACTGGTGCAGCAGGTTCAGATTGCCAGCACTGTATTCAGCACAAGTTAGGAGCAGGCTAAAGATCTTTTCAGGGAAAGGGGATTTTGTTTCTCCTTACCCTGTGTAAAGATCCAGCTTTCCCAATGGGGCTACTTGCATCTGTGCCAGCTAAATTGCTGGTGCAAATGCGAACTCCACGTAAAGCTGTGAGCTCCGTGTAAAAGCTGTAAAAATGTGAGCTCCATGTAAAGCTGGCGGGCCTCCTCCATCCACCCCTCATGCTTACCAGACTCGACCTACCTGTTCCTCACTCTCTCACCATGTTACACCTCCTCCCTACCTCTGTTCTGCCATCCATCAACCTCTACCACTTTCCTGACTAAAGGAATCCACAGTGAATTCAGAAGTGCTTCTGATCCCATTTCTCCTTTCAGATGCAGCTTATTGTGATCACTGCCCAGATGATCAGTATCCAAACAAGAATCATGATCGATGTATTCCTAAGGTTACAACTTTCCTTTTCTATCATGAGCCTTTGGGGATTGTTTTGGTTTCCCTTGCTATTGTCTTTTCTGTGACTACCTGTCTGGTAATGCAAACCTTTCTGAAGAACTGGAATACGCCCATTGTCAAAGCCAACAACCGGAACCTTACCTGCATTCTTCTCAGCGCCATCCTATTTTGCTATCTTTCTTCTTTGCTATTCATTGGGAAACCCAGAAAGATGACTTGCCTTTTGAGACAATCTGCTTTTGCCATATTTTTTTGTGTGGCCATTTCTTGTGTCTTGGCAAAAACAATCATGGTGGTGCTGGTCTTCATGGCCTCGAAACCAGGCAGTAGAATAAGGACATTTCTTGGTCAGAAAGTGGCCAACTCCATTGTTCTGTCCTGCTCCTTCATCCAAGTGGCTATCTGTATCACATGGTTGTCATCCTCTCCTCCATTTCCAGATGCAGACACACATTCAGAGATTGGGCAAATCATACTGGAATGCAATGAAGGGTCTGCTACCATGTTCTACTGTGTCCTGGGCTACATGGGCTTTCTGGCCTTCATCTGCTTCACTGTTGCTTTCCTAGCCAGAAAACTACCAGATGCTTTCAATGAAGCCAAGTTCATCACCTTCAGCATGCTGGTTTTCTGCAGTGTTTGGATCTCCTTTCTTCCAGCTTATCTCAGCATTAAGGGGAAAACAGTTGTTATTGTGGAAGTGTTTGCTATTCTGGCCTCCAACACTGGGCTACTGGTGTGCATCTTTTTCCCCAAATGCTATATTATTGTTCTAAGACCTGATTTCAACACAAAGAAACTCCTAATGGAGAATCGAAATTATGAAGGCTAATTCTATAAGACTAGTTTATTTCATATATGGACTAAACACCTGTACTTAACAGGAAACCTTAATAATTATCTCAATAAAGAATGGGAAAGTACATTTTTCAAAATACGTTTTCAGAAGGCAAATACACAACACACACACACACACACACACACACACACACACACACACACACACACACACAGGTAAAGGTTTCCCCACAACTGAATGGTCTAGTTGTGACCAACTGAAGGGGACGATGCTCATCTCCATTTCTAAGCCAAAGAGCCGGCATTTGTCTGAGGACAAGCGTCCGTGGTCACATGGGCAACGTGACTATAAGCTGTAGCGCATGGAACGCCGTTACTTTCCCACCAAAGTGGTACCTATTTATCTACTTGCATTTTTAGGTGCTTTTGAACTGCTAGGTTGGCAGGAGCTGGGACAAGCAGCGGGAGCTCACTCAGTCGCACAGTCTTGAACTCCCAACCTTCCGGTCAGAAAGCAAGGTATAAATTCTTCAAAATAAAAAATAAATAAAATGACAGACTGTATGAGGACAAATACACTCCAAGCCCAATCCAATGGCTCTTACTGAGGATGGTACACTTGTACCACTCAGGCAAATGTCGCACAAGGCTCTGCAAAGCACCTCCAACGCTGGTGGTAAGCTGATATTGCTGGTGCAATAACAATTGCCAATTGCCATGGGCACCCCAGAGGAAGTCTGCTCATTGGCAAGCAATACAGCTGATCTGGGCAGGACAGGAGGGCATTCTGTAGTGGGGGAAGGATGGAGTGTGGCGGGACCGGCAGTGATTCTTGCCATTGGTTCCTGACCTTCAAGTAAGGCTGTGCATTCTTACTCAAAAGCCCTTCCTTCTGCACCAGCTAAAAAGCTGGGGCAGGAGCGAGTAGACCTATTGTCCTCCTGCCGCCCTTACTGAGGGGAAAGAGGCTACCTGGCTGCCATGGGATGCAGTGGTAGCGTCCTGGCTACTACTGCATTCCTGGGTGGTCGGGCAGTTTTGGATTGGGCTGCTAAACTGAATATAGATAAAACATCATTGTATCAGCTGTGATTTGAAGTTTCTGTGCACACAGGAAAGTATGCGGGGATTGGTTGCATGAGCAAATGGCACAGCAGCATAGAGCCCATACAGAATATTCAAGGAAGTTTATTGTTGGATAGTAATACTCCATCACCCCACTCCACTACTGACTCCTGGGAGGTAATAAACAGGGAATAGTTAACCCTTTGCACCCCACCCCTTTTCAATTTGCCTTGTTCTTTTTTGCTAGTTTGCTTAATCCTGTTGTCTAAACATCAATAAAGCGTTTAACATCAATAAAACAATAAACATCAATAGAATGTTACTTGCGCTGGCCCAGGGGTGTTGCAAATGCCATAAAACATGTTCGTACCACCCTCTGAGCTAGTGATTGGGCCAAAAGTTTATAGTTTGTTACATGCACGTTGCTTCTTCTGAAAGACCTTTATTGGCATACATAGATATACTGTATATCAGACAAATACAAATGGAACAATAGACAACTGACATACTACAAGCAAAGGCAGACTAATAACAGTAAAATTAGTTTTTTCTTACATTCTACGTAAGTATCAGTTACCTTGAAAGTTTAGGGGAAAGTGTAAGTACCATTTGGTGGCAGTCAATAATTAAGAGGAGGTAAGTTGCAATCTGTTTGACAAAATCCTGACATTCTGAAGCCGGTAACGTACGAATACAAACATCATCCAAATTACATAAATGCAGTGGTTTATGAGGGGAGAGATTGGTGTGCCAAAGATCTTTATATACAAAGCAGTGTAAAAGAATGTGCGATAGATCCCCAACTACTCATTTCTCAATATATGCAGGGATTCTTTGTTACAATTTGCAGAGCCAATGACGTGGGCTTTTAAAACATTAGATGGTAAATACATTACCATTTGCAATTGTAAAGACCCAATGTACTTAGGGGTTCTCAATTAACCTTGGTATCCGCCTTTCCACCTTGGTATCCGCCTTTCCACCTTGGTTCTTGAATTGGGGACCCACCTTCCTTCCACCATTGCCTGGGCCATCACCTTCAAGTATTGGCTCCGTATTCATCTCCACCCCAATCCTAATTCTCTCCTTCTCGACCTTCTCAGCGATTCTTATTCATCAAACTGGCTCAAACTGGTTGAATCCAAACTCCTTTCCCTAGGATTAAACCCAGAATCCCTCACTGATACTGGAATACAACAGGCCCACTCCTTGATTAAATCCAAACTCTGGCAACTCGAGTACAAGACTCTATCAGCTGACCTGAACCCTACCTATTCTCCCCTCTTTGTTAGTCTTCCTCCCTCCTTAGGACACCCCTCTAACTATTTCTCTCTATTAATCAATCCTGGTCAGAGAAGAGCTTTTATGTTAGCCCGCCTGAATATTTTTCCTTCTGCGGTCCATGTATGCCGTTTTTCCAATATCCCCCATGCCAATCGGTTTTGTTTTTTCTGTCACTTGGTGCCGGACACCTTGGATCATATTTTATTTCATTGCCTGGCTCACTTCTCCCTTCGCCAGCTATTCCTTGAACCGTGGCTCTCTCTTTTTCCCAGTTCCCTTTCCTTGTTCCTGAGTGATCTCTCTCCTTCTATTACATCTGCTGTTGCAGGATATCTATTGGAAATTTCCATTTTAACCCATAACTTATGATTTTGCTTGTTGTTTCAAGCTCATTCCTCTATTTACTTTGCTCTATTTACCCTGATCAGTGTTGTAATTGTATTTATGTTAAGTTTATTTATATGCCAATAAAGGTTTCGAAACACACACAGAATGACGATCTGTCTGGGACCCACCAGAAGTGATGTCGCTATTGGAAGGGCAGTAATTTTGACACCAGAGCCTGCTGATTTCCAGAAAATGCAGCAATAAGGCTCAGCAGCCTGCCTGCATAGGGTAGGGCACTATTTATGTAGTGTTTCCCCATATCCATGGGTTCCTCATTTGTGGAGGGTAAGGGTTAGGGTTATTTGTGAGGGGGGACCAGAATAGAACACCTATGGATTCTGAGGCCCACCTGTGTCATGGTTTCTTAACAAATAGCATCTGAGTAATATTTCAAAACTGACACTTGTAACAAAAAGAAAGGTGTGCATAAGTGTTGAATGGAAGAAGCACTTGAACCCCGACCCTATCAACATATCAACGGGCAGCAGAGGGTTGAGGGAAGGCAGTGTCCCTAGTGCCAGCCAGACTTTGCTGGCTTAACTGTGCCGACCTAACTCCAGGTTAGGATTGCGCCCTGAGACTGTGTGACCTTAGTGAGAAATATATGTATTCTGTCACAGGGAGGTATTTATCTGCACCATAATTATTAAAATAACAGTTATTTTCTCTCTACCTTTTAAAACACAATTCAAGTGGAGAAAAACATATGCAGTTAAATACTCAGTTCATGTGTGTCATTCAACTGGGGTGGGGGGTGCTGCTCAAGAAAGGTGTAGGACCCAATCCTACATTGAGAGGACTATTGAATCTGTCGCTCTGGCATGGCTGGGTGTGTATTTATAGACAGGCTGCTGTTTGTGGGCCTGTTTTTCCACTTGATGTTCCTCCCTGTTGGGTGCCGGAGCAGAGATGTCCAGGACAATGTGTATAAGCCAGGAGAAGCTATCGTTGGGGGGATCCTTTCCTTAACAATTCCTCTTGCGCGTTTACTAAATTTTAGAGAAGTTCCAGATGACAGTCATATTGCACATATGTAAGTTCTCTTTGAATATTCTTCAGTAAAATTGCTATTTGCCTGATGAGGTCAAGGTATCTAACAGTTGTATGAGGAAGTTCCAGAGTTCATCTGATGCAGTTTGTCACAAAATGAATCTGAAGTGTTTGGGACAGACTCTCTCTCTCTCTCTCTCTCTCTCTCTCTCTCGCTCTCGCTCTCGCTCTCTCACTCTCTCTCTCTCTCTCTCTCTCTCTGTGTGTGTGTGTGTGTGTGTGTGTGTGTGTGTGTGTGTGTGCGCGCGCACGCGCGCGCAATAATAATAATAATAGAACCTTTAAAAGTATCATTAGAACGAGCCTGGTTGTGTTTAATTCAAGACTGGCAAAAGGAAGGAGATATTTGTGCCACCTTTTCTGTCGCAGTCCTTTTCATTCTTTTTCAATCTTTGCCTCTATTTCCTCTAGCAGGAAAGTGAACTTCTTTTTTAAAAATAAATAAATAAATAAATAGAGCATCTTTCTCATAGACATAGTAATTCAGCATTAGTCAGAAATATAGAAATAATTTAAAGAAAAAAAGTCCACATCCCTGTGGGATTGCCGAGCAATGGAGGTTGTTCAATGCAGTCATCACATTTTCTGAGCATCAGTATTAATCACATTTCAGAACAGGGATTCCGTTTTACCAGCATGCCTTGTCCTTGATATTTGCCATTCATGAGATCAACACAAATCCTGGGCTCTTGCCCAATACCACCTTGGGATTCCACATGTATGATGACCTATTTGATTCAAGAACCACCTATGAAAGCATCTTGGACCTCGTATCCACACAGTCAAAGCGTGGCATCAATTACAAGTGCAACAGGAAAGTGGTGTTGTCTGTCATTGGGGGATTCACGAAAGAAAACTCTGTCCAAGTGGCCAATATTTGCAATGTCTACAAGATTTCACAGGTATGTATTTTGGGTGCGACAGAGCACTTTTTCTGTTCCCCAACACAGCATACAGCAGGCTCTATTAGCATGGCTTCATGCTATAACGTGGCAGGGGACAGGGTTGGACTCTCGTGCTCTTGCAACGTGCTTTTCATTTGTTGAGTGAAAACCCACAGACAAATGAACAAAGCAAGTAGTTTTAAATGAAGGGAATGTACAGCTCACTTCTAGGCATCTCCTCAAAAATCAGTTGCATGGAAGTCCAGCCATGTCAGTAGCAGTCCATGACAAACCCATGTAATGGTGAGAAGGGCCCCAAACATCACCGGAGCAGATCAAGGCCAAGCAGATTTTTTTTCCCCAATATGATATTAATTCTGTCTTTTCCTTGACTCAGTTCTGTTCAGAAGCTGGTGTTGCTTAATAATTGTTTAGGGCCCAATCCAGAGCCCTTCAGAATAAGCAGTATGAGCACACCACTTGTGCTGGTGTCATAAAACACCTCCAATGCATGCAGTAAGCAGTTACTGTCAGCGCTGTGGCAACACCATGGTGACACCAGCCATGGGCAACCAGTGGCGTCATTCATCCGGTACGCTGGGCGGGATTTACCTTTGAGCGGCAGTCTGCCCGTTGCGTCATGCCGCGTTCCGCCGCTTTCCCACCTGCCCCGGCGGGTGGGAACATGGCGGAACACGGCATGATGCAACGGGTGGACTGCCGCTCAAAGGTAAGTCCCGCCCAGCATACCGGATGAATGATGCCACTGTGGGCAACACAGAGGGAGCCCCGCTGGCTGCCACCTGGCTACCACTTCATTCCCAGGTGGTCAGACAGCTCTGGATTAAGCTCTGGATCATTTTATTAGGATTGATTCACATTATACTTCCATGTAAATAGTTGCCGTGAATGCGAGCCATTTAAAGCTGAGATAGACATATTAAAATGATAAGAAATACCTGTTGAATATAATTAAAAATGGAAAGAAAAGAAAGACGTATGACTGGATCATTTGAGAAATCATATCAGTGGAAAGTTTTTTTTTTTTTCTTTTCACAATGTAAGTAACATTCATCCCTTTCTCTAGTTCACTTATGGTACAGCTGAGAGACCAGTCAGTGGTAGAATTGATTTTCCTTCTTTGTACTGGACGGCACCAAGGGAAACTCTCCATCACATTGGGATAGTCCAGCTACTTTTGCATTTCAGATGGACGTGGATTGGACTTGTGATTTCAGCAGATGATGATGGAGAAAGATTTGCCCAGAGCCTCACACCTCTACTTGCCCAGAACAGCATTTGCATTGCCTGGTTAGTAAGGAATGGAGAAAAACAATATCTTGGTGAACGTAGGATTTCAAAAATGAAGGAGATAAAATCAATCATCTTAATCACTGAAGTCAAAGTGATTATTGTTGGTGGGGACTCAAATTTGCTCCTTTTGTTAGTATATGCATTAGAAGAGGTTGAATCTGATACAGGGACCTATGCATCAAAGGTTTGGATCATGCCACCTAAGTGGAGTTTTGCTGTCTCATACAATTTGGTATTGGTGGGGGCAAACATTTTCCATGGAGCATTGTCTTTCTTATCCCAGACAAATGCAGTACCAGCATTTGAGGACTTTCTTCTGACATTTAAGCCTGATGAGACACTGAAGAACTTCCTCTGGGCATTATGGGACTTGGAATTCATATACTGTCAAAGATGTCCAGGGGAAACTAAACTGAGGAAACCTCCTCTATCACTCTTTGACATGAATATGTCTGGTGAGAGCTACGGGATCTACAATGCTGTCTATGCTGTGGCACATGCTCTACATGCCATACACTTGACCAAAGAAAGAACCCTGCAACACAGAAGCAAATCTTTCAGTGTTCATCCATGGCAGGTAAAATTACCAAGATGAACATGAGTAGGGGCAACTTGGTGGAAATAACAGTGAGCAGAGGACTAAATTGTTCTGATTTATCCTGGGAATTCTCACTGGGTAGTCTTAGGCAAGCCTCTCTCTCTCTCTCTCTCTCTCTCTCTCTCTCTCTCTCTCTCTCTC
>JAJKFI010011741.1:72473-88992 GCA_029204185.1 Lerista edwardsae
CTCTCTCTCTCTCTCTCTCTCTCTCTCTCTCTCTCTCTCTCTCTCTCTCTCTCTCTCTCTCTCAGCTGCACATGTGCAATTCGGAGATGTGTTATCTTTCCTGATCACTGCAGGATTTCAGGAATCTGAAATCTGGTCAATAAAAAACTTACTACAAGAACATGGATACAGATTCGGATAAAAATAGCCAACATGAATGAATGAAATTGTGAATGTTAGCTAGCTGATAGGAAAGTGTGCGAAAACTCTATCTGATTCCGGTCCAATACAGAACTAAAACATTGACTATCAGAATCAATAGAATCACTGCAGGTTCTTACCAGTCTTGTTAGATTTTCTAGTGTTGCTAAAGAACACCTCAGTAACATTGGTATGCCTTGTGGAGTGGTCTGGAGGGTCACAGGGGCCAGAAAGAGGTAGAAGCTCCCAATTTCTATGGCTGGGATTTCTGTGAGTGGGATTCTTTTTGTGCTGCAGAATTCCGATTGCAGAACCTAGAAGTTATGGGGCTGCTGTGTCACAAAATCTGATACATTTTATGCTATATACCACTGTCTAGCCACCAGCATCACAAACAATGGATCTACTGGCCGAGCAACAGTGACTTGGGCAAGATCCCAAACATTGGCAATTAGGACGGTGCATGGTGCATAGGGTGAGGACCAGGGTGGGGATGGGGATATGATAAGAGCAGGAAGGGATCTGTGATCGGCAATTGAAGATCCAGCCAACCATGCGCCCAGGGACAGAGGGAGAGTAGGTCTGCCCTTCCACTTTTCCCCACCCCTGTGTGCTTTGCTCCACCCCCACACTGTGCCAGGCTCTACTTTGGAGCCATATGATGGCAAGGATGGGCAAGCCACCTCCTCCCTGCCTTCCTCCCAACCATGGAGAATGTTGATAGAATTGATTCTCTCCCACTCTAGCTCCACTCTTTCCTGAAGAACATCCATTTCAACAATGGTGCTGGACATAAAGTCTTGTTCCAGAATGGGGAATTTATGTCTGGCTATGAAATCAACAACTGGATCACTTTCCCCAATCAAACCTTCCTTAAAGTCCCCGTGGGAATGATTTCACCAAGTCAGGAATTCACAATCCGTTACAATGAAATTGTGTGGAACAGCAGATTGAAGCAGGTATAACTATACTGTGTAACTTAATTTGGATTTTTTTTGTTACCAGTCATGATTGTTTCCCAGTTTATCTACACAATTTGCTCATGCACAATTAATTACATCTATGTGTTCATCCCTGCACATATGGAGAACAGTTGCAAATTCAATTCCAAGTTGAAAAGGCTTACGAGTTGCTCTCTCCTACTCTAACTAGTCTTCTTGTTAGATTCTTTTCCAGTCCTCTTGTTTTATGTATTCTTGCCTAAACAAACATGGCCAGTTTCTTCTCTTGATCTTATTTTGCATTGTATCTAAATATGCTTTGTATAACTCAGCTCTGCTGTAAATAAGTTTATTTGTACAGCTCTGCCAACAACAGTGCCGTCCAACTGTTTAATGATTAGGTACCACCCCGTTCAACATGTGTTGAAAGCTGCCATCTTGGATACAGCAGGAGAGTTTGGGAAGGAAAACCCATTTGTTGCTATGATTGCACACCTTGCTCAGAAAACACAATTTCTAATCAGACAGGTAAGTGCAATTATAAAATTGGTGGACTATGACTTTTTTTTTTTGCAAGAATATATTTATTTATTTAACAGACAAACAAAACATGCCACAAGCAAAAAGTACAAAAAAGAAGATAAAAACAAAACACATAGATTTACCTATTATTTAATGCAATCATAGAGTAGTATATCACTTTCATGTAAACCAAGCATCCACTCCAGGCTTCATAGTACATAATAAAAGCCTTTTCCCACAATTCTTAAGAAAACATGGCTTCCTTTGTCATTCCTAATCTTTATAAAGAAATAAGCAAATGTCCATCTAGTCCAGCTTCCTGTATCTCACAGTGGCCCACCAGATGCCTCAGGGAGCACACGAGACAACAAGATTCCTGCGTCTTGTGGCAGCTCCCCTGCATCTGGCATTATGAAGTAGCCTACAACTAATGTAAGGAATTTGCACAACACATCATGGCCTATAGCCCTGTCACGTCCGTCTCGGGGGCCGGCGTGATGCCCTGGACTGAGAAGGCCTGGGGGGCAGCCTGGGGGTCCTGAGATGGTCTGAATCGGCGCAAATAATCCTTTGTAGCCCTTGGGGGTCTTTTTATAGGCGTCTTTATTCGGGTTAACGCCTTCCCATTCATCGGGCCCTGTTACCTCACAGGGTCCCGGTATATTCTACAAAGTTTGGCATCGGCGTCCCACGCCCCCAACCCCCTGTCTTTCCTGGCCTTCTCCTTGGCCCACGGGGTGGTCCCAGGGGTTGTTGTCCCTTCAGAGGCAGCCTGGTGGGTGGGCCCTGGGCCTATGCTGCCGGAGGGGGCTTCCTCTGTTCGGTTTTGGTGTCGCCACGGGATCAGGGTCGCCACGGGATCGAGGGGCAGAGTTGTTGCTTCGGGGGCTGGAGTCCATCCTACCGTGCTCCAGGTTGGTCCCAGGATCCTCCCAGGTGCAGGCCCTCCCTGGTCTCTGCCTCTGCCCTGGGTCCGTGCCAGGTCCCAGGCATGTACCCCCGCGGGGCCAGAGAGGGTCCGACCAGTGATGTCATGCAGGGTACGCGGGGGTATGCGAGTACCGGTTTCTAGGATTACGGCTGGCCCCGCCCATTTGCCCGCCCACTCATTGACTCTGCCCCCTGCACCATTTGAATTTCCTACACGTTTGAGTTGCCTGCATGTTCTCAGAGCCAGGCAGGCAGGCATGCAGCAAGCGGAGCCTTGTCTTGCCTTGCCACTGAAAATGAGCTGCTCTGGGGTTTTGGAACTGTTTGGTCACTTTAACATGATGCCAGGCCTCCTTAACATGTTCTGGGGGTGCTGTGGAATACTGTTGCAACTGTTGGGCCAGTTTAAAATAGTCTGAGCCCTCAAAAAGGGCTTTTTCATGTCACTTCCTGCCACAACATCACTTCCGGTGGGTGGGTCCCGACATGTGCCAATCAAAAGTGAGTACCTGTTGTTAAATCATTTAGATGACACCACTGGGTCTGACCAACCCTTTCCAGGGTTGGGCCTGGTAGCCTGTCAGGGGAGAGAGATCCGCAACCTCCCTGGGCCAACTCCTCCTCGGCCTTCCAGCTAGGGAGAGAGCGACCTCTCCCCAGCATGGCTGGGCTCCTTATGAGCTGCTCAGCCATCCAGCCTGGCCCCACCCCTTCCTGTGAGGGCGGGGCTTCCCCTGGGACTGCCTCCAGGGCTGATCTCATGGGCTGTTTCATTACCCTCACCTGGGCCAGCTGGTTGAGGCCTTGAGAGGCCTCAGCTCGGCCTGCTCTTCCCTGTTCCAGGTTGCTCCGGCCTTTCTCCAGGTAACCCAGGGAGAGGCCCCATCCAGGGACCCTCAGTAGCTTAGCACCGGCACCTCGGCCAGCCTGGGGACCCCCGGGGTGACAAGCCCATTATGGACTTTTCCTCCAGAAATCTGTCCAAATCCTTTTTAAAGGCATCTAGGCCAGATGTCATCACCACCTCCTGGGGCAAGGAGTTTTGCCGATTAATTACACGCTAGGTAAAAAAAGTATTTCTTTTTATTCATTCTAACTCTCCCAACACTCAATTTTAGTGGATGTCCCCTGGTTCTGGTTCTGTGAAAGAGGGAAAAGAACATCCCTCTATGCACACCTGCTTTTCCTCACCTTGACCCACGGAATTCCTAATGATGTAATTACCACTAGGTGCCCTATCTTCTGGTGGAATTTTTTTTTTAAATTTTTTTATTATACAGATAATGGTAAGGATAAAAAGGAGAAACCATGGCAGGAGAATACATAGGTTTACACAAAAGGAATACATTGATTACGGCAATTACCTCACCCACATTTTGTTACTGTTTGCATACAATCTATTCTCATCTAAATATCTTCAATCTGCAGGGTATACAAAACTTAGCATCTCTAAATTCAAATACCATTTTAATCTAAGCCCTACAATCTAAATATTCAACTTCTATGTTTACGTATCCAATCATAAAACTGTCTCCACAATTTTTGTATCTTAGTTATGTCTCCTCCTTTCAGTCTTTCAGTCAATACATCCATCTCAACTATGTCATATATTTTCTCTATTAATTGGTCAACATTGGGAATTTCTTCGCTTTTCCAATTTTAGGCATACAACAGTCTTGCTGCAGTATTAACATGTGTTATAATATATTCCATTTGTTTATATTGAGCATTGCTCATCTTATTTAATAGGAATAACTCTGGTTTAAAATCTATCTTATCAAAGAGTAAAATTTCTTGTAAAATCGTATAAACCATTTTCCAATTTTTTTTTGCTTTCTCACATGTCCATCACATATGATAAAAGTCACCTCTTTATCTTTACATTTCCAACATTTGTTCATACAACCAGGGTACATTTTAGCTAATCTGTCTGGAGTTATATACCACCTATAAAACATCTTATACAGATTTTCTTTTAGATTAGTTGCTTTTGTTAATTTCAAATTAATCATCCAAATCTTTTCCCAATCATTCAAATTAATATTATGTCCAACATTTCTAGCCCATTGAATCTTTACCTCCTTAACAATTTCATCTTCCATTCGAATTTTTAGCAAAAATTCATACATACACCAGAGAGGTGGAATTTTTGATGGCGCTAAAATCTGGTTCCAAAGCTTCCAATGTGAAGGCTGCCAGTTGAGTGCAGGATTATGCACCATTCTTAAATGAAAGTGTTTGTCATAGTCCATCTAGACAGAACCCATGTGGTCCCTGGATACCCCATGAATAAAATCCCTATACTTTGTTGGGCCCCATATGGCTTTGAGGGGCCTCATCTGCAACTTCACTGACAAGTATATGCTGTAGCCACAGAGCCTATTAGACCAGTTCTTATCCATCTCTTTCAGCAGAATGCCAAACATATCCACAAGATCACCACATCTTCTCCTTAAAGGTAAGGAGATTTAAATAAAGGAGTTTATTGACGTAGATTGTGTAGAGCAGGTGGCTGAGTGTAGGTTTTTGGGGACCATTATGAAGAAGGATTTGACATGGAGTGCAAATACTGCAGCACTGGTCAAGAAGGCCCTTCAGAGACTATACTTTTTGAGACTACTCAGTAGACAACATCTGTCTGAGAAACTGCTGGTTACTTGCTATCGCAGCCACATAGAGAGCATTTTATCCTATTGCCTTTGTGTTTGGTTTGCGAACTGTTCAGCGGTGGAGAGAAAGGCGCTCCAGAGGGTTGTTAACTCAGCCCAGAAGATTATTGGTTGCACCCTTCCTTCCTTGGAGGAGCTTTATAGCTCAAAGTGTCTGAAGAAGACTTTAAATATGCTGACAGACCCATCACATCCTGGTCGTCGTTTTTTTGAACTATTGCCTTCAGGCACAAGATATAGTGCAATAAGAACAAAAACGAATAGACTAAAAAACAGCTTTTATCCTAGTGCAGTGTCTAGATTAAATGCGGTGGTATAGTGATATGTTGGGTAGAGTTTTAAGCAAAGTGATATGATGTAACTGATCTTTGTTGTATTGATGTTTTGTTTGGCCTTTGTTTTTACCATGCGAAAGCACCTAATTTTGTTGTACATGTGTCAACGTGTACAATGACAAATAAATTTCTAAATCTTAACTGATTTAGCAAGGTGACCCCCTAAGGGGAGCTCTATGTCCTCATTTGAAATGTGATGCTCTTCCTGGTCCATAGACAATTAATGCCATGTGCCCCAGTTAATGGGGGCATATCTTAGCCAGGGAAAACCACCCAATATGGCCAAGGATTATGAGAGGGCCACAAACTGTCCTGATGCTGTGGCCATCATTGCCAACCAGCCCAATGGGATGGAGAACTAAAACAAGTGACAGGGTAAGCTCCCTCACCATAGGCTCCGTACATTTCTTCCCAGATATCGATCAAATCAAAAAAACTCATCTCGCACCTCCTTGTCCAAGTTGATTACTAAGTCTTGATCTGCCAAGCCCCAGCACCTTTCCCTGTAATACATTTAGCCCAGTGCTAACTACTTCTGGCCTTTTCTCCAGTGCTGCATCTCTGCTGCCAGTGGGAAACTGCCTGACAGCACCCAGCGCTGGACACCATAAGACTGGGTCCAAAAAATGGCTTTCTTCACACAATAAAATTTGGGGCTCCTTCACCCTTTCCTCCCTCAGCATTCCCATTGAACTCTGCTATTGCCCACTGCACAGGATCCAAGAATATGGGGATCGATTCCCTCATGCACTCCTGATAACACATTTTTGTTCATACATAAAATCACTCCCCTCATACAATCACAAAAATAAAGGCTTTAACAAGTTAATTCATAGATTAACCTAACCAGCAGGCTGTATGACTGAAATAAGCTCCAGACCACATTATTCCCTTTTAGATGCAGATCATTGTGTTTCATGTGCAGAAGATCAGTATCCAAACAAGAATAATCATCAATGTATTCTTAAAGTTAGAGCCTTCCTTTCCTACCAAGATACCTTGGGCACTGTATTGGCTTGCCTTGCTATCTCCTGTGCTGTGACCACCTGTCTGGTGTTGCAAACCTTTCTCAAGAACTGGAATACGCCCATTGTCAAAGCCAACAACCGGAACCTCACCTGCATTCTTCTTGGCTCCATTCTGCTTTGCTATCTCTCTTCCCTGCTATTCATTGGGAAACCTGGAAAGATGACCTGCCTTTTGCGACAACCAGCTTTTGCCATCATGTTCTCTGTAGCTGTTTCTTCTGTCTTAGCCAAAACAATCATGGTGGTGCTTGTCTTCATGGCCTCAAAGCCAGGAAGCAGATTGAGGACATTTTTAGACCAGAAAGTGGCCAACTCCATTGTTCTGTCCTGCTCCTTCATTCAGTTGACTATCTGTATTGTGTGGCTTTCAACCTCTCCTCCATTCCCAGATGCAGACATGCACTCAGAGAATGGACAGATCCTACTGGAATGCAATGAAGGGTCTCCTTTCATGTTCTTCTGTGTACTTGGCTACATGGGCTTTCTGGCCCTCATCAGCTTCACTGTGGCTTTCTTGGCCAGGAAACTTCCGGATGCTTTCAATGAAGCCAAATTCATCACCTTCAGCATGCTGGTCTTCTGCAGTGTTTGGATCTCCTTTCTTCCAGCTTACTTGAGCACAAAAGGGAAAACAGTTGTGATAGTGGAAGTGTTTGCCATCTTGGCCTCCAACACTGGGCTACTCATGTGCATCTTTTTCCCAAAATGTTATATTATTGTGCTACGCTCTGATCTCAACACCAAGAAAATGCATATTGGGGGAAGGATTTAGCAAACCTAAATATCTGTGTGTGTGTGTGCGCGCGCGCGCGTGCGCATGCGCACGTGTGTGCACATGCAAATTCCTAACATTCTGTCCTTCCAATTTTCTGTTGCAATCAATAGAGTGGCCAAGATACAGAACACAAATTGGGGCTACATATCACAGATAAAGAGGCAGGGCTATAGACTTAAATTCTCAGTGGCCAAAGTGATCATGGTTTTTTTATAGACCCCAGCCTGAGATATTAGCAGATGCTCCTCTTTCTTCCCATAGTAATGAATACTTGTATAACATATTCAGTATAACATATATGGTATAATATATTCCCCGACCCCTGCAGATCCCCTACCCCTGAAGAAGTAAGAAGTCCCTTCTTGCAAAACTGAATTTTTTGGCATAGCTTTGACGACAGCTAAATTTGGTGCTTTGTAGGCTTCTGATACAGGCTGATACTTATTGTTTATCATCTGTAATGAGCTGGAGACAGAATTCTTCTTGACTTTCCTTGACCCTTCTTTGCTATGTGAATATCTTGGCTGGCAGAAGGGACACCGTAAAGTACATTTGGACCCCTCTTAGAGTGAGAGAGGCCAGCACACAAATGTGCACCATCCTCCCTGACTCCGAAAGTGGCCCAAATGCCCTTTATGGTGGCCCTTGTGCTAGCTAAACTTGGCTGACCTAACTGTGACGGCCTAACTCCAGGTTAGGATTGTGCCCTAATTCTACCATGCTCTTTGCTCTTATACCACTAATAAAATTCCTTACCACTAATAACATTCATTACTAGTATAACTTCTTGTGTCACCGAGTCAGTGTGAGTCACTTTAACTTTTCTTTGAGGGACTGTAGCCTGAGGATTATACATATATGCATGAAGACTTACCAGAGCATCAATTCTTAAAAAATTAATAATTTCAGGTGCTTATCAATCAATTAGTATTTATAGACCGCTTTTCAACACAAAGTTCACAAAGCGGTTTACAGGCAAATAATAATACTGAAGTTAAATGGCCCCCTGTCCCAAAGGGCTCAAAATCTAAAAATATGCAGAACAGCCACAGCCACTAGAAAAGACGTTGTGCAGGGGTGAAGAGGGACAATTACTCTCCCGCTCCTAAATATAAGAGGAACATCACATGAAAAGTGCCTCTTGCCCAGTTAGAAGGGTAACTGTACCTGAAAGCTTTAAAGTTGAATCAACGAGAAAAGTTAGCCACTGGCCGAATACAGGAAGCCAAAATTGCAACTTTCATTTTAGATTGGGGGGGGGGGGGACAAAACGTCAGCGCCAAAAAACCGTCAAAACACAAAATTCTATTCTCATTTCAGAACTGATGACATGGACATGGTGGAGAGTCAAAACTGCTGCAGGTCTGAAAAGGTCTATCCTTACACAGTTCACAGTCCAAATTTCAGATCTTTTGGTGGAGCCAATTTTTTAAATTGTTGGTAAAAAGGGGAGGTTAACTAACCTTGTTGGTAAAAAAGGGGGGTAATCCTAACCAACTTTTCAGCACGGGGTAAGGGCAATGCAGGTCCAAGGTATGGGGGAAAAATAGTCCCTTGCCTTGAGGAGGCCTCCATGACTGCCCCCTCCCCGAGCTGCTGGATGTGGAACAGGAAATATTAGGGAGATGATCCCACCAATGATAGCTTCTCCTGGCATATACAAATTGTATATGTGGCAAAGTGGCTGTTGCTGGTGGTCTGCCAGACATGCCCCACTGGCACAGTGATGCATGTGCTGGAAAGTTGGTTAGGACTGAGCCCTGAGAAATGGATGCCCGTCTTGCTCAGATGAAACAAACATATTTTTCCAAGTTGTAGAACATGAACCTAAGTTCCTTTAGGGAAATACTACTCTGTTCTGTATCATGCAGGCATTAATCTACACTGTAATTATTCACTTTAAAAATGGTGTTTTTCCCCCATCTCCTTCCAAAAACAACCCAGAGGAGAAACACAGGCAGTTCAATTCTCAGATCACTCCTGGGTTGGCTGCTGTGTGTCACTCAGCTGGGGTGGGGTGTACGTTTGTCATCTGCTGCGCCCGTTGTGACGACCATTGCAGTTAGGAGTGTGGCGAAGAAGGCAGATGCGCAGCTGGGGCATGAATTGGCCTGGATTTACACTCAGGTGGCTCCTCTTGCTGCTGTTTTTTCAGTTGATGCTCCCTGCTCTTGTGTGTCAGGACACAAATAGAACATGTAGCCCTTGGAGAAGCATCCAGGACAATTTGTACAAGCCAGGAGAAGCTATCATTGGGGGGATCCTCTCCCTAATATTTCCTGATCCACATTTTTTCACTTATACCGAAATTCCCTATAAGAGTCATGAGACTTACGGGTAAGTTTCTCTTGATTGTTCTTAGCAATATTGCCATTTGCTTAACGAGATAAACAATCTGCTGCCATTTGCTTGATGTGTCGAACAGCTGCATGAGGAAGTTCCAGAGGTTTATCCTGGATGACTCTGAATTGACTGGGACAGATGGACTGTTTCAATTCCACTTATTAAGAATGCATTAAAGGAACAAAAAGTTCCACTAATTTAGGGTCACAAAACTCTAGAAATGAGTCTGATCTCAGTTAGAAGATTCCGATTACGTATATGGTTCAAAAGGAATTTAGTAGCCAGCTTCAGAATAAACATGATTGTTTTATTGAAGACCACTATATGGAAGATTATTTCGATGCAACTTTTTTATATTACTGTCCATTGTATTCCTTTCTCTTTTCACATACATACATTTGCTCCTTTCCTGCAAACTATGTTTCCCTACCAGGAAACTGAGCTCCTTTTTTTTTTCAATCTAAACCAGAAAACAACAAAGAAATACGCTCTCTCACATACACTGTCATTCACCAGTATTCAGAGAGATTACACAAGCAAAAGGCTGGTGGAACATCAATCCTGAACCGCAGAACAATATGCAGGTTCAAGATTTGAAACAGTCACTTTGGGCCCAATCCCATGCTTTGGTAGGGTTGTTGGAACACATGTAAGTGTCCTGTTCTCTGTACCCTTACTGTTGAAAGAGTTATATTGAAGGGTTGGAAAGATGGAGCCTTACTGTTTTACTGTTTTACAATGGATGGAGGATCTCTCGACTCCCTCTCTCTATTTGAATCAGTTGTCTATAGTCGACAACTTCGTATGGATAAATGGAGATATGGAAACCTTTTTAAAAAATATTTCTCTATAAAAGTGTAATATTATTATATGTCTTCCCCCCTCCTTTTTCTTCTCTTTTTCCTTTCTTTTTTTATTTTTCAATTTTTTTTCTTATGCGATTTCACTTATGATGATAGATGTTGTGTTTCCAAGTTAGTGTATAAATCTACCTCTGTATTATTTTTTGTTATTAATTTGTTAATAAAAAAATGTAAGTGTCCTGTTGCAAAAGGACTGTTAAGTGAATTGCACTTCCCTGCGGTAGCCATCAGGAAGGCCAGAGCAAAGGACACCTGCTGGACCAGGTATGTCCAGTACAGGGACAGAGGGGAGAGGTGGACATGGCACGGGAGGGTAGCAATCGGGCTCCAGAGGATGATCCATATCCTATCCCCCTTCCTGGCCCTGGCCCAGCTCCACAAATTAGGGGTGGGACTCTGGCAGTAGTGCAAACCTGATCTTATCTATCTTTCCTGCCCCACCCAACCTGCCCCCAAACTATCTTGGACTTATGCCTGCAAGACAGCTGGAGTAGTACCAAGGAGAGCTATTGGTGACTAGACAACCATTCTTCCACAACTGCACTTTTTGGCAGAAAACAGTTTTTAAATGACAAGACATAAATACTGCTATGCACTTTAAGTCCTATGCATACAAGGCACAAGGAGAAAAATGGAGAAGTCAAAGTAGGGCAATACCTTTCTTATGCTCAAACAAAATACCACAGCAATCCAATCCACTTATGCCAGAGCAGTGACAGCTGTGCCAATGTGGCATGTTCCAAACAGAGAGAGAGAGAGAGAGAGAGAGAGAGAGAGAGAGAGAGAGAGAGAGAGAGAGAGAGAGAGAGAATATTTATTGGCCAAGTATGAATACCATACTTGGAATTTGGTATCGGCTAAATGGTTACATACATACAACACTAACGCATAAACAATAGACAATAAATACACAGAAGAACAGATAAGGACATTCAATTCAAATTAGAACCCAGCCTCAATATTTACACAAAAGCATGTTGTAAAGCATGTTGTAACACCTGGAGGATAGGAAGTGCCATCAGTAAGGATGGGGATTTTTTGTTGATCAACACAGAACACGAAATAAAATGAATTTCCATTCAAATGGCGGAGCTGGGGACAGGTGGAGTGGGCTTGCTGGCACTGAGACATGCCAAATTCTATTCTCCGCTCTAATCCTGGAAGTATGACATGAGGCTGCTCAGACTTGCACCAGCAATTTTGCTGGCGCAGATCTGTGTAGCTTCATTGTGCAGCCTGGGGCTTTACCTGGAGAAAGGGGGTGAATGTACCCTTACCTCAAGGCCACCTCCAGCCAGTTCCTTCCCAGTGCTGGATGCATGGGGGATCAAATAGACCTGCTGATCCAGCACTGGTTAGGATTGGGTTACCTATCAAATGGCTAAACTATTTCAACCCAATAGCTTACATGAGGGCACAATCCTAACCTTGTAGTTAGGCTGGCACAGTTAGGCCAGCAGAGTTTGGCTGGCACAGGGGCCTCTGTAAAGCATGTTTGGACCGCTCTCGAAGTCAGGGAGGTTGGTGCACGTTTGTGTGCTGGCTCTCTGATTCCGAGAGTGGTCCAAACAGCTATATGGTGTCCCTTGTGCCGGGTAAACTTTGCTGGCCTAATTGGACCAGCCTAACTACAGGTTAGGACTGCGCCCTGATCCTCCTACTCAATCCAGCACACATGCAGAGCCTCTTTATTTCTACCTCTCTTTTGCCGGTGGGGACTAGGCTTCCAGGAAGCTTTGCAGCTGTGTCTTTAGTAATAGTCCATGAGCTGTGATCGTTCGCAGAATTGTCTAAGTCTTGTTCTCAACCTTGCAGCATAAAGGTTAGATATTACCAGCATGCCCTGGCCTTAATATTTGCCATTCGTGAAATTAATGCAAATCCCAGGCTTTTGCCTAATATCACCTTGGGGTTCCACATCTATGACAACCTTTTTAATTCAAGAATAACCTACGAGAGCATCCTGGACCTACTCTTCCCACAGCAAATGAACAGCCCCAATTACAAGTGTGAAAGGAAAGCTGTCTTGTCCATCATTGGGGGACTCACTACAGAAAACTCCATCCAAATGGCCAACACTTTGAATTTGTACAAGATTCCACAGGTATGTCTATATGTCTTGGGTGTGATGGGGCACTCTCTGTGTCGAGTTGGTGTTGAGTCGTCCAGTAATGGAATGCCCTTTCACTATAGAGCAAGCCAAAAGACATTATACTTAAAGTTTTACTGTTAGAACCATGGAAGTTTTATTCCTCATGCAACTATACTATAACTATACTTACTATAAGGTGTTTGATATGACACATCTCCATGATTTGTGTGTGTGTGTGTGTGTGTGTGTGTGTGTGTGTGTGTGTGTTTGCATTTTCAGTTTCACTTTATCCAGCCGCAAAGTGGCTAAATTTTGAGACTGAATAAATGGTTGTTTTCTCCAGTAAAATCACAAAGCATGGGCTCACATCCTTTCTTTGTGAATTCCATTTAGAGCACAATCCTAACCTGGAGTTAGGACGGCACAGTTAGGCCAGCCAAGCTTGCCTACCACAGGGACACCGTAAAGCGCATTTGGACCATTCAGAGAGGCCAGCACACAGATGTGCACCATCCTCCCTGATTCCGAGAATGGTCCAAATATGCTTTATGGTGGCTCTTGTGCCAGCCAGACTTGGCTGGCCTAACTGTGCTGGCCTAACTCCAGCTTAGGATTGTTGCCTTAATGTAATATGAGAAAAAAAAACTCATTTCAGAACGATGGCAATGGATAGGATGGGGAATTTAGTCTACTTTTGATGCTAGCCCAGGATTTCTCAGGGTTTGTACCACTTTGCACAGTCCACCTTTTGGAAGTACCACCAAAAGTAACTGGTGATGATGTTATTTCTTCTGGATTGGGAGGCTAGACACAATTTGACAAACGCTGGTAAGAGGCTCAGTGTGGATGGGACGGCTTTTTCAAGCACATGAAAAGGGGACATTGGAGGTCTCCCCACCCAGCCAAGCTTCCTCCTGCTACTCGTTGTGTTGCATTGCTGGTCATTGGGGGTCTAGGGATCCCATACATAACACTGGACACCACTTCAAGTACCACTGGTGGTATGAGTACCTCTGATTGAGAAATGCTGTACACAAACTGTTGATTCATTTGATATATCTTTTAGATTTTATCCATGTTTGGTAACATCCCATTTAATTTGTAAGAAGAGGGCTTGAAACAGGGCAACTATTAGTGTTGTGGTTGTTGCTGAGAATAGCTATTTACTGCTTTCCCTGCTGTCTCCAAGCGATAACATAGGAGGACTAAGAAAGGAAGAACAGAATTTCTTGGAAAAGACATAGCAAGATAATGACCTGTCCATCAACATCTTTTGTGGGGGTTTTTTTAAAGCACCAAATGCATAGTATCTTCTGGTGGGCTGACTCCTAAATATGATTTCCTTCCCATTCTATAGTTCATGTATGGTATTGGTGACAGGACCATCAGTGGTAGAATTGATTTCCCATCTATGTACTGGACTGCACCAAGGGAAACTATCCATGATGCTGGGATTGTCCAGCTGCTCCTGCATTTCCAATGGACGTGGATTGGACTTGTGGTTTCTGATGATGATGACGGAGAAAACTTTTTGCAGAATCTGATGCCTCTTCTTGCCCGGAATAGCATCTGTGTTGCATTCTTACTAAGGGATACAACAACTAACTATGAAATAAATGGGGATAATTATACTTCCATTATAGATATCTCAAAGATGAAGTCAACACTTTTGTCAGCTGGAGTCAATGTGATTATTCTCAGCATGAACTCTCACTTACTATATATTTTAACCACATTTTTAGTTGTTGACTCTGCTGCAGGTGCCTATAAAGGGAAGGTATGGATTATGCCACCTAAGTGGTATTTCTCTATGTCATACGAAGAAGAATTTATTGGCACTACTATTTTCAATGGGGCTCTGTCTTTCTCCAGCCACACAAATGCAGTGCCAGAATTCCAGAACTTTCTTCGGACCTTAAAGCCAGATGAGACATGGATGCACTTCCTGTGTTTGTTCTGGAAATATGCATTTATACGGTGTGAACATTGTAGAGGGGAGGAGAAACTGGAAAATCGACCCACTCCTTTGTTTGAACTGGATATATCTGGGGAGAGCTATGGAGTCTACAATGCTGTCCATGCTGTGGCACATGCTCTGAATGGCATATATCTATCCAAGCAGAGAATTGCACTAGAGAAGAGCAAATACAAATTTCTGAATATCCAACCATGGCAGGTAAGGTCATCACCGCATTGAATTTCTGGGTAGGGTCAAACCATGTCCAACGGATGAGAGGTTGGCACTCTCCCACTCTAAACCCACATCAAATAACAGGTAATTCTTCACAGTATTCTGTTGACAGAGAGTTCAGGGAAAAATCTTGAACCCAGTTCCTGGGCACTTCAGCTCCATCTGTAAAATCACGCCAGGATAGGACTAGATGGAAGATTGAGCTTGTATAAATTTTCTGCTGCACCCCAATGGATAATATATTTCGAATAAATACCACTGAAATTAATGGGAATAGAGTTAGCTCCAACAAATTTATGTCTGCTGATTTCAAAAGTGCTTAGGATTCTCCTTTTTTAAAAAAAAAATACTACTGAGTGAATTCCGTTTTAGAGGATTAATAATGTTCTTTTCTGATCTAGTTGCTGTCTTCCCTGAAAAAAATCCATTTCAACAATGGTGCCGGTCATGGAGTCTTATTTGTCAATGGAAAATTGTCAACTGGTTATGATCTCATCAACTGGGTCACTTTCCCAAATAAATCCTTCCTTAAGGCTCGAGTTGGAAAGATTTCAGCAAATGGGATGTTTTCCGTCAATGAAGACGCCATTGTGTGGAATCACTTGTTCAAGCAAGTAAGGAGGACTTGCCTTTCTAATTCCCCAATCTTGTCCAGAGGAGGCATAGTGGAGCCGCTCAGCTTACGCATTTTCAGTGCAGAAATTGAGCAGGCTGAAGGACTCCTGAGATGTCATTTTTTCCCTTACCCTGTGTTGAGTCACAGCTAAACTAACAGGGCTATTCTGGTCTATAACAGCCAGTCCAAAAAGCCCTATGTAGGGCTTCCAGGACGGGGAAGGGAGTTAGGATATGGTGAAGGCCTCCTGCTGATCCTACCTCTTTCAGGTGTGATCCACCCCCAGTTCTGCCCTCCACCTGCCACATTACACATTCTCCCCACCTCCACTCCATCTTCCCCTACCCCTTGCCACATGACGCTGCTCTCATCAGTGCCTGGCAATGTGGATTCAGCACCAGCAAGATGGTGCAGGCCTTTTTGCCATTACCGCCTAATCCTATTGTGACTTACAGCACTTTTGCAATGGTTAACATCAGCACAGCAGCCACTGCCCCTGAGGATTGGGCCATAGAAATCACCACTGAATAAAATGGAGCGGTTGTACATATGTTGTTGCACTACTGTTGTAAAAACTCAGTCCTTGTGTCTCTGTGAACTTGACAGTTCCCACACTTTTGATAGGCCCCTGCCAAAAATATCTCAAGTAACACATTTAGTTTTAAGTCATTAGGATATAGTTAAGGAAACAGAGGCAGAGCCATAACATCCTATCCCAGCGCCCTGGGGCAGTGAAGTCACGTTCTAAAGCCCCCTAAACTCATTTAAATAACACCCTTGAAATTCACTGTATGTTAGAAGAATGAGGGAAGTGAAATGGGAGAAAGGGTAACTTCACCTCTATCAAAGTAAAAATTCTATAAGGATTTGGAGTCAGGTTTTCCTGTGTTTTCTTTTCCTATGTTATTTAACAGAAATACAAAGGTTTAGTAGGTAGGATTGGCTCCAAGATTCGTTAATAATAATTATGGAGAGATTGGAGCGAACACAGTTATAGAGAGATCCCATTGTTTATTATTAGGTAGTCCCCTCTT
>JAJKFI010011742.1:5955-16167 GCA_029204185.1 Lerista edwardsae
GCTAAGGTCCGAAAGGACCAGTGGACCCAACCTAAGTATCTCCATTGGATTAATTTAAAAATATGTTCTTTTCCATTTCAGACCAGCTACCGCAAGAGAGCCACATTGAAATAGAAAGAATGGAAAGACAAATCAAACCGGATAAAAATCTGATGATTGCATGTATAACAATAATTCTTATTCTCGTAGTGATGCTTGGGACCTGTGCTGTTCTGTTCTGCTACCTAAGACGATTCAAGTAAGTTTATTGATCACATGCAGAATGACTAATGTATGCTGGACAACACGTTATTGAAGAATGTAAGAAATGCCTTGCAGGATCACACCAAGGTGCGTCTAGGCAGCCAGATGCCTCTAAGATAGTGTTTCTCAAGCTGCGGGTCAGGACCCATTTGGTGAGTCATGAGCTGATTTCTGGTGGGTCCCATAGAGCCTCCAATGAGAACACGGGTGATGGAAAGATTGTATAATGAATTAAGCTCCAAAGCTATTCAAAAACAGGTAGCTGCTGACTGCCCTGCAAAGTACTGAGCTCCTGCAGTTTGAATGAGCTCAGTTCCTTGCAAGCTTGTGTAAATATAGGGAGAGACATGTTTTGAGTGTCTCATTTTCTGGTGTTTTTTCCCATCAATGCAGGTAGTGCAGGGGCAGATGGAGGCTGGGTCACATAACTAAACCCTCAAGCTTTGAGGCAATTCATTATGGCTGCCTCATTACAAGAAACAGATCAAGTTTTTTGCCAATCAATAAAATATTCCAAATAAATAAATAATTTGTTTCTAGATCACCTTTTTAAAAGTCTTGTACAGTCATGTGGGTCCTGATGGAGTGTCATTTAAAAAAATGGGTCCTGGTTTGAAAAGGTTTGAGATCCTTTTTCGTTTTATTCCCACACCTTCTGATTTTGAGACATGCAGCTTCTGTATTGAGATTCAGGGTGCAATCCTAACCTGGAGTTAGTTTCTGGTACAGTTAAGCCAGCAACGTTTGGCCGGCACAAAGGGTACCATAAGGTGTGCTTGAACCACTCTCAGAGTCAGAGAGGCCAGGACACAGATGTACGCCATCCTCCCTGACTGTGAGAGTGGTCCAAACGTGCTTTATGGTGTCCCTTGTGCCAGCCAACATTGCTGGCCTCACTGCGCCAGCCTAGCTCCAGGTTAGGATTGCACTCTCAATTTTGTTACTTGTTGCTGATAGTACTGTGGGCCACACATTTGTCTAATACCTTTTGAAAGCTTTAGAAAGCTGCCATATCTTGTGATAGCGAATGCCACTGGATAATTATGGCCTATGTAATTTCCACCAGAAATCAGTTTGACAGTGCAATCCTATGCATGTCTACTCCGAAGTAAGTCCCATTGTGTTCAGTGGGGCTTACATCCAGGAAAATGTGTATAGGATTGTAGCCTTTATGTGTGACTAGCAGCACAATGCTATGCATGTCTACTTAAAAGTAAGTCCAATTGGGGGGGGGGGGTTACCCCAGGAACGTTTGAATAGGATTGCAGCCTAAAACTCCAATCCCAAACACACATATTTGGGAATAAGTTCTATTGCACTTGGTGGGGCTTGCTTTTGAGTAGATATGCTTAAGATTGCATTGTCACAGTGGTGAATGTGCCTTTCCTGTCACATTTAGAAATAAACCCCATTGAACTAAATAGGGCTTACTTCCTAGTGGATGCATGTAGAACTGCAGCCCAGGGCCCATGAGAGTGGGGTGCAGGAGGCACATTGTATCTGGGCCCATAATCAAAAAGGGGACTCGGGTCCAAAGGAGGGAACCTGGAGATTTCCTGAGATCTCAAAAAATGTTTGCATATATTGTGTGAAGACGAGCATTCACATGTTGTGTAAGCCTACATAGTTTTATATATTGTAATATGTACTTCTACCACCCCATTGAGAATTGCATAAAAAATGACAAGTTTTACACAATTCCACAGCATTCTGGGTACAGAAACAACTTTGCACTTGCAAACATCTATACGAATAAACTATCTGGATTGCTAATCTCTTGGCTCTTGAAAATGCTAGTGCATTATAGAGGATAAGAGCGATTCTCTCACTCAGATGAGATTGAGAGTGCAATCCTAACCTGGAGTTAGGCTGGCACAGTTAGGCCAGCAAGGTTTGGCTGGCACAAGGCCACCGTAAAGTGCTCTTGGAGTCAGGGAGGATGGCGCACGTCTGTGTGCTGGCCTCTCTGACTCCAAGAGTGGTCCAAACATACTGGCCTAACTGTGCTGGCCTAACTCCAGGTTAGGATTGTGCTCTCAAACTCCCACTCAGTCATAGGGGACTGAGTGGAGCAGCTGCTCTCTTTTTTGCTTAACCTACTTCAAGATAAACTGAAGTGAGGCGAAACTGGGATTTTTGGTATTATATGTGCGAACTAGAGTCCCTTTGCAGAAGGGTGGATACAATGTGAAAGATGCATAGAAGTTTAAAAAAGTAGCAGTTTGCTGCAGCTTTGAAAACATGTGGTGTTGACATTTCATTCATTTTCTCCCCCACTCCACCTCCCCCAATTTACGTTTTTGCAATAGGGATGAATTCCTACCTAAGGCATCGGAAGATGGAAACGTTTGAGAAGCTCAAGAAAAAACAGAAGTAAGCCATCTCCCCTACTTAAGAATAAGTGAGGTTCCAGGGGTCTGTTTGTAAGTTGTTCCAACTTCACTATTAGCGGTTGCAAAAATGTGGTGCAACATGGAAAAAAACATGTAATGTATTTGCAGCAATTCATAGCATGTGGTCTTACCTGAAAAGCAGGCTGACAGGGCTTGCGGGAATAAGATGGGGAATGTTTGGGCCTGATGGGAACGGGCATCAACACCATCTATGGCCATATTGTCAGGCATGTTTGTATCTTGAACTTCCTTAAGTTGAACCTTCTTAAGTAGGGGAGCTCCTGTACAGAGCAGCACGCAACCTAAACACATTGAAACACCAGCATTTTCTCCTATCATAGGTAATAAATAGACGACGGGTCAACAGCTGCACAAGAACCAGGATGAAGGGCCCAGTATGAAAATGAGCCTTTGACACTAAGGGAAGTGCCACGTGCACCAGGGCCCTACCACAAGCTGTGGCAGCAGACACATGGACTGGGGGCGTTGAGAAGTAGGCCAGAAACCATTTTTCTCTTGCCTTGTTGGCTCTGAACTGTCAAAGAAAAGAATATCTCCAAGGCGAATCCATCCCTCAACCTGGATAGGGGCTGCCCTGAGGAGAATGGATTGTCTTCTGGGGAATCTGCTCTAGAGCAATCCCCTATATGTAACCTCCACCTGTATGGAATACCTAATATTTCCAGTGGATACTGACAGGCCAACACTTGTGTTTATTCAAGTCTGCTCCCTTCTGAATCAAAGATGCCCATGTGCTTATTTATACCTGAAGATTTGACGCAGTGGTTGTAGCAGTCGGCCACCGCTAGCAATCCGGGTTCCATCATTGAGAGGCCACCGGGACCCTGCAGGCCGTCGGACACGATAACAGTGCTCAGAGTAGAGTCTGGATTGAACATCACAGTGCAGTTTTTCTCTTCGTCAGCTACAAAGATGTTGCCATCGGTATGCACAGTGATCCCGGAAGGGTTTTCAAAGCGGAATTTCTTGCCATAGCGGGGGCCTGTGGTCTTCTTCAGATGTCTCTCCTTGTCGATAACTTTGATACAGCAGCCCTGGAATCTTCCAAAGAGTTGTCCTTCTGCAACGAATAGCTCTTCATTCTGAGGAAACAGGAATGAAATTCTTTGCTAATGTTGTTGCATTAAAAAAAAATTAGAGTTTGTTCATTGTTCCATTAAAAAATTAGAGTTTAAGTATTCCATTGTTTGTTCATTGTTCCATTAAAAAATTAGAGTTTGTTATTTATTCCATTGTTTATTTCTTCCGATGTATAATGGTTCTGTTAAAGACAGGCTTTATTTTTTATTTTTAATGGAATAGCTGTTAAGGCCCCCAAAATAGGGCCCAACCCTATCCCCCACAAGTTCATAGCATGCAGAGTTGCTACCGGAGCATATACTGCATACCATGGCGGGTGGGCGACTCAGGAAAGGTACGTAAAGATTTTCCTTACTTACCTTCCTGTAGGCTGCCTGGCTGGCTCTGGCCCATTGACCTAATAGCTGCAGCCCACCAAATGGTGGACTGGCTTTCATGCTGTTGTTCCTGGACTTACCCTGACGAATCCGACGATCCATCAGGATAAGTCCTGGATAGAATTGGGCTGTTAGAAAAGCACTTTGGAATGCATTAAAACATTCTGTTCTGGGTCTCACCCTTTTGCCAATCTTGTGAGATAGGATCTGGGGAGAGAGCGTGGTTGTCCAGGGGTAGGACTTAATTCCAAGGCCCTCCTGTTTGTGAGGTGCACTGAGACAATTCCTCAGGCAGCAAATGATCAGGGCCACAGCCTGCCCTCATCACCTGAAAGCCCTCTTTCTGGCATCCAGTACCCTTGCTGGCAGGTACAGGATTCCAAGGTACAAGGGTGGCATTTGGCATCCCTGCCTCACTGCTTGAGCCCAAGGTAAGCCCTAAGTCAGATGCATGTTGGGTAAGGAGTCAGACGATGTGTGTCACCCAAATGTGAGTGAAAAACGGAATCATGGGAAGAGCAGCCAATGGGCTTGCTTTGTACAAATACAGTCTGAGAGCACATTCCTACCCCCCCCCCACTGCCAGCACACAGAGATTCAGGGTGCAATCCTAACACAGCACACAGACGTGCACCATCCTCCCTGACTCCAAGAAGAGTCCAAATGTGCTTTACGGTAGCCCCTTGTGCAGGCCAAACTTTGCTGACCTAACTATGCCGGCCTAACTCCAGGTTAGGATTGCGCCCTCAGATTGGGTGCTCAGCTAAGCCAACCAGGGATTGTTCAGTCACGTTAGTTGTCCCTGTGGAGACATACATCAGACACATTAGGAATGCACATTCAAAACATCGGTGGTAGTGGCTTCTTCCCTCCTCTTACAACAGATGCCTTGTTACGTGAGGGAGGACGGGGCATAAATCATTTAAATAAGTAAATAAATGCTTTGGGTTGAGCTGTCCTACGACAGACTGGGGATTCAAAAGCATGACCACTAGGACCATTGCAGTTGTGCATTTGAGCTCCTGCCATGGCTAAAACAAAAAACCACAACTTTTACCTATTGGTGGCCAGCAGAATTGTGTTGGGGCCTGTTTGGGGTTACTGTTTGTTCCATTTGATTTGGTTCACTTTCATTCCCAAAACAAACGCACATCTGTAAAATAGGTCCTGTGGAGGGGGAAGTCTCTCTTTCAGAGCACAATCCTAACCCATTTTCCAGCACTGGGGTAAGGGCAGTGGCGTCATCTAAATGATTTAATAACGGGTACTCACTTTTGATTGGCACATGTCGGGACCCACCCACCGGAAGTGACGTCATCAGCTGGAAGTGATGTCGTGGCGGGAAGTGACATGAAAAAAGCCCTTTTTGAGGCCTCAGACAATTTTAAACTGAACCAACAGTTGCAACAGTATTCTACAGCACCCCCAGAACACGTTAAGGAGGCCTGGCATCATGTTAAAGTGACCCAACAGTTCCAAAACCCCACAGCAGCTCATTTTTCAGTGGCAAGGCAAGGCAAGGCTCCACTCGCTGCCTGCCTGCCTGCCTGGCTCTGAGAACGTGCAGGCAACTCAAACGTTCAGGAAATTCAAACGTTGCAGGGGGTGGAGTCAACGAGTGGGCGGGCGAATGGGCGGAGCCAACCGTAATCCTAGAAACCGGTACTCGCGTACCCCCTGCATGACACCACTGGGTAAGGGCAATGCAGCTCCGAGGTGAGGGAACAAACTTTCCCTTACCTTGAGGAAGCCGCCTTGATTACTACTCCACCGCAGGATGCAACACATGCCCCATTGGCACATCTATGTCAGCGCTGGAAAGTTGATTAGGATTGCACCCTTATCATGGACAATCTATGAAAAAGCAGTGTAAGTCCAATTTCTAATTCATTCTTCTGTATTTCCAGAAGAATTTGGAAATCCTTCCAGAATTTCCAGTTCGGTCTTCAAAGCCACAGCTCAGCACTCACATTCTCGTGAAACGTGCACTGTTTGTGTGCATGTTTTAATCTTTTAAACAACCACCTTGGGTCATTTTCTCTCTTGGCATGCTGACGCACATCCATCAAGTGCTCTGTTTACAGCAGTGGGCAGCCAGACACTTACAGGTATGGATGTGAGGGGCTGAAAGCACTTAGGTCGAACGAGCACCTATGCAAAGACATCAGGTCAGAGAAGGAGTCCATGGTCTGACATTTCCTCCCTTTCTGAATCCCACCATGTGACCATGTTTGATGTTATTCCTGACTTCACTTTCTAATATTTAGGCTCGGAAAAAAGATATGAGCAGTGAGTGATTTGTGAGCCAAGTCTTGCCCTTCCAGGCGTGATACTGTACCTTACTGACTGCAATGCGCACAGGCCTATGAAACCCCTCTATCGCATTCGTCTTCAGGATGGCATTCATTCTCCAATCCACTCCAATTATGTTAACTTTTCCTCCGTCACTCCAATCAGACACAGCAATTTTGTTGGATTGCATGCCTGTTATGCCATATGAGTAAGGCCAGGTTAGTTTTGGGGACTTCAGCTCATGGATCAGCTCTCCGTCTTTAGAGAAGAGCTGGATGACCCTTGTTCCATTGGTTACAAGTATCACACCGC
Source organism: Lerista edwardsae (assembly GCA_029204185.1). Taxonomy (NCBI): domain Eukaryota; kingdom Metazoa; phylum Chordata; class Lepidosauria; order Squamata; family Scincidae; genus Lerista; species Lerista edwardsae. Next base: position 12,674 of record JAJKFI010011742.1, read on the forward strand.
TTCTCATGCATGTGACATCTCCCAGCCCTTTTATTGGTTCAAACCAATAGGGAAATCTTTGCTTAAAACGGCCGTCAGAGGTGTAGATCTGGATGTGTCCAGTGCCACTGTCTTTCACCACCAAGTCACCGTCAGGAGATGTCGTCACACTGGTTGGCCAGATCAGCTTCCCCGGTATTGTGCCAAATCCTCCCACCATTCTCACTAGATTCTCATAATGGATCTTGTGGATTCCAGAAAGTTTCCATTTGTTATTAAATGTATGAGTCTGTGTCAAACAGGAAAGAAAAGACAAAACAACAAAAGGTCTTGCAGCATTCATCCTGATTCCTAAATGTTTTAGCAGCAGGACTCACCTAAAAAAAAGGGTCACTTTACCAGCCGCTCAAGCCTCTGCGGCTACAACAGTAATTGGGCATCAGGGCTCCAAGTAGCAGATTGTTTAACTTGATGCCTTGATGGCTAATCTACCCTGTCAGTTTCATGACCCATCAAAAATTGGGTTGTGACCCACTGGGGGGCCATGGGCTAGACAATTCACTTTGATGCATGAAGGCATTCCCTAACTTTCAAAAACTCTGTTCTGTTATCATAAGTCTTCATTAGAATTGGGACATAAAAGGCTTTCCCTTCCCTCAATTCCACCCCTGGCTTCTGAATGTTCTTGTTTTAATGTCTGATTTGCAGGCATTGGGAGACTGATATTTGAGGCCTACATAAACAGCAACAGAGTGTTGACTAGAGACAGGCTGTTAGGTTGCAGGATGGGCAAGTGAATTGATTTTTGGCTAGTGTGGCTCAAAAAAGGAACTGAGGCTTCGGTAGGGTGACCAAACAGGGTCAGAGTGTCTATACCTTTAAGCAGAGTGTAGGAGATGGAATTTTGGCCCAGCATGGAAGGGTTTCAAAAGCTGCATCTGCCCAAACCGCCTCTTCTATACCATATTTAAAGGCATAGGCACTCTGTCCCTGTTTGTATCTTGTCACCAGTGGTGTTATTGTGCCGGAACGCTGGGCGGGACATCTGGGTGATCGACAGCCCGCCTGTCACGTTCTGCAGCGTTCCGCCGTTTGCGTAACGTACGCAAGCGGCATAATTGGTTATGCAAACGGCATAATGCTGCGGAACATGATGGGCGGGCTGTCGATCACCCGGATGTCCCGCCCAGCGTTCCGGCAGAATAACACCACTGCTTGTCACCCTAGGCTTAGAGTGCAAGCTTATACACACTGACTCTAGAGTAAGTGTAGACCTGCATAGCTTGTGCTGTTAATGGTGCATTGCTCATTGAAAAGAATCAAGAAGTATTAGGCAGGAAGAAGCCGACTGGGTCAGAGAAAAATGACCCCCATGTGTATCCTGCTTTGAGTTTTACCTAGAAAAAAGGCCAGATATGCATATAACAAAGAAATAAATGCAATCTGTCCAGCAGTCTATTTCCAAGAGGGCTTAAATGATGGGGGAAGAGGTAGGGGGCTTGTAATGAACTGTAGAAGCAACTCTGATTTCCCCCAATTTTCACCATATCACAGCCCCTTCCATCTACCTCAACGCAGTAGCTAAGGAAGCCATAATAAAAGTAAAAGGACATGAGCCCCCTCTCTATCCTTGCCCCCCCCCCCCATAGTTTGAGCACCAACAGACCAATACTTCAGGAAGCTGACAGATACAGCACAATGTTCCAAAAATCTTCTAAGTAAGGAAACAAGCTGGGCCAGAGTGCCTATACTTTTAACCTTTGTATAGCAGAGGGAATTTGGGCAGGTGCAGCTCATCATGGAAAGGTTTCAAAAGCTGCACCTGCCCAAATTCTCTCTTTTAGATAATAGTTAAAGGTACAGACTGTCTGTCCCTAATCCTATTTCCCAGGGTCACAGACATACAAACATAAGAAGAGCCCTGCTGGATCAGACCAAAGGCCCATCTAGTCCAGCTTCCTGTATCTCACAGCGGCCCACCAGGTGCCCCAGGGAGGCATGAGACAACAAGATGCTTGCATCCTGTTGCCACTCCCTTGCACCCAGTACTCTGAAGTAGCCTACCACTAATGTAAGGAGGTTGCACAATCCATCATGGCCTATAGCCCACGATGGACCTTTCCTCCAGAAATCCGTCCAATCCCCTCTTAAAGGCATCAAGACCAGATGCCATCACCACCTCCTGTGGCAAAGAGTTCCACAGATTAACTACCCGCTGGGTAAAAAAGTACTTCCTTTTATCTGTTTTACCTCTCCCAACCCTCAGTTTTACCAGATGCCCCCTGGTTCTGGTGTTTTGAGAGAGGGAAAAAAACATCCCTTTATCGACTCTATCCCTTCCATGCATAACTTTGTATGTCTCAGACCAACCCTCCCTACTCATGTTGTCTCTGGCACTTTGAACCAGGGCCCAGCTATACCAGTGTTGGGTGCGCTGCTGAAACAGTGTGCTCAACTACAGGGCAATAAGATAAAAGTTACCTCTCTGAACATAGAGGCTGGCAAACAGAAAAACCACCCTTGGATGTTGAGAAATTCTGATTCATCCGAGTGCTAGAAAAACGGCCTGTTCACCCAACACATGGAGGTATAATAATCGCTGGAGGGAGCATGACGTCACATTCTTGAAGGCGGGTCAGAAAATATGGCTGACTCAGCTCATGCTGCGAAGGAGGGGGGTAGCGAAGGAGGGGGGAGGCGGAGTCACGAATCAAAAGCTCCCTGCCCGTGTGTTAAAGTTAATCTCAACGTCTTCAATCATGCCTGCGTGTTCTGCATACGGGTGCATGAATCGCTGTCAGAAAAATGGGATTTAATTTCCACAGGTACTTAAAATCATTGTGATTCGTTGCTACAGAAAAATATCACCCCTTCACAAACTGAAGCAGACATGAAGAATAAGAATAAAAAAAAAATTACTTCATAAAATAAGCAGCCCTCACAAACTGAAGTAGATATGAAGAGATAAAGTAAAAATAAAAAAAATATTACTTCATAAAATAAGCAGAATTCCTCTCCTATTGACAACTACTTGTGTCATGAAGAGATTTTAATGTAATTTTCCTACATATTTATCTAATTTTTGCCCACCCTCCCCTTTTTCTTTCCTTCCCGTTCACACTTTATTTTTGCTTGTGTAGATTTAAGTAGTCTGTCAAAATAGTGCACTCTGAGTCAAAATAGACAGCATTTCGTCCGGTACGTTCAGTAACATAATTACGCGGAATTAAACCTTGTAGGTGCATATTAAATCATAATAAGGTTACCAGTGATGTTTCTCCACGATCACACGTTGTTATTTTCGTGAGTTTTTACTTCAGGAGTAAACGATTCAGTTCTAAACAGTACCAGAAAACCCATTTGAAATGCTTGGAATGAGCAATGTTTTGAGTCAGAGAACATGGCCGCTAAGCCCGCCCCCTGGAGTCAATGTCTCTCATTGAACTCAATGGGCAGGGCCAGGGGTTGCTGCAACGAGCTGACACGAAATTCCCATAGAGATAGAAAAACCTAGA
>JAJKFI010011749.1:0-10125 GCA_029204185.1 Lerista edwardsae
CCGCTGCAGCGGGCGGGCTTTCGCCGTTACGCAACAGAACGCAGCGATCGCGCTGCCGCTCACCCGGAAGACACGCCCAGCGTACCGGTAGGCTGACACTACTGGAGACGCCTCCACAGAAGACAGTTCTGGGCCTGCAGGGACTCCTCTCAAGGGAGTCACAAATTTGTAAAACTACACTCTGATACAAAAAAACCCAAGGGAAACAGAGTCATCCATTTAAAAAATTTTTCCAGCCCCAAAACTGCGTAAAACGTATGATGTGGCCCTTGTGCTCAAGAGGGTGAAGACCCCTGCTCAGTGACACCCCCCACACACACACACACCTTGTTAAGAAGCAAGGGCCAAGCGCTCTCTGCCGAGAGTTCACCACTCGCCACCCAAACGATCGGGAACAGCCCTCCTCTAAGCACCTTTGGGACCGTAACAGACCAGAGACACACCCCCCCCGCCGTCCTGCTCAAGTAGGGGTGTTCCGAGTGCTTACCGTCCTGGGTACAAGCTCCAAGGAGGTTAATGATATTTTTGTGCTTGCCAATCATCTTCATCATCTCCATCTCAGAGATCAAATCTGACAGATCCTTTTCTGTGGCGTCGGCTGGGGAAGGGAAAAAAAACATTACAGGACCTGCCGGGTCAGAATTAAGTGCAGCTCAAGCAAGGGCAGGAGCTCCGGGGTCAAGCACCTCCTCTGCCCGCGTAAGGCAAGGATCTTAAATGACTGGATGAGCCATGACGTCACATTCTTGATGCTCCCGGGACACACAATATGGCTGACTGAGATAATCGCCGTGAAGGAGGGTTGCCGCGGGATTCACGAATAAAAATCTCCCTGCCCGTGTGTAAAAGTTAATTTCAACGTCTTTAAGCATGCCTGCGTGTTCTGCATATGGGTGTGCGAATCGCTGGACGAAAAATGGGATTTAATTTTTACGGAAAGATTCATGTATTCTCATTACATCGGCTCAATAAAACGACCGGTAATATTTTCGAAATTCTGAACATTAACAGACATTTTTTTAATGGGGCATGGCCGTTTTATTTCTGCTTGTGTAGATTTCAAAAAATAAGTCTGTCAAAGCAGTGCAATCCGAGTTTAAATAGACAGCAAGCGGCATTTCGTCCGGTATGTTCAGTAATATAATTCTGCGGAATTAAACCTTGGAATTGCATATTAACTCATAATTAGGTTACCACTGATGTTTCTCCACAATCACATGTTGTTATTTTGGTAAGTTTTTACTTCAGGAGTAAACAAATAAGTCCTAAACATCATGCAAAAACCCATTTGAAATGCTTGGAATGAGGATTGTTTAGGGACACACAACATGGCCGCTAAGCCCGCCCCCTTGGCGTCAATCCGTCCGTATTAACTCAATGGTCAGGGCCAGGGGTTGGCGTAAGGCTCCAGGTTCCATCTCTGGCAAGTAGGGCTTGGAAAGCCCCCTCTGAAACCCTGGGCAGCTGCTGCCAGCCAGTGGAGGCAATGCTGCCTGGCATGAACCGAGGGCTTGACTCAGCAGGCAGCAGCCACCTGCGCCATCCCGCGAGTCCGAAGCGGAAGACAAGCCCAGCTCCACGAGAAGCGCTTCGGCTGCCAATCCAGAGGCAAAAAAGTCACCCAGAGGAAGCGGAGCCCAGGTGTGGCAGAATCAGCGGGCAGGCTCCGTGGGCACGCAAGGACGGAGGCACTGGCCTCCCCCCCGCCCCATTTGGCTCCGTGGCCCTGGAGGGGAACACAGCTGCTGGGTCTGGCCTGGGAACAGCAGAGGCTGCGGCATGCCTGAAGCCAAGGAAGTCCGGGCTTCAGCGGTCCTTTGGCCAGGAGGCTGCTGGGAGTCCCAGGCCTGAGCTAGATACAAAACGAGTATTTGCATTTATCTCACGGCTGGACACCCCGCCCTTCCTGCAATTACAGCACAGAGCGGCCAACGATATACAGTTATATTAGAAGGAGGTAGTTCTCAAGTAGCTGCTGACCAGGGAGCCGGAGGAGTGGGAGGAAGGCCCACAACCAGCTTCGCACAGTGAGCTCATCCTTCGGAGGGCTGCACACTGCTCTCTGGCCGGCAAGCAGGGACAAAAGCTTCTGCAGCAGGCGGGAAGACCTGCCAAGTTGCTGCGATCTGTGACGCACGGCCTGCTCCCTGCGGGGGGGGGGGGGCTGCACTTAGGTGAACCTGGGGAGACCTGCAGGCGGAGAAGCTGCCACGATGCGACACTGAGGAAGTGTGCTGCAAAAGCCCGGTCAGGATGCTGAGGGCATCTGCCGCTCTGGGCTGGATCTTTGGGAGGATCCATGTGATGTCAACACAGTGGGCCTTCCTCATCCGCAGGCTCAGCACATCCACGGACGTCAGGCTCTGCAGGCGTGAAGCCCAGCCGGACGGCTTCGCAGACCTTCCGGATGCGCCCAGAAGTGTCTGGCTTCTGGTTGTGTCTGGCCTCCCCGCACCTCAGCAGGCCTTCTTGACGAGGCTGGAAGGCACTTCCGGTTTGCCGGCTTGGAGCCCCTGCAGATTTCATTATCCGCAGAATTCAGTATCTGTGGGGTGGTGCTGGTGGTGGTCCAGGAACTGATCCCCTGTAGACACTGAGGGGGCATAGGGGAAGGGGCATCATCCTCAGGGAGCGAGGAAAGACAGGCAGACTGCCCTGCAGCCAACAGCAGGTGCGCACGGAGGCCCGAGTGCGCCCCATGGCTGGCGCTGAAACCGCGCCCCCCCATGTCGCCTCGCCCCTGCGCGTCACTCAGACATGCCTCCCTTAGCCCGGAAATGCTCCATTTCCGAGCTAAGGGAAGCGTGGGCAGGTGGGAGGGCCAAAAACCACACAGTTCTGCACACGATGGCGCCCCACCACTGCCCGGCGCCCCATGGCTCGCGCCATGGGGGGCCACAGGTAAGATACGCGCCTGGCCAACAGGTCTGCAACTGGCTTCTCACACAGCCTTAGGGGGAAGTGATTGCCCCGCACAGAGGTCACCAACAGGGAAGTCAGAAGCAGCTCCCCAAGGGATGTCCTAAGTACAGATATATAAAGATTTATAACTAAGCGATATTTTAGGACCCCCTCCAACCTTGGACTAATCTGTATGCCCAGATATAACTATACTTATAAGACATAGGCTGATGGAATATATGAATTTAAGATTATATAAATGTGATATTTAGAATGATTTAATGAAGGGAGGGATGTCTTTATACTAGATATAAAGTTAAGATTTATAACAAAGCGATATTTTAAGACTACCTTTTGATTTAAATGAAGCTGAATGTCCAGATAAAACTGTGTTTATAAGATATTATAATCCAAGGAGAAGATTCTGTATTTTTATCTATTTTTCTTTTTTTCTTTGGAATGTTGAAGTTTAGAACAGGGGTGTTACACTGATAGAATTTATTACGTTTGTAAGCATAAGATAGGTAGTAGTTTCTTCTCGGCTGCATTTTATATTTCTTATTATTATAATAGTAAATGTAGTCCTTTCTTTTTTGTCTTTTTTTTTTTAGTGGTAACATCTGCTATTTTCTGCCTGTTCAGTGAGAAAGAATGTACTATGATAACACTTAGTCTAAACAAGGGAGACAAAAAAGGGGGGCCAATGAGAATCAGGAATAGCGTAAGATAAGAATTGCCGTCAATGATAATATTTTTTTGCTGAAACTTTTTGGCTCCAAACAATTTTAAAGACTGGATTATACTGACAGACAATGGAACGTTAAGACTACTAATATAGATTAATAAATTAACTTTGATGGATACATTTACTTAACATTATATGAGGCTTGGCTTGGCAGTATCATATTATTAATAATTGCTGAAGAAATGTATTGTAGTTAAAGTAGATCTCAATATATGCATGTAATCTCTCCATGACCTTATGTGTGTACCTTGTGTTACTATCCCCTCCCTTTTTGTATTATCATCTTCCTTTTCCCATTACTGTATAGTAGAAAATAAAAGCATTTTGGGAAAAAAAAAGAAGCAGCTCCCCAAATCAGCGAACAACCGAGCACATTTCCACAGATACGAGGGTCTGTGGAAGGACTTCACAGGACCGCATGGACGCGGGTGGAAGCATCTCCCAGTTGTGTCCGGAAGGGGTTCTGACGCCCAGGGAGGCCACGAGCAGCCTCTCCACACCTCAGGAACCCCCCCCCCTCCCCAGATGCAACCAGAAGGTGATTTTGATCACATCTGGGAAGCCCTGTGAGGCCCTCCAGGCACAAGCTCAGCACCCGAGTTGAGTCAATCCAGAGGTGTCAGCGTACCGGTACGCTGGCCGCTCTGGTCAAATCCGTGGGTGCTCACCGAATTGGAGGGCCAGCTGCATCACAGTTTGATGAAAGCGGCCCTGAGGATCATTTGATGGGAAGGTAGGCGACGCATCTTCAAAACAAACTCACAAAACACATGCAGGGTGTGACTTACATTTGAGCATCTTCACCGCCACTTTTGTGACACGGTTCGGCTTGTCCTTGTCCAGGCCGATCGCCTCGGCAAGCACCACCTGCCCGAAGCAGCCTTCGCCCAATGGTTTGCCCAGGATCAGCCTAGAACGAGAACGGAAGAGAAGATGCGAAGGGGCCATTCTGGGCTCAGGAAGACTCGAGCCGGCCTGGCTAGCTGCAGCATTCTGCTCCTGCTCTCTTTCGTTCCTGCTTGATTGCGCTGGCAGCGCACTGCACAGAAATTCCCTGCTGGGAGCCTCTGCAGATGGTTCTGGCTTCCATCTTGGCCTAATGGTCTGGGGTGGGATGGAATTTTCCCCTCAAGACACAAAAGGCTCATGGAATTTACATTTTTTTTTCCTGGCCTTTCAATCACCACGAAACATTTGAGCTAAGCTGCAAAGACGCTGATCTTCAGATGCAATCGGTGATCCCAGTGAGAGTTACGCTTACACTGATATCTCACCTTCCTTCCAGGACGGAACTTGGGCAGTCACCCAGACAGACCTGGACCAGACCTAGGCCTGCTTAGCGCTGGCACGTTGGCTGAGTCACACGCCTGCAGATCGTGGGCAATGGTCAGCCCAGCTGGCTGACCCCTGAAGCTTCCTTCATGGGGGATGGTGGTGACGTGTTTTGGCAGAAGCTTGCTGCTTCTAAGGACAATTGGCTGAAGGACGCAGGAAGAACCAATGGGACTCTCTCGCATCCTGCTTCTCCCGCCTCCCAGCCAATTGGCTTGTTCCCCTCAGACATTCCGTGTCCAGAAAGGCCAAAAGGAACAAGCGACCACTTGCCTGAGCAGCTGGCTGAAGACCAGACAGCTGGTTGGGGGGACGCTTTTCAGTGGAGGAAGGAGAATGTGACTTGGGGGGGGATGCCGGGGCACACGCACATCCCTTCCCCACAGCATGCCTAGGGCCCTGGCCCTGCCCCTGTCTCACATCACACCCTGGGAACAAAATAAAACCGCGGATCCCCAGATAGCCGCTGAAAGAGGCACTGTGGCAGGGGAAGGTGGAATAGCGGGGAACTGGGTGGGGAGGGGTGAGGCAAACGGTGGATCTTTCCCCTCTTTTCAGCAGCTTCCCTGCCCCTCTTCTCTCCTCGGACCTGCGCTAGCGAAATCACTGGCACAGATCTGAGGAGACCCATTGCAGAGCAAGCGGCTTCCACAGGGGAAAAGGGATTTAAATCCCCTCCCCCTGCAGAAGCTTCCTAATCCACCCCCCCGGCTGGTCTTGGCTGCACCAGTGGGAGGGGGAGGGCAGGAGGGGGCTGTGCATTTCTCCAACATTTCTGGCGCCTTTTCGCCCTTACATAAGAACATAAGAAGAGCCCTGCTGGATCAGGCCAAAGGCCCATCTAGTCCAGCTTCCTGTATCTCACAGCGGCCCACCAGGTGTCCCAGGAAGGCATGAGACAACAAGATGCTTGCATCCTGTTGCCACCCCCTTGCACCCAGTACTCTGAAGTAGCCTACTACTAGTGTAAGGAGGCTACAACCCATCATGGCCTATAGCCCACAATGGACTTTTCTTCTAGAAATCTGTCCAATCCCCTCTTAAAGGCATCAAGACCAGACGCCATCACCACCTCCTGTGGCAAAGAGTTCCACAGATTAACTACCCGCTGGGTAAAAAAGTACTTCCTTTTATCTGTTTTAACTCTCCCAACCCTCGGTTTTAGCGGATGTCCCCTGGTTCTGGTGTTTTGAGAGAGGGAAAAGAACATCCCTCTATCGACTTTATCCCTTCCGTGCATTATTTTGTATGTCTCAATCATGTCCCCCCTCAGGCGCCTTTTTTCTAGACTGAAGAGCCGCAAACGTTGCAGTCTTTCTTCATAAGGGAGGTGCCCCAGCCCTGTAATCATTTTCATCGCTCTCTTCTGCACCTTTTCCAACTCCACTATGTCCTTTTTGAGATGCGGCGACCAGAACTGGACACAGTATTCCAGGTGTGGCCTTACCATCGATTTGTACACTGGCCTGATAATATTGGCTGTTTTATTCTCAACCCCTTTTTTAATTACCCCAAGCATATTGCCCTTGTTTTTGAGGTTTCTGTGCAAGGGAAATGTCGGGGTCAGAGAGTCAACATGCTCGACCACAAGCACTGGGGTGAGCCCCAAGCCGAGAGACCCAGATCCTTCTCCTGCCGATATCCACAATCGGAAAAGTTGCTACCAACGACGGCACGCTGGCGCCTGGCCAGAGTAAAAGGGAGTTACCGATCTCTGGGCAGCTCCCAGCGGGGGTCCTCGGGAAGCTCGTACTCAGAGACCCCGGCCAGCATCGGAGTCCCGCTCGAGGAGAGCCGCGTGGGGCGAACCAGCATCACACCCGAGTTCATGGATGAGCTGGAGTCGGCCGAAACCTGCAGCGGGAGGAGGAAGGGAGTGGCTTTACCTTCGGCACAGACCCCAGACCGGACCAGACCAGCTTGGCTCCGATGGGAGAGAGAACCGCCTGCCCCTCATGTTTTCCTTCTTGCAAATGGGGCTCCTGCTGAGGAAACGTGGCTTCCTGATGCTCTGTAAAGCACTTCTCCACCCAGGCCACAGGGACACCTTCCTCCCTTCTGTTTCCCCTAAAGCCTGGTCACTGTGGGTGAATTTAAAAAAACAAATACCCCGGGGCTGCTTATGCTCTGTAACCTGTGACACCTATATTTGGAATCTGGTGTCACATTCAGCATCCAGAGAAACTGAGCTTTCAGATTTAAAGGAGAGCAAGTTGTTAGTCCTCATGACAGCCCCCCCCCCCTGCCCAAAGTGTCTAAAAGTGTGGGGCAATGCCTGGCGCATTCGCAGAATCTAGAGCATGGCTGGACAGCACTTCCAGATGTCAAGAAGAAATACACTAATCTGCTTTACTCTGTCTGCTCAGGCCACAGAATTCTGTTCACCCTGGCACAGAACTGAGATTTGTTTTCAGGAGAGAAATTCAGCCACCAGAATCCACAAGGTTCTGAACGCAAAGCACTCTGCCCATCCACAGTGCTACGTAAGTAACGGAGGTCACAGCAGTTGGACCCCAAGCGCCTAAGAGGGCTCCACACTGGGGTAAAAATAAGATCAGTACCTTTCCTAAATCATTTCAGTCAAGTCGTTTTTGTAACTGTAAACTTTCCAAAGGGAATCCAACACATTTTGTTTGTTTACTGGTTGTTGTCGTTCAGTCGCTAAGTTGTGTCCGACTCTTCACGACCCCCTGGACCACAGCACGCCAGGCCTCCCTGCCCTCCACTAGCTTCTGGAGTTCGCCCAGTTTCATGCTCATCGCTTCGGTGACACTATCTAACCATCTCATCCTCTGCCGCCCCTTCTCCTTTTGCCTTCAATCTTTCCCAGCATGAGGGTCTTTTCTAAAGAGTCCTCTCTTCTCAGGAGGTGGCCAAAGTATGTTTACTGGTGGGCTTACATAAATGCAATTTATATTAAAATGTGCTTAGATCCATTTGGCCCATTAACCTGCATGCACTTTTAAAGTGCACATGTTGATTGCTTTCCATCTCACTACCACTTTCCATATAATGTCTATCATAAATTATATTTCTAACTCCAAGATTCTACTACACAGCCTTGGCTGTGAGTCTGGGGTCCTGCAGCCCCTAAGGCTAGCCCCAAGTAACAGAAGCCACGACTACGCTGGGAAGGGCTGAAGTTCTGTCTTGCCGGAACGTGGGGGCAACCGCAATGGGCCCCACAGCCCCGAGGTTTTTCTTCTGCTTCTGCCTCCGAAAAGAAGTCCCAACTGCCACTGCTTCTCCCTGCCTCAAAGTGGTCTTTCTTCCCTTTGCAGTTTGGTCCTCTTATTGTGACAGAAAGCAGACGTATGACCTGCTGGCCTAAATCTTAATTCTTCCTGGGTTAGGGAGGTGCTTCACCTGCGTCTTCTATGAAATGTTCTCTCTCAGCTAGTCTTGTCTTTCCAACATGGAACCAGACAGAGATCTTTTTATTCTCCCAGACATCTAAAACTGGGATGGAAGCATATTCACTGCTGCTTTCTTTTTATTTTGCTATTTAATTTTTTGCCTAATTTTTCCTCTTATTATTGTTTGTGCATTTTGTTGTTGCTTTAACTTGCTCTGGAAATGTCTTACGCCAAGAGAAGGGACAGGCATCTTTAAAAAGAACAGTGCAAGTGCAAAAGGCATTTTCCAAAAAGGATTTCCAAAATCTTCCCCAAAGCATAAGGGAGTTCATGAATTTCCTTATCTATGGAAATTAGTATCCGAAGTTTTGCTAAAGGCTCCCCAGGGCGAGGGCAGTAGGGTGCAGTCAAACCCCCCATCTACTTTCTGTTACCTGTCTGCGCAGGGGGATGCTCTTGGCCAGCTTGTGCACAGCCAGCTGGCTGTTGAAGTCTGTCTTCTTGGTGGTGCTCTTCATCTTGTACACGATGACAGTCGCAATCATGCAGGAGATGAGGAAGCCCCCTGAGCAGTAGATGATGATCTCCAGGTACAGCGGGGAGGTCATCATAGCTGGCTTGTCTTCAATAGCTGGACCAGTGCGAAGAAGGCATTAGTAGACAAGCACAGCAGCAACTGAGAAGCAGACATCCCCCAACAGCGACAGGGTGAGGGGGAAAGAGGCGCCATCTAGCCTCACTTCCTGTGGCAAGCGGATTTGTTTTGGGATGCTGTTGCAAATACCTAGGAAGGCAGTGGATGCATAGGAGGACTGAATGGTAAGTCCAAAGCCAACTGAGAAGCTAAAGTGAAGGGGGGACCAATCCCCTTTTGGGGGTCATTCCTAGATACTCCCCACTTCGATCTCTAAATACAAACAAGGCAAAGTGGGAGTCTAAATCAAGGTGTTTCCATAGATTTGGCTCTCTAAGATCCATGTCTCATTTGGACACAACTAAGACGGCACCAGAGGTATAGGGAACCTGCTCCCACTGTGTAAAGGAGCCCATGTTTCTAGCCCTCACAGTTCCCAGAAGGAGTTTTAGAAAGAAGGAAGCTAATGTTTGTTAACTCAAAAAGACAACTCTCCTTCATAGATTTCTTTAAGTCGAGTGTGCATTATGAAATTCTGCAACCTCATAAAGTTTCAGAATTTTGGCTTCCCGGCTGCAAAATTTGGGTCTAAGTCAAAAAACTGAGCAATGGTAAGAATGTTTGGCTGCACCCTTTGACTACTGGCTTTTCTGACCTCATACTGCAATACAATGCACCCTCGAGGTGGGCACTATGGACGCGAATGGAAGATGCTTCTGGTTGTGCCGGGGAGGGCCTTTGAAGGCTTCCCACTGATTTCATTATCTGCAGTGGGTCTGGAAATGGGACTCTGCAGATACTGAGGGCCCGCTGCGTACAAACAAAAGCTCCTGCAAATGCTGATTAGCAGAGGCTGAGGGAAGCTGAAGCCTCGAGGAAGCTACTTTCACGACTCCTAGGAGGAGGTGCTTGAGAGAGAGGAGACCAAGACCGCCATGTGGTCTAAGGAAGGTGCTTCCAAGGAGCAGGGGCAGAATTAGGGGCAGGGACAGCTGAGGGGGAAAAGTGGAACAAGCACAAAAAGGAGTGATTCAAAATCAGGGCTTGCCTTAAGTCACTTCCCCCATTTTGTTTGGGGGCAGCGGCATCATGCAGCCGGAATGCTGGGCGGGAAGAACGGGTGAGCGGCAGCCCGCCTGTTGCGTACCGCTCCGTTT